>CM032454.1:187125343-187222362 GCA_019049505.1 Pachyrhynchus sulphureomaculatus
CTACAATAATATTAGCTAAGGGAGAATTTATTTAATCATAATAAGAGTTTAATTATACCATTTGTTACTTGTTAATAATTTGTTCGGTTGATTTTTAGTGTTCGATGTCTGTCTGCCGTCTGTCTGTCATATCCCATTTTTCTGAAACTATTAGTTTTCGGGAGTGAAATCGGAAGTGAAAAAAAAAATTACAGGTCATCGAGTGGGCTGTCAAAATGAAAGTTGTAAAAACTAGAATTCAGATATATATATAATGTAATACTTGCGCACACTTTTCTTTGTATTATTTTTAAAAAATTACGAATATCGCTGTCCCCCCGTTTCTCGACAAGTATTAATTAAAAATTTTTAAAAAAATTCTGGAATATTCTCCACAGGGTGTAGAAGAACGAAATATTATTACGAGTGCACTACTTTAAAAAATTTATCTGGTATTAGTAAAAAAAAAAAACAAAAATTTGAAGGTCAACAGTTTTCAGTAAAGAATTGGAAAACATTTTGTTGAAAACTCATTGAGGTATGTTTGTGAAGTCATTGGTCATTTTATTACCTCCGTAATAAAATTTTTTATTTTCAAAGCAATCAACGTACGGAACACTAATTGCTCAAATCCTACTTGCTCTTGGCCGAGTTATTGCTTACTAACAACACAGTCTTAACCAAAAAAGAATTTCCAATGATGGAGAATTAGCATTTATCATCCGATGTTGTCTTTAGAGAGGGTCTCATAAAATGCAATTAATGAAGCTAGATACCAAAACGCTCTTGGCGCCGATGGAATACCTGCCATAGTATTCAAAAAATGGTTCGAGCGACGCTAACATCACATTTTTGTACACTTTTGATCTGTCCTATAGAAGGGAATATTTGTTTCCTACTGGAAATGTGCTACAGTTCAGCCGATACCTTAAGAACAGTCAAAAGACCTTACCAAACAACTACTGGTCCGTCGCATGCTTGCAATAATATTGAAGGTTATGGAAAAGTCTATTAATCAGCATCTTCTGAAATATCTATACTATATAGCTTTCGTACGCAAAGGTCAACAGGAGTCTTCTAACTTATGTAACACATATTATTGATTGAACGAATTTGAACATCCGGAGAATCAAAATGGTTGCACTTGATATGGCCAAGGCATATGTTCCGCACTCGTGCCTCTCCTGGAGCGCTTTAGGGACTTCCCTGCAGCACGGGTGCTAGAACCCATAAAAAAAAAAAAAAATTCGACATATTTAGCTTGACGGATTGTTGGCTAAGCTATTCTCTTATGGTACGTCTGAGAAGTACTGTTTAGGACGCTTGTGTTTCTCAGAGAGCGTTTCTTTACGAGTCAGTAGAGATTTCTTTTAATATTTTGACTGTCAAAGTCTGCGTGCTCCAAGGCTCCATAGTGTCGCCTACTCTCCTTCTCATTTACATTAACAATCTGCTGCATGCATCGCAAAGAAATCTTCTGAGAAGCTGGGAATATTATTTCGAACACGAAAGCTTTACACTCCCAACAACTGTTAAATTCTATATCAAGCTCAAATTTGACCCAATAATGGAATACTGCGCCACGTTTGCGGCTCTGTCCAAACATACACTTACATTTTTAGGGATGTTAGTTGATGGTTTTCTCGGAGGCAGAGACGGAGTTGGGAGATCTCATTGTAACCTCCGCGGAGTCGGAGCGTGAAATCGGAAGTCTAAGTCAAAGGTAAAACAATTAATATGTGAAATTCTTCAGATAAACAAGTTTTATTCCTAAAATAAAGAAAAAACGAAATGAAGAAAGAATCCCCGAAAATAAAAGTAATTCAAAAAGCTAAACTTACAAAAGCTTGGAATTCTATAAGGCCTAAATTACAATTTAATAAGTCAAATTTCAAAATTGGTATATTTATATTTTTACAAAACAGCAACTTAGCTGTTTTGTCGCAAATCCAATTTATTTCTTAGTGAATTATAAACTTAAACCAGTCTCCCCCCCCAATTTTTGAAATAGTTGCTTCGCTAGGAACGAACCCTGGTGCGATAAAAATTGGCGTATGACTGGCTTGAAAATTTGGAGCTTTGTATTTAATTTCCACCACACCAAAGGATCTTCTCTCCATTTGAGACGTTTTTCATTTATTATACTTCATTTAAAAGTGCTCTCCAAATGATGACTTTTTTACCTGTAACAGGCTCAGTCGCGAAAGTGTCTTCCTTTTCTTCATTACTGTCCATGAGAATATTGGACCAGGACAAAAAAGACTGGACACTAACCGACCTATTTTGAAACGTTTTGAGACTGTGAACTAGTAGTGAGTTCTTCTTCGTTTAGGGCCTGGCCCCTCTTCAATTCTTGTCTTTTATTCACAGGAGAACCGCTCAATCTTCTCTTGTATATTCTTTTTGAGTTGTTTAATAGAGTGAAATTTGTCAAGCCAGTAAAATAATTGGGAATTCCACTGCTTTTTCACAACTTCGTTAAGAAACTTCAGTTTATTACCGCGGGTGTCTAAGAATCTTGCAACGGCTAATAAATTATTATTGTGTAGTTCTCTCAAATCTTGAGTTTAGGTCTTTAATTAAACTTGTAATCATTTATTTTCAAATTATCGGTAACATTCGATTCAGTTCCATTAGTTTTTTTTTCTTCTGTTTTGAATTTGAATATTCTGTTTTAAGCACGTCGTAAATTAATGGAAACAGAAGAAATGCTGGCTTTGCTGTCACTCATGTTTGTAGTGACTTCTTCAAATGGTGCTATACTGCCACCAATTATCGAGATGTAACCATTCTTCTGGCGAAATTTGCGGAACGTTATGCATGCTTACATCAGATGTGTCGAATCTTCTTTTTTGTATGTATTCTTAAGTCTGAAGTCAGGAAGGCTCTTTCAAGGTTTAAAAATAGAAAAGCAGCAGGCACTGACGTCCGCATCACTGTGGAATAATAAAAGATGAAGGGAAGAAACCGTCTCGGACTATGCTACATCAACTGTGTAATGAGGTATGGAAGACTGGAAGATGGCCGAAAGACAGCAACTATTCTTTATGAGGTCTAGCACATGTGTACAGGGAAGTCCGAAAAACGCTTCAGAGCAGCATGTGTACGGGAAAAAAGCGATTCACGTTGTTCTTGAATCGCTTGTAAATTGTACTCGGTGAGAAACAACAGCCTGGGCGCTCTTTTTCCAAAGGGATGATGTTCTCCATATAAAAAGACTGCTTGAAAAAACCTTGTACGCGGAGTAACAAGCTGAAACCTCATACGGATGTCAAGTATTGAGCGACGTATATTTCTAAACATACACCGATTGGGAGGAATTAAGCGGGCTACATCCTTCGAACACTTTCCATGTAAATACTTGTAGGAACAGATCAAGTCGCCAACCGTTCTTCGATTTTCCAGAGAATCAAGGCCGCCGGTCAGTTCCGGGTCTCCAATCATACGAACAGCTTCCTCTAAACAGAATCCAACAAATGCAGTGTATGTTTGGGGGGGCAGTATTCCATAGTTGGTCGGAATTTGAGCTTTGTAAAGAATTGACAGTTGTTGGGGAGTGTAGAGTTTCTAGGCTCGAAATAATATTTCTCAAACTTTTGAGAAGCTCTCCTTGCTATACCTGCAACTTGTTCATGCCAGGACCTATTTTGCTCCCAAATAACGCCCAAACAATTTGAGCGACGAATCTTAGGGGAATGTCCTAGAAGTTGCCTCGACATAAACTATGTCGGGTTCAGCAACGTTAACTTTTTTAGAAAAAAAACTTCCACCTGGGTTTGTGTAGCAGTAAATTCCACTTTGTTACTGTCCACTCCAAGATAGAGTTTCTTCCAGGTCTTTGTTAAGTTGAACGACCTCCTGCTCTCTGCAGATATTCGCCTGGTATAACCGATGTCCGAGTGTTTTCAAAGTGAATGAAGAGACATGCGTTTTAACTGTCATCTTGCAGAGCTGTAGATTGGGATTCCCGGTCTTTTCCAGCAGATCGTTAATGTAATTGAGGAAAGAGGAGTAGGAGAGAGGAGCGGAGTCTTAGGGCACACCGGCGATGATTAGTGAAGTTGGTTAGGAACGATTGATTTGACTCTTAATCAAAACTTGCTTCCCTATAAAAACGTACTGTCCGTCAGTTCTAAAAATAAATAAAAACCTAAAACATTAGTATCGAACTATTTAATACAGCAGAAAATAACTGGATAACGAACAACTTAAAAACAACAGCGGAAAAGCAAGATAATTTATGCTTAATAACTAATAATAATAACAGTAATATCTTGGACTGCAATCTTATATTATGCCCAGGGGTTGCTGGGCTAAATTGTTTCTTTTTGGATTTATGATTAAACTCTGCAAGAAATGGGTCGCTAAAATACGTTGCTATGTTTCTTGCGTTTAATTAATAAATTTGTGGTATCTTTGTGTTTGCTTCAAAGCATTTCGAACACAAAGGCTGTAGTTGTTGTACAGCTGCAATTTCAACATCAGGAAATATTAGCGGATAGTTGCATTGCTCGTACCATATTTGATCCGCCGCGCCGTTACAAATGAAGTAAGTAAGTAATTTTTCGTCTTCTAATTACCCACTTCATGCAACATCTTTTTAATTTTTCACAGATTATGTTCCCAGTGGGACGTTCAGGCAGGGGTTGACATTTTTTTATAATTTTTATTCGTTCTAACTCTTCGGTTATTCCTGTACTCTCAAACTTATCAATTTAAAACCATGTAGCACTTGGCTTAGACCAAAAATATACGTGATAAACTGGACAACCTATTGAAGTGTTACAAAAGTGCTGCAATTTTTTCAGCATATAATTCGTCGAAAAAAACTGTGGGAAAAAAACTGGCCTTCTTCCTCACATTGTAAATTTGGCATAATATTTTGCATGAGACGGCGGGACCCTAGACTTTCTACAAATCCGAAAAAGATGGCCCCTTCTAATTTATCAATTTCTGTTAGATTTTGAATGCGATAACGCCTCCCATTATTGCTTCTTACTTTAGAGGTATCCTGCAATTGGACACCTGTTTCTCCGCTTCTTCTAATTAGAGTTTTCAAGTTCGAGTCACTTTTAGTAGTTAACTTTTTTTTTCTTTCTTTAAAATTTTAATAGTTCTAAGTTATTTATCAGCATGTGAAGTACTTTGACTGCCCTTTTAACGAAGTCGTGGTGCTTCCTTTCCTGATGTATTTTTTTTATTAACCAAAAACCAACCCCCCCCACCCACTATTACTTTCGCTGTGTTCAAAATCAATTTCCGTATCAAATTGCACTTGTTTTGGGTTTCATCGTTACCTGATAAGTTATCTGTTTACTAACAATGATTGACAATTGGACACTACCTCTGAAATACTAATTAAATAAAATAAATCTACTAAACTTACACGGTCTGTAGTATAGAAAACACAAAAATTATTTTCAACTCACGTGCGCCGTGCGTATTTTTGACTCGAGTCTCGAGCTTCATATACCTTGTTAAAACCAAAACAAAAACACAGTCTCAAGTTGCATAAAACCTAGCCGTAAAACGGCCATTCGGCAAGACACTTGCCGGAGTAAGCGACCGGCGTTTTGAACACTCCGTCAGGCGTCTGTACGTTCCCGCTAGTCTCGTGTTTTGATAGTTCTGGAGGTGGTGTCCGATTCGGAAGTATAATTTGAACAGCAGGTTCCGACATTTCGGATTCGGATTCGGAGCTTCTTAACATCCTACTTGCATTTATTGGGATACCATTTAAAAGAGTGCTGTTCGCTTGTCTGTAGACTCAGAACTCATCAGAAAAACCTTTGATACCGTGGAACATCGAATCCACGATTTGCGACTTGATTCTATTCTACAAGTATTTATACAATATCTCATGAAAAGTGTACTATAAATGTAGTCCGGTTAAATAGTCCCAGGAAGCGGTGCATTGCTTAGGAATCCACGTTGCGCTAATTATATCACATCTTTATGAGGTTTCAGTTTGTCCACTCTTTGTACAAACCATTTTCTAAGCAGTATTTTATATGACGAAGGAGACATCATCCTTTTGTAATGATTTGCCCAAGACTGTGTCTTTCTACGAGAAACCAATTTGCAGGCGATTCAAAACCCAAAGTGAATACGCTCGCTATAGCGCTTCAGGAGATTTTCCTGCCGCACGTGTACTATGCCCGTAAAAAAAATTATTCAGTTGGAGCACCTTTCAAATAACTCTTAGATTTGCAAAAACCTAAAAATAGAGGAGCTCTTAAAAAATACTATTAGAATTTAGGAGGACACCGAGTAAAGCTTAAAGCAAAAAAACTTACTTACTACTCATCTGTAGCCGATTTGCCCATAAATATGTTATCCTACATATTTTATTAAATCTTTCATAGGATTAAAAAGCCTAAGAGTGAAAGATTAAATTTTTTGTTGTACCATTTTTTCATTCCCAATCTAAAGCCGGGTTTAATATTATGACCAACCGATTCTAAAGCACTTTTAATGGTGTAGTTATTTTTGGACATCACCCAGAAAAAAGGTTTTGTCGGACACTTAAGAATCGATTTGTGTTAAAAGATAGGTCAAACTGGTTTGGACGTGAATATATCGGACCACTGCGAGGCGTTGTAACTTTTGTGTATTTGAGACTTAAGGGGAAAAAACCAAAATCCCCTATCTTATCCTGAGGAATGTTCATTTTGTTCTTTTCCGGTGATAAGTCTTCTTTGTGAGTTGATTCTTTTTTATTACGGGGGCATTTGTTTCAAAGTAAGTTCTGATAATCTAAAAAATATTAATTGTTTTTATTTAAATGGGTTACATAGTTTTGTCTTTCAAAAGGAGAAAATGTAATGACTGTTATTAGACCCCAATAAATTCTACAACTCTGATGTTTTTCCGGTGATTTCATAAGGTAACATAGGGCCTTGGAAATTTAGTTATTGTCGATGCAGAGCCGGATTTAGGGAAAAAAACGTTCAGGGCAGCAAAAATTTCTATATGAATATTCGTTATTGCTTTGTATCAGATAAGAAAGAAATATTCGTAGGGATACAATACGATTGGTTTTATTTTCTCAATAATTTCTTGAACTGGATAGTAGGTAGCACAAGAATGAAAAACATAGTCAAGACATTAAAATCTTAAAACTTATTTTGAGAAATACCCATGCCTTAGCGAAAACTAAATATCTTAAATGCAATGTTGAGTTTATTCAACAATATATTACATTATTTTAATTTTTAAGGCTTATATTTTCTTAAACTTTTTATATTAAGACCAAAAACCGTAAAGAACTTAACCGAGGAAAATAGTCAAATACCTACTCACTTTTTTACGACACTATCAAAGTTATAATATTTACCACGGACTAGGTCACTGAGTATGTATAAAATCTCCAAACTAGGTTGATTGTAACTTAGAGGCTTAACATTATAACTTCAGGTAGAATAGTTCAAACATTAATACCGCCAAAGTTAAACAATGCTAAGCCAAGCGAAGGACATAAGACGGTTTTATGGAGGTTTTCGGTCTATTAAATACAACTTACGTAATTTCTAGTATATTATATATTTGTTTGTATTTTTTTTATTTACATATGGTCTTCTGGCCAGGTTTTAGTCTGTGTTTTGTTACTTTAAGTAAACATAATAAACTCATGAAGTATATTGATCAGCAAAAAGAGGGATCATGAGGATATATTAATAACTTGTTACTGGAACCAAACTCCATCTAGACGGAATCCAAGGAAGGAATACAGAAAAACTATCATTAATAAGCGAGGTCATTTTTACAGGTCAACAAGGGAAATAGACCTTCAAGCCATACTATAATAGAGTGAGTTAAATCACTGAGGAGTTATGGGCTTATCACTTAACCATTAAGCAAAATAAAACACCATGTTAATATCACATTACACTTAAAAACGTAAGACTGGTAGTAGAAAACCAGCAGATAGAACAACCTAAGGTATCCGGGGACAAGAGGTTAAACGATGCATGAGGATCACCTCTGTAGAGGATCATAAAATCGATTAGCAAGGTTCTGAGTCACATTCTAAAAATGGCTAATTATTTATATTGCACGACTTATCAGTACGGTAAAGAATAGGTTATTGGATGCTATGTTTTTCCGTGGTATTGTATTTAATGAGTCGTGGACCATTGACGGAGGACGTCATTAAGAAGATAGAAGCCATTAAGTTGTGGTGTGTACCAGGAAACTTTAAGAAAATACCTTGGACTGATCACGTTGCCAATGAGGAGGTTCTAAGCTGAATTGGGGCAAGGAGATAATGATGAGAATAAAAGGACAAACGAAGTTGCAATATCTCGGGACACATCATGAGAAATAGCGAAAGGTACGGCTTGCTGCACTAAATAATGCAAGGGAAGGTGGAAGGAAGGAGGAGGGGCTGGAAGAAGAAAAATATCTGGCTAAATGAGTCTTAAGTTACGTGGTCAATAAATCCACGACAAGTCTGGTTTCGAAACAGCTGTAAAAACAAAGTTACAGATTGCAAGATTGATCGTCAACATCCGAAACGGATAGGCACCAAAAGAAGAAGAAGAAGGGAACATAAGGAATATGCTGTAACGATTATGGTAAATCAAGTCGGAAAAGACTTCAAACAATTACATTTCTGCAAGTATCCACGAGAGTGGGACCCGCGGGCACGGCTAGTATCTATCTCTAAGGTATTAATGATCAAAGTGTATTTAAAAACTAACTATTTGACCCCATAATGTATAAAGTGGATATTTTTTTTTAGATTTATGATTAATGAACATGCTAGAAAAAAAAAAAGAATTGAGACGCTAGAAAAGAGATAAATGATACATTGTTACAACAACAATTAACAAAAACGATATCATAAGAAATTTTCAAAAAATAATTGCCGAGCAAGAAGAAAAATAGGTCCATGAACCTATAATATCAGTTGAAAAACGCAAAAGAGAAAGGTAAAAATAAGATGTTTGCTTTAACAAATCCGGTTTTGACAGAATATTTTTAAAGACAGTTTTTTAATTTTTTTTTGGAATAAACTAAGGGGCAGATGGGAAACTTCTCTGTTTTTGTTAATTTTATTTATTATACTTTTATATATATTTAGTGTTTTTCGAAGGGAATTTTACTTATGTTGTAGTCGTGAAAAGTCCGATGATCGGAAAACATCCAGCAAGCAGACTATGGCCTTCAGGCCGAAGGTTTAGGGGGGGGACATAATAGTGGTGTGAAATCATAAAACAAGTTTTTCTTAAATCCAATAAGAGTGTCATTCTGAAAATAGAGTGAAAAGAATTAGTTTCGCTGTTAATTGACAACAATTAGAAAAAAGAAATTAATATTTTTCTCAATATTTAGTTGGATTTTGTTCTTAAAAAAAATTATCAAAATATTGGTGATTCTAATCTATTCCATGGAGCAATATTATTTTATATTTTAAAAGAGAGCGGAGTTGATTTGTTGAATATTGTGAGCTTTATCAATTTCGACAAGCTCAGGAAAGGTCTCTTGAGAAAAACACGTTTAAAATTTCTAGTGTTCTCGTTTTGGTACTTAAAGTTAGTTGTAGGCATGGCGCTCCATAATGAGAGGAAAATACGAATTGAATAGCACTTAACCTATTATATTTCCATGTATTAACGACAAATAAAAACCTTAATACGGCAACTCGTCGGCCTCCGTAAACCTGCATGCACTCACTGTCGTCTCCTGTCTAACACACAAAATTCTTTACAGATATATAAAAACCTATATATTATATATATATATATATATATCTATATATATATATATTATATATATATATATATTATACATTATATATTAGTATTATTACTTAAATTTAGAAAAAAAATGAATTCATAGCGTGGATTTCCCATAACTTGAACTCAAAAAATAATTTTGCGGTGCTAAATTTAATTATACAGTGATTAAATTTTTGATTCCAAGCCATATTTTACTTCTTTTATAAACAAATAATTAAAAAAATTATAAATTTTCGTTAAAAACGTAATTGTCTCCGGGACAATTATCTAATATTTTTGCACTTTTATCCATGCAATTTGATGGTTTTATTTTTTACGCGACCCTCATAGCATTCATAATTTTATTTGCCAAATTAAAAGAAAGAAAGCTAGTGAAATGTTGATCCACTAAACGTAAAATAGGATCTTGACGATATAGCACATAAAAAAATAATTACCACCCCTTCCAGAAATTAAATAACAAAAAAACCCTAAGGGCTTACAAAAAATTTCTAGTTTGTATTTATTGCTTTTATTTTTTGTAATAAATTATGACGCTAGAGTGTCTTTTATAAACACAAAAACCCAATTCTGGAAGTAATATGGTAAAATTATTCGGAATATTTTTCTGTTCTAATGTCATTTATTGGCAATAAGGTCGCTCTCAAGCGATATACTATTATACAATGATTGGACTAAAAAAAACGTGTGGATGCATATTGGGTCTTAAGATATTATACTTGTCAGGGACCTAACTGGCTTTAGCCTGGGTAAGGAATTTATTATAAATGTAACTCGGATAAACTTAAAGTATTATATAACACATATATATATATATATATATATATATATATATATATATATATATATATATATAAATAAATATATGAGGTGACCGATATGTATTGTAAAATTTATAAGAAAAGTAAGATTATAGGTGGATTCAGCATCACTTGAAAACCAGAAAATGATTTTGCAGTGCCGATTGTCGTTTGGCGGGAAACTTGAGTTTTCTAAAGTTTAAAGTCCAAAAGTCACTCTGTAAAAAATATCGAGAACATTCCTTAGAGAAAAAGTGTTTAGAATTGCATTTTATGATAGTGTGTAAAATTTTAGATAGATTGGACAAAAATCATATTTTGTCAGTTTTTGACCAATAAAAATGTGGTTACAAGATAATTTTTATTTTTTGAATTTGAAATATATTTGTTATATTGGTACAAGAATTTAAATATATATTTATTGATTTAAAGTTATATTTTACTTGTTTTATAATTTAATAATTTACAAAATCGATTTTCGTGAAATCATGTACGCACGGACAATTATCCCCCTACCACAGCATAATAAATTTTAATTTTCGTGTTCATGAAATATCTTAAGTTCAAATACCTTAAGTTTTCCGATTACATTTATATAAATTCCTTACCCAGGCTAAGCTAGTTAGGTCCCTGACATGTATATATCTTAAGACCCAATATGCATCCACAAGTTTTTTTTAGCCAATCATTGTATAATAGTTATAGCTTAGAGCGACCTTATTGCCAATAAATGACATTAGACTGAAAATTATCGAATATTTTTACCATATTACTTGCAGATTGGGGTTTTTGTTTTATAAAAGACACTCTAGCGTCATAATTTATTACAAAATATAAAGCAATAAATACAAACTAGAAAATTTTTGTAAGCTTATGGTTTTTTGTTTATTTAATTTCTGAAGGGTTGGTAATTTATTTTTTTTATGTGCTATATAGTCAATATCCTTATTACGTTTTAGTGGATCAAAATTCACTAGCTTTCTTTTCTTTTTTTGCAATAAAATTATGATGCTAGAGGGTCCTTAAAAAATAAAAACCTCAAATTGCATGGTATATAGGGCAAAAATATTAGATAATTGTCCGGGAGACAATTACGGTTTTACGAAAATTATAATTTTTTAATTATTTG
Source organism: Pachyrhynchus sulphureomaculatus (assembly GCA_019049505.1). NCBI lineage: Eukaryota > Metazoa > Arthropoda > Insecta > Coleoptera > Curculionidae > Pachyrhynchus > Pachyrhynchus sulphureomaculatus. Next base: position 187,136,995 of record CM032454.1, read on the forward strand.
TTATAAAAGAAGTAAAATATGGCTTGGAATCAAAAATTTAATCAATGTATTTTAAATTTAGCACCGCAAAATTATTTTTTGAGTTTCAAGTTATGGGAAATCCACCTATGAATTCATTTTTTTTCTAAATTTAGTAATAATACTAATATATATGTATATATATATATATATATATATATATATATATATATATATATATATATATATATATATATATATAGGTTTATATATCTGTATAGAATTTTGTGTGTTAGACAGGAGACGACAGTGAGTGCATGCAGGTTTACGGAGGCCGACGATTGCCGTATTAGGTTTTTATTTGTCGTTAATACATGGAAATATATAGTTAAGTGCTATTCAATTCTTATTTCTCTCATTATGGAGCGCATGCCTACAACTAACTTTAAGTACCAAAACTTGAACACTAGAAATTTTAAACGTGTTTTTCTCAAGAGACATTTCCTGAGTTGTCGAAATTGATAAAGCTCACAATATTCAACAAATCATCTCCGATCTCTTCTTAAAATATAAAATAATATTTGCTCCATGGAATAGATTAGAATCACGTCAATACTTTTGATAATTTTTTTTAATAACAAAATCCAACGAAATATTGAGAAAAATATTAATTTTTTTTTCTAATTTTGTCAATTAACAGCGGAACTAATTCTTTCCACTCTATTTCAGAATGACACTCATATTGATTAAGAAAAACTTGTTTTATGATTTCACACCACTATTATGTCCCCTAAACTTCGGCCTGAAGGCCATATTCTGCGTGCTGAGGTTTCGATCATCTGACTTTTCACTACTACACATAAGTAAAATTCACTTCGAAAAACTACTAAATATAGATAAAAGTATAATAAATAAAATACAAAAACAGAGAAGTTTCCATCTGCCTTAGTTATTCCAAAAAAAAATTAAAAAACTGTCTTTAAAAATATTCTGTCAAAACCGGATTTGTAAAGCAAAATCTTATTTTTTTACCTTTCTCTTTGGCTTTTTCAACTGATATTCTAGTTCTTGACCTATTTTTCTTCTTGCTCGGCAATTTTTTTTGAAATTTCTTATGATATCGTTTTTGTTAATTGTTGTGTAACAATGTATCATTTTCTTTTTCTAGCGTCTCAATTCTTTTTTTTTTTCTAGCATGTTCATTTATCATAAATCTAAAAAAAAAATATCCACTTATACATAATGGGTCAATATTAGTTTAAATACACTTTGATCATTAATACCTGATAGATAGATACTAGCCGTGCCCGCGGGTCCACTCTCGTGGACTTCAGAATTATTGTTTGAGTCTTTTCCGACTTGATTTACCATTATCGTTACTGCTTATTCCTTATGTTCCCTTCTTCTTCTTCTTGTGGTGCCTATCCGTTTCGGATGTTGACGATCAATCTGGCAATCTGTACTTTGTTTACAGCTGTTCGAAACAGACTTGTCGTGGATTTATTGACCACGTACTTAGATTCTTTAGCCAGGATATTTTTCTTCTTCCAGGCCCTCTCCTTCCTTCCACCTTCCCTTGCAGTATTTATTGCAGCAAGCCGTACCTTTCGCTATTTCTCATGATGTGTCCGAGATATTGCAACTTCGTTGTCTTTATTCTCATCATTATCTCCTTGCCCCCATTCATCTTAGAACCTCCTCATTGGCAACGTGATCAGTCCAAGGTATTTTCTAAAGTTTCTGGTACAACCACAACTTAAAGGCTTCTATCTTCTTACATGACGTCTCCGTCAATGTCCACGACTCCATTAAATACAATAACACGGGAAAAACATAGCATCCAAGTAACCTATTCTTTACCGGTACTGATAAGTCGTGGCATATAAATAATTTAGCCATTTTTAGGAATGTGACTCATAACCTTGCTATTCGATTTTTGATCTCTACTGAGTGATCTCATGCATCGTTTACTCTTGTCCCCGGATACCTTAGGTTGTTCTATCTGCTGGTTATCTACTACCAGTCTTACGTTTTAGTGTAATGTGATATTAACATGTGTTTATTTTGCTTAATGTTAAGTGATAAGCCATAACTCTCAGTGATTTAACTCACTCTATTTATTATGGCTTGAAGGTCTTCCCTGTTGTCTGTAAATATGACCTCGCTTAATAATGATGTTTTCTGTATTCTCCTTGGATTCGTCTAGATGGAGTTTGGTTCCAGTACAAGTTTTTAATTATCCTCATATCCCTCTTTTTGCTGTTCAATATCTTCATGAGTTTATTATGTTACTTAAAGTAACAAAACACAGACTAAAACCTGGCCAGAGAACATATGTATAAAAAAAATACACACATATATATATATACTAGAAATTACGTAATTTGTATTTATAGACGAAAACTCCATAAAACCGTCTTATGTCCATCTCTTGGCTTAGCATTGTTTAACTTTGGCGGTATTAATGTTTGAACTATTCTACCTGAAGTTATATGTTAAGCTCTAAGTTACTAACTAACTAGTTTGGAGATTTATACATACTCAGTGTCCTAGTCGTGTAATATTATATCTTTGATAAGTGTCGTAAAAAAGTGAGTAGGAATTTGACTATTTTCCCGTTAAGTTCTTTACGGTTTTGGTCTTAAAATAAAAAGTTTAAGAAAATATAAGCCTTAAAAATTATAATAATGATATATTTTGAATACCTCAACAGTGCATTAAAGATATTTAGTTATCGCTAATGCATGGGTTTCTCTAAATAAGTTTTAATTTTAATGTCTTGACTATGTTTTCATTCTTGTGCTACCTACTATCCAGTTCAAGGAAATTATTGAGAAAATAAACCAATCGTATTGTATACCTACGAATATTTCCTTCTTATCTGATACAAAGCAATAACGAATATTCATATAGAATTTTGCTGCCTGAACGTTTTTTTCCCTAAATCCGCCTCTGCATCGACAATAACTAAATTTCCAAGGCCCTATGTTACCTTATGTAATCACAGGTAAAACATCAGATAGTAGATTTTATTGGGGTCTAATTACAGTCATTACAGTTTCTCTTTTGAAAAAACTATTACCCATTTAAATAAAATCAATTAATATTTTAGATTTTCAGAACTTACTTTTAAACAATGCCCCGTAAAAAAAAAGAATCAACTCACAAAGATACTTATCACCGAAAAAGACAAATGACTTTCTCAGGATAGATAGGGATATTGGTTTTCTTAAGTCTCAAATACACAAAAGTTACAACGCCTCGCAGTGGTCGATATATTAAGTCAAACCAGTTTGCCCTATCTTTTAACAAAACGATCTTAAGTGTCCGACACCTTTTTCTGTGATGTCATAAATAACTACACCATTAAAAGTGCTTTAGAATCGGTTGTCATAATATTAAACGCGGCTTTAGATTGGGAATGAAAAATGGTACACAAAAAATTTAATCTTTCACTCTTAGGCTTTTTAATCCTATGTAAGGTTTAATAAAATATTAGGATTACATATTTTGGGCAAATCGGCTACAGATGAGTAGTAGTAAGTTTTTTGCTTTAAGCTTTACTCGGTGTCTCCTAAATTCTAATATTTTTTAAGAGCTCCTCTATTTTTAGGTTTTTGCAAATCTAGAGTTATTTGAAAGGTGCTCAACTGAATAATTTTTTTTACGGGCATAGTACACGTGCTGCAGGAAAATCTCTGAAGCGCTATACGAGCGATTCACTTTGGTTTTGAATCGCTGCAAATTGTTCTCGGTAGAAGACACAGTCTTGGGCAAATCATTACAAAAGGATGATGCTCTCCATAGAAAATACTGCTTAAAATGGGTTGTACAAGGAGTGACAAACTGAACCTCATAAAGATGTGATATATTAGCGCAACGTGTATTCCTAGCATGCACCGCTCTGGGACTAATTAACCGGACTACATTTATAGAACACTTTTCATGAAAATACTTGTAGAATAGAATCAAGTCGCCAATCGTGATTCGATGTTCCACGGTATCAAAGTTTCTGATGAGTTCTGAGTCTACAGACAAGCGAACAGCTCTCTTTTAAATGGTATCCAATAAATGCAGTAGGGATGTTACGAAGCTCCGAATCCGAATCCGAAATGTCGGAACCTGCGGTTCAAATTATACTTCCGAATCGGACACCACTTCCAGTACTATCAAAACACGAGACTTAGCGGAACGTAGCAGACGCTGACGAGTGTTCAAACGCCGGTCGCTGACTCCGGCAAGTGTCTTGCGAATGGCGTTACGGCTAGTTGCAACTTGAGACTGTGTTTTGTTTTGTTTACAAGGTATATGAAGCTCGAGAATCGAGTCAAAAATACGCACGGCGCACGTGAGTTGAAAATATTTTGTGTTTTCTTACTTACACCGTGTAGTTTAGTAGATTTATTTTATTTAATTAGTATTTCAGAGTTAGTGTCAAATTGTCAATCATTGTTAGTAAACAGATAACTTATCAGGTAACGATGAAACCCAAAACAAGTGCAATTTGAAACGGAAATTGATTTGAACACAGCGAAGTATAGTGTCTGTTAAAAAAAAATACTTCAGGAAAGGAAGCACCACGACTTCGTTAAAAGGGCATTTAAAAGTACTTCATGCTGATAAATACTAAGAACTATTAAAAGTTAAGAAAGAACAAAAGTTAACTACTAAAAGTGACTCGAACTTGAAAACTCTATTAGAAGAAGCGATATAAACAGGTGTCATTGCAGGATACATTAAATAAGAAGCAATAATGGGAGGCGTCGCATTCAAAATCTACAGAAATTGATAAATTAGAAGGCCATCTTTTCGGATTTGTAGAAAGTCTAGGGTTCCGCCGTCTCATGCAAAATATTATGCCAAATTACAATGTGAGAAGAGGCCAGTTTTTTTACCCACAGTTTTTTCGACGAATTATATGCTGAAAAAATTGCAGCACTTTTGTAAAACTTCAATAGGTTGTCAGTTATCACGTATATTTGGTCTAAGCCAAGTGCTAATGTAATTGATAAGTTTGAGAGTACAGGAATAACCGAAGAGTTAGAACGAATAAAAATTATAAAAATGTCAACCCTGCCTGAACGTCCCACTGGGAACCTAATCTGTGAAGAAATTAAAAAGATGTTGCATGAGTGGGTAATAGAAGACGAAAAATTCACTACTCCATTTGTAACGGCGCGGCGGATCAAATATGGTACGAGCAATGCAACTAGCTAATATTCCTGATGTGAATTGCACTGTACATCAACTACAGCTTTGTGTTCGAAATGCTTTGAGCAAACACAAAGATACCACAACTTTATTAATTAAACGCAAGAACATAGCAACGTATTTTAGCGACCCATTTATTGCAGAGTTATCAAAAATCCAAAAAGAACAATTTAGCCAGCAACCCCTGGGTATAATATAAGATTGCAGTCCAAGATATTACTGTTATTATTATTAGTTATTAAGCAGTAAATTATCTTGCTTTTCGCTGTTGTTTTTAAGTTGTTCGTTATCCATTTATTTTCTGCTGTATTAAATAGTTCGATTCTAATGTTTTAGGTTTTTATTTATTTTTAGAACGGACAGTACGTTTTTATATGGAAGAACGTTTGATTAAGATCAAATCAATCTTTCTACCAACTTCACTATCAACGCCGGTGTGCCCTAAGACTCCCTACTCTCTCCTACTCTCTTTCTCATTTACATTAACGATCTGCTGGAAAAGACCGGGAATCCAATCTACAGCTTTGCAGATGACAGTACGCTTGTCTCTTCATTCACTTTGAACACTCGGACATCGGTTATTCAGGCGAATATCTGCAGAGAGCAGGAGGTCGTTCAACTTAACAAAGACCTGGAAGAAACTCTATCTTGGAGTGACAGTAACCAAGTGGAATTTAATGCTACAAAAACCCAGGTGGCAGTTTTTTCTAAAAAAGTTAACGTTGCTGAACCCGACATAGTTATGTCGAGGCACTCCATTCCCCTAGGATCGTCGCTCAAATTGTTGGGCGTTAATTTGGGAGCAAATATGTCCTGGCATGAACATGTTGCAGGTATAGCAAGGAGAGCTTCTCAAAAGTTGAGAATATTATTTCGAACTAGAAACTCTACACTCCACAACAACTGTCAATTCTTTACAAAGCTCAAATTCGACCAACTATGGAATACTGCCCCCAAACATACACTGCATTTGTTGGATTCTGTTTAGAGGAGAGCTGTTCGTATGATTGGAGACCCGGAACTGACCGGCGGCCTTGATTCTCTGGAAAATCGAAGAACGGTTGGCGACTTGAGTCTGTTCTACAAGTATTTACATGGAAAGTGTTCGAAGGATGTAGCCCGCTTAATTCCTCCCAAATCGGTGTATGTTAGAAATATACGTCGCTCTAATACTTGACATCCGTATGAGGTTCAGCTTGTTACTCCGCGTACAAGGTTTTTCAAGCAGTCTTTTATATGGAGAACATCATCCCTTTGGAAAAATTCGCCCAGGGCTGTGTTTCTCACCGAGTACAATTTACAGCGATTCAAGAACAACGTGAATCGCTTTTTCCGTACACATGCTGCTCCTGAAGCGTTTTAGGGACTTCCCTGTACCACATGTGCTAGACCTCATAAAGAATAGTTGCTGTCTTTCGGCCATCTTCCAGTCTTCCATACCTCATTACACAGTTGATGTAGCATAGTCACGACGGTTTCTCCCTTCATCTTTATTATTTCCACAGTGATCTCGTCAGTGCCTGCTGCTTTTCTATTTTTTAACCTTGAAAGAGCCTTCCTGACTTCAGACTTAAGAATACATACAAAAAAGAAGATTCGATCTGATGTAAGCATGCATAACGTTCCGCAAATTTCGCCAGAAGAATGGTTACATCTCGATAAGTTGGTGGCAGTATAGCAGCCATTTGAAGAAGTCACTACAAACATGAGTGACAGCAAAGCCAGCATTTCTTCTGTTCCATTAATTTACGTGCTTAAACAGAATATTCAAATTCAAACAGAAGAAAAAAAAACTAATGGAACTGAATCGAATGTTACCGATAATTTGAAAATAATGATTTCAAGTTTAATTAAAGACCTAAACTCAAGATTTGGAGAACTACACAATAATAATTTATTAGCCGTTGCAAGATTCTTAGACCCGCGGTATAAACTGAAGTTTCTTAACGAAGTTGTGAAAAAGCAGGTGGAATCCCAATTATTTTACTGGCTTGACAAATTTCACTCTATTAAACAACTCAAAAAGGAATATACAAGAGAAGATTGCGGTTCTCCTGTGAATAAAAGATCAAGAATTGAAGAGGCCATAAACGAAGAAGAACTCACTACTAGTTCTCAGTCTCAAAACGTTCAAAATAGGTCGGTTAGTGTCCAGTCTTGTCTGGCCAATATTCTCATGGACAGTAATGAAGAAAAGGAAGACACTTTCGCGACTGAGCCTGTTACAGGTAAAAAAGTCATCATTTGGAGAGCACTTTTAAATGAATATAATAATGAAAAACGTCTCAAATGGAGAGAAGATCCTTTGGTGTGGTGGAAATTAAATACAAAGCTCCAAATTTTCAAGCCAGTCATACGCCAATTTTTATCGGCACCAGGGTTCGTTCCTAGCGAACAACTATTCAATGGAGCTGGTTTAATTTATAATTCACTAAGAAATAAATTGGATGGCGACAAAACAGCTAAGTTGCTGTTTGTAAAATATAATATACCAATTTTGAAATTTGACTATTAATTTGTAATTTGGCCTTAGAAGTCCAAGCTTTGTAAGTTTAGCTTTTTGATTACTTTTATTTTCGATTCTTTCTTCTTTCGTTTTCTTATTTTAGGAATAAAACTTGTTATCTGAAAATTTCACATATTATTTGTTACCTTTGACTTCGACTCCGATTCACCTCCGACTCCGCGGAGGTTACTATGAGAACTCCAACTCCGTCTCTGCCTCCGAGAAAACCATCTACGTAACATCCCTAAAATGTAGTGTATGTTTGGGAGCAGAGCCGCAAACGTGGGCGCAGTATTCCATTATTGGTCAAATTTGAGCTTTATATAGAATTAACAGTTGTTGTGGAGTGTAAAGCTTTCGTGTTCGAAATAATATTCCCAGCTTCTCAGAAGATTTCTTTGCGATGCATGCAGCAGATTGTTAATGTAAATGAGAAGGAGAGTAGGCGACACTATGGAGCCTTGGAGCACGCAGACTTTGACAGTCAAAATATTAGAAAGAAATCCGTCTACTGACTCGTAAAGAACGCTCTCTGAGGAAACACAAGCGTCCTAAACAGTACTTCTCAGACGTACCATAAGAGAATAGCTTAGCCAACAATCCGTCAAGCTAAATTATGTCGAATTTTTTTTTTTTTTTTATGGGTCTAGCACACGTGCTGCAGGGAAGTCCCTAAAGCGCTCCAGGAGAGGCACGAGTGCGGAACATATGCCTTGGACATATCAAGTGCAACCATTTGAGATTCTCCGGAATGTTCAAATTCGTTCAATCAATAATATGTGTTACATAAGTTAGAAGATCTCCTGTTGACCTTTGCGTACGAAAGCTATATAGTATAGATATTTCAGAAGATGCTGATTAATAGACTTTTCCATAACCTTCAATATTATTGCAAGCAGTGCGACGGACCAGTAGTTGTTTGGTAAGGTCTTTTTGACTGTTCTTAAGGTATCGGCTGAACTGTAGCACATTTCCAGTAGGAAACAAATATTCCCTTTCTATAGGACAGATCAAAAAGTGTACAAAAATGTGATGTTAGCTCGCTCGAACATTTTTTGAATACTATGGCAGGTATTCCATCGGCGCCAAGAGCGTTTTTGGTATCTAGCTTCATTAATGTGCATTTTATGAGACCCTCTCTAAAGACAACATCGGAATTATAATGCTAATTCTCCATTCATTGGAAATTCTTTTTTGGGTTAAGACTGTGTTGTTAGTAAGCAATAACCGGCCAAGAGCAAGTAGGATTTGAGCAATTAGTGTTCCGTACGTTGATTGCTTTGAAAATAAAAAAATTTTATTACGGAGGTATAAAATGACCAATGACTTCACAAAACATACCTCAAATGAGTTTTCAACAAAATTGTTTTCCAATCTTTACTGAAAACTGTTGACCTTCAAATTTTTTTTGTTTTTTTTTTCTATACCAGATAAATTTTTAAAGGTAGTGCACTCGTAATAATTTTCGTTCATTCTACACCCTGTGGAGAATATTCCAGAATTTTTTTTAAAAATTTTTAATTAATACTTGTCGAGAAACGGGGGGACAGCGATTATTCGTAATTTTTTAAAAATAATACAAAGAAAAGTGTGCGCAAGTATTACATTATATATATTTCTGAATTCTAGTTTTTACAAGCTTTCATTTGACAGCCCACTCGATGACCTGGTAATTTTTTTTTTCACTTCCGATTTCACTCCCGAAAACTAATAGTTTCAGAGAAAATGGGATATGACAGACAGACGGGCAGACAGACATCGAACACTAAAAATCAACCGAACAAATTATTAACAAGTAACAAATGGTATAATTAAACTCTTATTATGATTAAATAAATTCTCCCTTATAGCTAATATTATTGTAAGTCGATTCTATTAAACGATAACTTGCAAAATACTAAATCAATATAATTCGAAGTGATAATGATCTCAGGTAAACAAGATAGAAAAACATAATAGTTTACTATTTAGTGAAAGGTAATAACAGGCAATTTGTTGCAAAGTCTTATTAATTTAATCATAAGAACATGTTTGTAACCACCTGTATTAGTTAACACTGCATTTTTGTATTAGCTAATTGTACAGTAAAGAAAAATATGAATTAATGGTTGTCTTACAACTGCTATTACGATATTGTAAATGTCAAATAAGATTGTAATAATTTTATAAGTATTTTAGAGTTTAACTCCAGTTAAACTAGATACGTTAAACTATGTGTACCTATGCATCTCAGTATGACGAATCAGTCCTCGTAATGATTACCAAATGCACTATTTTGTACAAACAGACCAATACTACAATACAAAATCTATGAACATTAACGAGGCTCAAAAAAGTTGAAGACTACACAACCTACAGCCGTGGTGATGTTGAAACTCAAAACCAAAAGTAAGTCAAGAGCATTACGAATGTGGTTGCTGTTGGTGCCATTGAAATGCGATATCTATTTCAAATTTGGTAATCATATAATAATTCAAGTAGAAAAAGAGTTTCTTGTATTAATTTCAGAAAGAATAGTGGGAAAAGGGGGTGTTTTTGTTGGCTTTTGGTTGAAAGAATGAACAAATTTCAAGCATAATTATTTACTTTCCGTCATTATAAGTTCTTTTCAGGGTCAAAAATCTGAAATCACGCCCTTATGTCACTAATTCCATTTTAGTAGTTTAGTATACAAAGTATATGTAGAGAGAATTGGAACATGTCAACCAAAGTGACCTCTAAAATATTTTAATTCACACATTTTCTTTATTCTTCGAGTCAAAGAATCTGAAAATCATACTGGAACGAGCAGTAACGAGAAGATTAAAGCAGTCATCCCAAAAGTTTTCTCAAGGATTGCTTCGGCTGTATCGTATTATATATCCGTTTTTGAGTTCTGGGAGTTTAGGAATCTGAAAAATATGCTATTTATTTTCAGTGTTTGCAATTTTGACAGAAATATAATATAGATGGACATGTCAGACTTATACCGTAAGTTTCTTTCTTATGGTCAACTTATTAGTGTTCCCTACGGAATACTTATGGGATCAATTGGGTGTCCGTCTGGGTGTCACACTCGATTTTCTCCGAAATTATTTGACACAGAAAGTTGCACAATATAGGAATTGATGGCCCAACTGCAGACGTGTATTTTTGAGAGTTAAATTTTGACTGAAGGGGCTGTAAGGGGAAGTGAAAAAAAAATTCTGAGATCATCGCGAGTGGGGTTTCAAATGAAAGCTTGTGAAAATACAAAAATATTTTACTTTTAAAGAAAGGGCCAAAAATCGGTTTCCTCCCTCCCCTACCTCGAAAAGTGCTGATCAAAAAATTTTGAAAAAATTCTGGAATATTCGCCATAAAGTGTAGATTGATTGTGAAAAACTGTTATGGGTGCATTACGTTTGATAATTTATATGGAATAAAAAACTATGTGTCTTGACAATATGGTAAAGTTGTTTTTAGTGGAAAGATGTGAATTTAAATGGGACTAAGAGCTACGAAAAATCAATACGTATTCGGTGTGATCAGTAATATACTCATATACTTTTCAGTACGTTACTGCATTTGGCCAATCACAAATAAAATAAATTTCCATGATGACTGATGACTAACGGATAGGTACCGAGACAAAATAATTTTATTTTATCTATTTATAATTAAGCAAATATTTATGTAGTAAATAATTGTTTTAAACTTACTAGCTAAGAAACTAGTTACAGTTTCTTAGCTACTTAATAGCCAATAAATAAATCCAGCCCAATTCTAGATTGATTTATTGGCTATTAGGTAGCTAAGAAACTATAACGATTATATATTAAGATATATACGTGTCTGGGACCTAATTAATTAGCCTAGGTAAGGATTTTATTTTAAAAGAAACGGAACACTAATTGCGCAAGTCCGATCTGCACTTGACCGGTTTTTTTGTAATTAATATCTCACCTAAAAGTATGTATCGTTTTAAATATAGAGTTGTAATGCCTACTTTACGTTATGCCTGTTATTAAGTTAGTATTTATTTTCGACCTGCATGTTTGCGAGGAAAAGGGCTAAATAACTAGAGATTTTTAAAATAACTTTTACAGTATTACAGATACAGGAATACTTTAAATAAAATACAGTAATTTTTTAATTACTTTTAATAATTAATACAATTTTAAAAACATTTGTAAGGATAAGGATCACAGTTTATATTAAATGTTTCTCTTTTAGTTTAAATTCTCTACCCAAAAATGATAATGCCTAATTTAAGTAAGCAAATTAATTTATTTAATTCTAGCCTACATCCTTCCATATCCAATACATCCTATAGAAAACATTGAACTGAACTGCAACCTTGCCCGACATTCATCAAGTCCTGACGATGTGTTACCTTATCCTATGCCCATGGCAATTCCGCAGAAAACGAATTGTGATCTGCTGTCTTGTAACACAAGCAACTTCGGATACCTTAGTGGTGTTGCATTTACTACATGGAGTGGAAAGTCACAAGGTTTTTGAAGAAAAAACACTGTCTATGCCCAAAATCGATTTTACTTTTCAACATAGTTTCCTTCAAGAGCTTCAACAGCACTTATTCCAGCGATCTTTCAACATTTGGACACCTTTCATATAGTATGATTTGTCGAGCTCTTTTAAATAAGCCTCAATTTTTCATTCGACTTCTTCATTTGAGCCAAATCTCTTTCACTGGAACCACCTTATCAAATTTGGAAAGAGGTAATAATTGCTGAGGGCCAAATCTAGTAAATACGACGGATGAGGAAGCAATACATAGCCCAATTTCAGCATCGATTTTATGCAGTTATGAGCTGTTGCATTATCTTGGTGAAACAACAATTTTTTCTTCACTAAAGGCGGCCTTTTTTTCTTGATTTTACCATTCAAACGGTACAATAAAGAAACGTACTAATCTCCGGTGATTGTTCGCCTCTTCTCAAGATAGTTGATCATTGATTATCCATGAGCATCCCAAAAAATACTTGCCAAACCGTTCCAACTGATATTTGTGTTTTTCAACACTTCGGTCGGCTTTCATGCAGTTCTAGCTGCGGCCTCAGGAGTGTAGTGGTGGACCCATGTTTTGTCCATTGTTACGAATTGATGTAAAAACTCCTTTGAAATACTCCGAAATAGTGCCAAACAGCGTTCTGAATCGTCGACACGTTACCGTTTTTGAGTAATCGTGAGAGTGCGCATCATCAATCGGTCACACAACTTTTTCATATGCAAATATTCATGCAAAATATACCTCACGCCTTCTGCTGATATCTTCATGATGTCAGCTATTTCTCTTATTTCGACTTTGCGGCCATTTAAAACAATACTGTGGAAATTTTTTTTCTGTTTTTTGTTTCCTCATTTAGACGTCCGGAAAGTGGTTCATCATTTCATCATTCGTGCCTGTACGACCGCATTTAAGTTCACTAAACTATAGACCTATAGTTTCTTTCGACGGAGTAGATGTCCCATAACACTTCTCAAGCCATTCTTTGATCCTGGCTGTATTTTTTCCCAGCAAAAAGAAATTTTTAATCAACACACAAAATTCTTTTTGTTCCAATGTTTTACAAAAATCAAAAGTAGCGACACTAAAACAGCTGTAAATCGCAATTTAATAGACAAAATGTCATGAAAATTTTATACGAATCTTCTGATAGTTGACACTAACTGAAAATCGTATGTTTTTTTGTTTGTGCTGCCATCTCTTTAAAAGTCTCGACAATTTTCACCATACCTAAGTAATTAATTTTAATACCTGGTTATATATCGGCATATAATATATTACAATACAAGTATGGAAGATATTCAGCTTTTAATGATAAATAAAATGTTTTTTTTTTTACTTTTTTCTCTATTATCGCAAGCCGTATATTTAATTAGTTAAATTTTTATTGATAATTTAACTGTAAATTAACCTGAACTAATGTGAACTAACTTTAAGTAAAAGGTTTACAGTTGGTATAATAATACTTTTGGTACATGCATGGTAACATTCTTTCTGAAATAATTATAATGATGGTATAATATCTGCGTACATTCCCCACGACCAGATCAAGACAGGCAACTACATAATTCATAATGGGAAAATCATTACCAATTGGCTGACCTGCTTTACCTAACCATAGCCTATGATCAAAATTAGAGTCCATAAAGATCATTTTGTTTGTTTTTTTTCTCGACAAGGATAATCGTGCTCGCATCATCGAAACCCGAAACCGTTTAGCCTCGACTCTAGATGATAATTATCTTGAAATTTATTATTCCACAGTTCATCACTGGGCCGACCAAAAGTTGATGATATACTACTATGTTCATTGGCGTGCAAATGATATTTTTAAAAGATATGACTAATGTTAATAACATATTCTTACTTTATTTTATGATTGTGTTGCTCTCATGCTTCGAAGAGCATATTAAGCCATCAGTCTCCTTCAATCAATTATATGTTGAGAATGTGCAATCTTTGGTACAATGACACTACTAAGTATATATCACCACCTAATGATTGATTTCGTTGCAAACAACATGAATTAACCGCATTACATGTTTTGGTTCATCGTTTGGTCACCTTTCCTCTGAATAGGGTAAACTACAATAAAGAAAGAAATCGTATTAGGAATATAACTAGAGTTAATTGTTATGACGATGATTTAATAACCAAGTTAATAAATAGGCATAAGTTCAGGTGAAATATTCAGAATTCCACCTTTTTTACACACAAACAAAGCAAATAAGACCAAGTATGTCTCCATATTACATAACCTGAAATATAGCAAGGGACTCAATAAGGTATTTAGTAAGGTAGGCCTCACTTTAGTCTATAAGTCATTAAAAAATCTGAGGAATATCATAAAGACAAGATTCCTAATTGTGAGAAAAGATGAATTTATGAAATTAGTTGTAATGACTGCGACAACAAGTAGGTTCGGTAAACTAAAAGGTCAATTAAAACACGATTTAAAGAACATTTAGTACATGTAAAATACAGTAGAACAGAAAATTATAGCATTGCCGAACATGCCCTTGAAGTTGATAATACTGTACCATTAGATAATATAAGATTAATTAAAAATCTGATAGAAGATTGTTGAACGCATGCGAAAGTATGGAACTTCTAAAATGTAAAAGTAGTTTAAATAAAGACAAAGAGCCTATTCCTTACAGTCCTCTTTACTGGTTACTTCACCGGAACTGATTGCATCGTCTATGCCATTAGTTGAGTAATTCAGTATAAATAGGGTAGATGTGTAGTTTAGCTTCAGTCAATTATCGCTCCTGATAAGTTAACATGATTAACGAAATGCGCGTCAATTGCAAAAATAAAGTGTTTGGTGTAGTGGTGATATATACTGAGTAGTTCAATCAGTTATACTTTAAACCGTGTTCAAAGTACCAGAGTGTTCTCTTTACATATATTGCGTATTCAAAAAGTGCACGAGGGAACTGACATCACTTTTCTGTAGATTTTTCAACCTACCCTACAGAAAAGGAATACTTCCTTCCTGCTGAAAATGTTCTAAAGTTCAGCCACTATCTAAAAAACGTAAGACCTTGCTAAACAACTACTGACCAAGCGCACTGCTTTCAATAATATCAACAATTATGGAAAACTACTCAGTTATATCACCATTACCCCAAACACTTTATTTTTGCACTCGACGCGCGTTTCGCTAACCATGTTAGCTTCATCAGGAGCGATGATTGACTAAAGCTAAACCACAAATCTACCCTATTTATACTTAGCTTAACCCTCGAATTACTGAAGCGGAACTAATGACATAGGCAAGGCCATCAGTTCCGGTCAAGTAACTAGTAGAGGGGACTATAAGGAATAGGCCCTCTGTCTTTATTTAAACTACTTTTACATTTTATGATTTCCATACTTTCGTATGCGTTCAACAATCTCCTATCAGATACATTTTTTTATTAATCTTAGATTATCTAATATTAAAGTATTATCAGCTTCAAGGGCATGTTCGGCAATGCTAGACTTTTCTGTTCTATTTTATTTTAAGTGTGCTAAATGTTCTTTAAATCGTGTTTCAATTGACCTTTTAGTTTGCCCAACATACTTTTTGTCACAATCATTACAACTAATTTCATAAATTCCACTTTTCTCAGAATTAGGAATCTTATCTTTGGGATTTCCTAAGATATTCTTCAGATTATCTGATGACTTATAGACTAAGGTGAGGCCTACCTTATTAAACACCTTATTGAGTCCCTTGCTATATTTCGAATTATATGGTATGGATAAATACTTGGTGTTATTTTCTTCGCGTGTAAAAAAGGTGGAATTCTGAATATTAAACCTAAACTTATGTCTAGTTTATTTGCTAAGTCACGCGAAGAAAATAACACCAAGTATGTATCCATACCATATAATCTGAAATATAGCAAGGGACTCAATAAGGTGTTTAATAAGGTAGGCCTCACCTTAGTCTATAAGTCATCAGACAATCTGAGGAATATCTTAGGAAATCCCAAAGACAAGATTCCTAATTGTAAGAAAAGTGGAATTTATGAAATTAGTTGTAATGATTGTAACAAAAAGTATGTTGGGCAAACTAAAAGGTCAATTAAAACACGATTTAAACAACATTTAGCACACTTAAAATACAATAGAACAAAAAAGTCTAGCATTGCCGAACATGCCCTTGAAGCTGATCATACTGCAACATTAGATAATCTAAGCTTAATCAAAAATGTATCTGATAGGAGATTGTTGAACGCATACGAAAGTATGGAAATCATAAAATGTAAAAGTAGTTTAAATAAAGACAGAGGGCCTATTCCTTATAGTCCCCCCTACTGGTTACTTGACCGGAACTGATGGCCTTGCCTATGTCATTAGTTCCGCTTGAGTAATTCAAGGGTTAGGCTAAGTATAAATAGGGTAGATTTGTAGTTTAGTTTTAGTCAATCATTGCTCCTGATGAAGTTAACATGGTTAGCGAAACGTGCGTCGAGCGCAAAAATAAAGTGTTTAGTGTAGTGGTGATATGTACTGAGTAGTATCATTGTGCCAAAGATTCCACAATCCCAACTTAATTATGGAAAAGTCTATTAATCAGTATCTTCTAAAAAACCTCCAAGGATTCAATATTGCTAACGACCATCAATATAGCTTTCGTAAGCCAAGATCAACAGGAGATGTCCTAACTTATGTAATACATTTTTGGACCAAAGCAACTGAATTTTCTCGAGCGGTTGCATTTGATATATCAAAGGCATTCGACTATGTTCATCATGACAGATTGTTGGTTAGGCTACGCTCTTATGGTTCTGAATAGTTTTGTTTATAGCTCTCGTGTTTCCTCAGAGAGCGTTCTTTACGAGCAGCAGTAGACGGATTTTTTTCTAATACCTTCACTATCAACGCCGATGTGCCCTAAGGTTTCATACTGTCTCCTACTATCTTTCTAATTTATATTAACGATCTGCTGGAAAGGACCATGAGTCCAGTCTACAGCTTTGCAGATGACAGTGCGCTTATTTTTTCATTCACTTTGAACGCTCAGACATTGGTTACTCACGCAAATATTTTTAGACAGCAGAGTGTCGTTCAACTTAATAAAGACCTGGAGGAAATTCTACGATTGACGCTACAAAACCCTAGATGGAATTTTTTTCTAAAAAGTTAACGTTGCTGATCCCGACATAGTTATATCGGGCACTCCATTCCTCTAACTTAGTCACTCAATTTGTTGGGGGTTAATTTAAGAGCAAATATGTCTTGGTTGGAACATATTATATGCATATCAAGGAGCTGAGAATATTATTTCAGACTAGAAAGCTTTATACTCCACAACTGATAATTCGGTACAAAGCCCAAATTCGACTGCTTCTATGTTTGGGGCTCTACTTCTAAACATACACTGCAGTTGTTCTATTCTATTCAGAAGAGTTCGCTTGATTGGAGACCTAGAACTAGCGGTGCCAGATGTCCCGATTTCCGTGGGACGTCCCGATTTGCAGGGGTCTATGGGCACATTCCAATTCACCCTTGATCGGGACGCCGAATATCCCGATTTTAGGTCAATCGATAATTAAAAAAGGTTCAAACTTTACGCGTACCTTTTTGTGACTGCCAATAGCGCGGTATCACGATGACCCGTTTTGTTCTATTTAAAAAAAGTTTCTCGCAGTTAGTTACCAAATAGGTACTGCCAGTTGTACTACCCTACCATTATTTCCACCACTTAGTGATAAAAATAAACGTTAATTTATAAAAACCTTGTTTTCTTTAGTTCTCTCGACTGGACAACCAAGATCCCTGTTTTTTTAACCTTCCGCCCTGAAATTCGGCATACCGAACCTGGCAATACTACCCAGAACTCACCAGCAACCTTGATTCCTTGGAACATCGGAGCCGGTTGGCGATTTGAATCTATTCTACAAGAATTTTCATGTTAGTCGCTTAATTCCTCCCAGAGCTATGCATGATAGGAATATACGTCGCGCTAATACTTCTCATCCGAGGTTCACCCTGTCACTCCTCATACAACCCTTTTTCAACCTTCTATATAGAAAAACTCATTTCTTTAGAATTATTTACCCACGTGAATCGCTTTTTTTTTTTTTTTCCGCAAAAGTGTCACTCCCGTAGCGTTTTAGGGATTTCCCTGCAGCATATGTGCTATGCCCATAAAAAAATCTTTTTTCTTTATTAATTTCTCATCATCATCTGTATCTGTTTTATTAAAGTCTAATCCTATGTAGGCAACTTCTTATTTTTTTGTTTCTGATAGGATATTTGTTGATTCTAAGCTTAGGTAGATATTTGGTCTTTTAAGTGTTGAATTTTAACCTCCACTTTGTATTTCTTCAATAGCTTTCACGCTATATATTCCAGAAAGTCTTTATGATTTGTATACATTTAACCTATTAGATACTGAATAATAATTTTATGAAAGAAAAGTTCTACCAGTAATTCTGTTTGCTACATTATTGAATGTATTTATAAATTTTTAATGCGTTACTTTTTGTAATTACAATCTATTGAGAAATATTAAATAAAGTTATTTCCAGAAATTTCTGATAGTCAGAATTCCTCAAATAATGTTCTTTGTAAGTGTCAATGAATGCCTTTTTTCAGACACTTTTCCTGTTATCACCGGTATTGCGACAAATTGTTGTCATTTTTTATAATCAAAAAATTATTTTAATTACACACACATTATCAAAATATGACAATAAATTATATTATTTTAATAGATATGTATAAGTAAAGAAGTATTTGTTAGCAGTTGTCTGTTTTATATCTGCCCTCTCAAAAAAGCCGTTTAATTATAAGCCACATATTTATACAGACATTTTTAGCAAAAACACATTTTTTTTATAGATCTAGCACACGTGCTGCAGGGAAGTCCCTAAAGCGCTACAGGAGCGACACATGTGCAGAAAAAGCGATTCACGTTGTTCTTGAATCGCTGTAAATTGTACTCGGTGGGAAACACAGTCCTATTTCCAGTTTTAGTTACTTAAATAATCGCTAGACAACGTCACATGTCTGAATCGTTAATCCCAGACCAGAAAACAAAAATAAGTAATAACTACCAAAATTAAGCTTTATTTATTACTTTCTTTTACCATCTCAATATTTTATTCTACCCTAATACGGTTGACGAGTCGTACTACGTAGTACGAAACGCACGTCCATATAGACATATATATATATATATATATATATATATATATATATATATATATATATATATATATATATATATATGTATATATGTATATATATATATATATATATATATATATATATATATATATATATATATATATATATATATACAGTAATACCCCGCTTTACGCGAGGGATACGTTCCGAAAAAAATCGCGTTAACTGAAATTCGCGTATATCGAGGTTTATGATTAAACATAGTCAAAATTTAATACAAAAAAATACAAATCATTTTAATCAATCACTTTAATTCTAAGAACACTTTATGCAATACATACTCTTATTTTTTACGGAAAAATACATCTATTGTCTTTTGGGTAACGTTTTGTTTACGTTCTTGTAAAATACGTTCATAACACCCAACACTGTTTTTAATTGTTTGACACACGGTCAAGACACGGTCATCATTATTGTCTATACTCTGCAATATGTCCAAACCTGAATAAATTTTTGAAAGTGCATTTTGTATTTCGCGTTATAGTGAAAACCGCGCGTAACGGGGTCGCGCTAAGCGGGGTATTACTGTATATATATATATTATATATATATATATATATATATATATATATGTATATATATATATATATATATATATATATATATATATATATATATATATATATACATATATATATATATATATATATATATATATATATATATATATATATATATATATGTATATATATATATATATATATATATATATATATATATATATTATATATATATATATATATATATATATGTATATATATATATATATATATATATATATATATATATATATATATACATATATATATATATATATATATATATATATATATATATATATATACATATATATATATATATATATATATATATATATATATATATACAGTAATACCCCGCTTAGCGCGACCCCGTTACGCGCGGTTTCACTATAACGCGAAATACAAAATGCATAAATGCATATATATGTATATATATATATATATATATATATATATATATATATATATATATACATATATATATATATATATATATATATATATATATATATATATATACATATATATATATATATATATATATATATATATATATATATGTATATATATATATATATATATATATATATATATATATATATATATATATATATATATATATATATATACATATATATATATATATATATATATATATATATATATATATATATATATATATATATATATATATATATATATATATATGTATATATATATATATATATATATATATATATATATATATATATATATATATATATATATATATATATATATATATATATATATATATATATATATATATATATATATATATATATATATATATATATATATATGTATATATATATATATATATATATATATATATATATATATATATATATATATATATATATATATATATATATATATATATATATATATACAGGGTTACAGGGAAAGTCGTCCTAGATAATTAAGGACGTTATAGTTCAGGTCATTTCTGACCGATTTGACTCCATGACATGATGTCCTAAACTTAACCGTTTTCGAGATATTGAAGTTTAAAGATTTTCTAAAACAAACATGTTTTTTTTGCTTTTATATCGATTTTTTTTTATTAGAGGTTCTCGAGTGCGATTTTTTGGTTATTTTTAGTTAGTCTGTATGTCAAGTATCAAAAATCATCAAAAAAATTTGAACTACTTACTAACAGTTTCAAATGGCGGCTTGTTAATGTTTCTAAATTACGAATTTTTACCAAGAGTTTCCTACTTTAAATCAATAAAGAGAAAAACAAATGTATGGAAATTATTCTGCAAATTATTTTAAAAACTTTTACATCTTTTTAGCTATCTAAAACGGTATAATATCTACTGGATCTATTGAAAATTCTAAGAAAAGAAGATTTCAATAGGCCCAAATGTAGAGTAACATAATAATAGAATTTAGATACTACCAATTACCGGTTTACTACCTGCACCTTCAAACAATAAAAAGGGTTGGGTAAGCATTTTTTTCCGGTCGGGGTACTCTCTGTGCGAATGACATTTTCTGTTCACTAAACATTATTGAATGATTTTTAGTCTGCTCATGCGATTCGTCCGTGGTAGATGTGCTATACCGTGCTTTTCAAAAATATCTGTGTTTCATATTCTGACTGTGTGAATTGGCTCGTAACTGGATTTTGATCTCTGCTTGTGAATATGGCAACGTATACCAACGAGGAATATGCTGACATCCTAATGTGTTACGGATTTTGCGAAGGAGTATCGTCGCGTGCTCGTGATGAATACACACTGCGATATCCTACTCGTCGTGTACCTGATGTTAACATATTTGATGGAACTTATCGAAGACTACGAGAAACTGGTTCCGTACAAAGACGGCGGACTGACATGGGACGACCACGTATCTTTGACGAAGACGAAGAAAACGAAATACGACGTCTCTTTGAGGTGGACCCAACCACATCTACAAATGTTGTCGGACAACAGCTTGGTATTTCGCAGTGAAAGGTATGGTTTATAATGCATACTTTTGGGCAACACCCTTACCACTATACGCCCGTGCAAGTCATTGAAGAAGGGGATCCGTTGCGACGATTAGAATTCTGCAGATTTATGCTCAATACCGATGTCGAAGATGCATCTTTTTTTTTAAGAAAATACTATGGACTGACGAGTCGTAATTCGACAAAGACGATCTTACAAACTACCACAATGCCCACTATTGGGCTTCTAAAGAGGAAGGCAACCCAAACAAAACAAGAACGAAAGGATCGATCACAAACAAGATTCAGCTTAAATGTGTGGATGGGTATAATTTCAAATTATTTGGTTGGGCCATTCTTCCTGCCAGATAATTTGAATGGCGAGGAATACGACAATTTTTTGCGGAACGATTTACCTAATTTGATGGAAGACCTACCTATTGGTTTGAGACAAAACATGTACTTTCAACACGATGGCTGCCCAGCTCACTACAGAGGAAGTGTTCGTGCAAGGCTCAATGACAATTATCCCAACAAATGGATTGGAAGAGGCGGACCCATACCTTGGCCGGCGAGAAGCCCAGACCTAACACCGATGGATTTTTATGTGTGGGGTCACATGAAAAGTCTCGTATACGACCAGATGACTTCTATCGAAAACGTGGATGTCCTAAGACAAAAAATAATTGATGCGGCTGACGAAATGAGGCGGCACCTCACAACCAGCGTTGTGAAAAGTAATTTAAGAAAAAGAATGAGAATTTGTGTTAGAAATAGGGGCGACCATATAGAACATGAATTTTAATTAATAAAAAATATTAAATTGCAAGGTTTTTTGTTTTATTTGTGTATTTTTCGTATTTTCACCTAGAACTAAAAATTTACCTTTTGCTACCCGAGCCCGCTTTAGGTGTCATTCTGTGTACAGTTTTCCTATTAAACTCCTAGTATTATACCTTTTTTGATAGCTAAAAAGACGTAAAAGTTTTTAAAATAATTTGCAGAATAACTTCCATACATTTTTTTTTTTCTCTTTATTGATTTAAAGTAGGAAACACGTGGTAAAAATTCGTAATTTAGAAACATTAACAAGCCGCCATTTGAAACTGTTAGTAACTAGTTCAAATTTTTTTGATGATTTTTGATACTTGACATACAGACTAACTAAAAATAACCAAAAAAAATCGCACTCGAGAACCTCTAATAAAAAAAAATCGATGTAAAAGCAAAAAAAAACATGTTTTTTTTTAGAAAATCTTTAAACTCCAATATCTGGAAAACGGTTAAGTTTAGGACATCATGTCATAGAGTCAAATCGGTCAGAAACGACCTAAACCATAACGTCCTTAATTATCTCGACGAGACACACAGTTATCATATTACATCCGTGAAAACATCCGACAAAACATATATATATATATATATATATATATATATATATATATATATATATATATATATATATATATACATATATATACATATATATATATATATATATATATATATATATATATATATATATATATATATATATATATATATATATATCCGACAAAACATATATATATATATATATATATATATATATATATATATATATATATATATACATATATATACATATATATATATATATATATATATATATATATATATATATATATATATATATATACATATATATATATATATATATATATATATATATATATATATATATATATATATATGTTTTGTCGGATGTTTTCACGGATGTAATATGATAACTATGTGTCTCGGGTTTCCCGTGTATGCTGGATATCCTGAGAAGGATTGTTTAACAGTTGACGTTCAATGGGATATCACTCATCTTTTTCAAAGCTTACGTGATAGAATCTCGAAGTAGTCTACTTATATATATATATATATATATATATATATATATATATATATATATATATATATATATATATATAAATATATCCTGAAAATGACGCAGTATATTCGATGTTATCCCTTACGAAGCCAGTATATGTTTAATTCTAAATAATTTTGTTTAAAATGTATTCTTATGCTTAACCACAGAAAACTGATTTTTACAAGGTATGCGCAAATGGAGCAGCGGGTGTGTGAAATTTTTTTGTAACTCGGGAAAAGTACTACTGATACATATAAAAATAATAATAATAAACATCTTTATTTTATACTCGGAGAAACGCAGCAGTGCTGTTGTTAACCGAGTATCCAAAAAAATACAATACACAAAACACAAAGAAAAGAAATACAACTTAAATACAATTCTAGAAGTCACAATTATAACTTACTGTACTACTTACTCTAAACTAAAAAAAGAGTCAAAGAAAATTCCACATGAATTGATGTTAATACTCTCATACAAGCAAACCGTGATCCTCACCTTACCCAATAAAAAAGACATAACAATAACAGTCAAAAAGTCATAATAATAACAACAATCAGTAACTCTGAAATAAAATTTCCTTTGGCTGTTTTCTGAAAGAAAATTCAGACAGAGCAAGCAAACCTCCAGGAATCTCATTCGAGGCCTGTACAATGCCTAGATATTTGAAAGCGGTCCTTGAACCTACTATTATGCTGGTGTACCAAGCTTGGAAAATGCAGCCTTCCACACGGATACTCCGGTCCTCAACAGTCTATTCAGAAAGCAACCCAGATGTAGCCTTTCTCTATCCTTAAGCCTTCACTCCTCAGCCTGCCACTCACATGATCCCGCCCCCTGCATCCAATAATGAAACGCACACAAGAGTTTTGAATTTTTTCCAGCTTATCCTTCTACATAAGGGCCAGGCACGGACCATAAACAAAGTTACAATAATTAGAGTGAGAAAGGACAATAGTCACGTACAAGTATTTTTTTAAGGTCAAATTGAGGATGTGCCGATTCTTATACAAATTACGTAATGAATAATATGCCCTTTGAGCCACCAAAGAAACCTGCTATCTAAACTTGAGCTTACTATCAAGTAATAATCCCAAATTTTTATATTCAGTAACAAAGGGAATTCTCTCCTGAGCCAGACTTAAATTAAAACTAGTCGAAGCCCAATCACTGTTTGTTCCAAAATAGATTACTACCGACTTCTTTGAATTTATCCTTAAACCACAGTTATTAGAGTAGGTAAAGATCGAAATTAAACAGTAATTAATTTCCTGTTCCGCCCGTAATTCGTTAAGCCTGCTAAAGCTCCTAAGAATTTAACTGTCATCCGCATATTGTCTTAGCCTACAATTGTCAACAGAACAATGCATATCTGCTGTAAAAATGACAAACAACAGTGGTCCCAAAATCGACCTCTGAAGGACGCCTCTATCTAAGGCCAAACTTTGTGACACCTTGCGATTAATTAGTACACGCTGATGAAATGATTCGGAAAGTATTTGGAGACATACCCCTGAACTATAGGCATATTTTCAAGTGATTCTTAACTCGTGAACTTTTGGATCACCTCGCGTATTATTAGAAACACAGGTTGACAGTTTAATAGACTGATAGAACGAAGGAAATTAGTAACTATATTTTTCGTGATTTGGGGACACCAAAATGGAAAACTATCAAAAAACTACTGTTTAAAACGACGACATCAACTTTTTTTGTTACAAAATAAAATTTAACAGTAAGAATCTTATTTCCGTTCACATACCATCATTAATAAGTTCATTAGGCTATTAAACACAAAAATAAATCATTAAAAGATCCATTTCTATCAAATTTCCTGATACGTCAATGACTGTCTTAAGTAGATCCTCGTTTTAAAAAGAGTGATCGCTTACTAAACACAGGTTCTCATGATTCAAATTTCAAAAATATGCGCCAGCGTTATTATTTTCGTAACCCGTAATTACGGACCACCGCGAAGTCAGCGGAATGTCTTCTTCTTCTTCTTTTCTCGATGTCGAGTTAAAATTTTGCGTGTGCCCTTTGTTGGTTTTTCGAGAAATAAATGAAATGGTATGGCGCCTATAGCTTGGAAGTCACAGTCAAGTAATGATATTTAGTAGTAATAGTAGTAGTTTATAAACTTGGTTTGAAGGTAATTTTAATTACAATATGACTTAAAAATTAATTTAACAAGTATTGCATCATCGATTCTTGATCTCTCAGTATATTCTTCATTTTTTAACACGTTGACCCTCATAAGGGGACCGTTTTTTTTTCGAGTAAGAGAACGTGACCGCTCGTATTCTTGAAAATTTTTAGCCATCAATATATTCTTTGGTGTGCTAACAACAGCGTAATTATCTTAGTAAGTTGTTCAATCGCTTTCTGCATCAATAATCACCTGACATCTGAGGCATACTGTCGACGAGATTTTCTGCAATGATGTCCAAATTTTTCGAATCTCGCGAGACAACTGAGTTAAAGTTAGCGTCCGGCGATTGTGAGGGCCACTCTAGTCGTGGGCTTAAGCGAGCCGCTTGGTGACGTGATTTTCACCCGGCAAAGGTTTCTTCAACGTGCTTTGGAATTTGACATCATGAGCACGAAGATGTTATCGAATGGTGTCATGGGAAACCCGATTTTCTTAATTTTACCACCCCTTGACGTAGTGTCAATTTCCCGTGAAAACAAAGACACGATTCGTTCCTCGACTTTCGGAGTTACTTTGCCTATCGAGCCACTTTTTGGCAAGTCGTCGACATTTCTCGTCTCATTAAACCAATTTACTCACTTATTCACAAACGATACCGACTTTTTAATATATTTAACGGCCGCGAAAAGTGTCATTTTGGACCAGTTTGGATGGGAACAAAGAAAGACTGACTCGAACCGAGGCGCAAATAAGTGACTCATTTTGGATTTTACGTCAGTTCGGAATCAACTGATACTTTTACTAAAATGTGCCGTAGACAAAAGTTTCCCCTACCGATTTTTTGTTGAATCACTACAATCACATCTACCAAAAATGAATTTTTACGGACACGTTCTTACTTGATAGACTGTACATGCGATTTTGCATCAAATGGTCTAAATTTTTGATCGATTTGGCCGCTAGAAGTGAGTCAAATAGTTTTTTGAAATTGGCTAGTCGTTGCCCTTTTTTCACTCGGTTCGATTCAACTACATCACACACCAATCCTTTTATTACGGGACTGGAAGAATTTGGTAAAACATGGTAGTATTTAACCACAATATTGTTTATTAATGAATTATCCACGATATTATTTTTATTGGGTTAAAGATAACTCTCATAATAGTCAAGTCCCGGAGAAAGTTTGACAAAAGTCGAAGAACGGGAATCGTGGATCTCATTACTGGAAACAGAGCAGCCGGGTGTTGCTGGATTCACTGTCTTTGGGTTTGGTACGGATTCTTCATTTTATGACAGAATCCCCTCCGTTTTTTAAAAACTTTACGTACACTAGAACGTGGCATCCCACAATAGAAAATAAACGAGTCTCAAATAAACCAGGTCAGGCTCAGGTAGCACCAGGTAGCAAGTACACACAAATCATATAAAAATTTATTCCTTGGAATAGTTAGGTATAGTCACAATAAACCCAATACAGTAGCGAAAGTGACGAGATTTTGACGGAGCGTACGTTGATGAGTCCCTCTTTCAAAATGGCCACTCAATATTTACATCTGATCTCGTAATGTGTTTTTTACATTTTGTAAGAAGAATGAAGACAGAGTTTGTATAAAAAAAGAATTAAAAACGTTTGTAAGTGAAAAGAATCGGAAAGGTTGACAAACAATTTATATAATCATGGGGAAATGAGGTTATTGTTGTGCTGTTGATAATTGTAAATAAAATTAAAAAAATACGCCGGGAGTGAGTTTCTTCTTCTTCCCTAAAGATGTTGAAATGTAAGTGATTTCATCAAAGAATATGAATTGTGTAAGAAATCGTACGCGGATAAATTAAATAATTCTAAGAAGCTATTTCTCCTATGACATTTTTTTGGTAACAGAGCAAAGATTTGGCTTGCAGTAACCAAACGCACCATGAGTTGTCCAATTAAAAATTTGTGCAAAAATTATAAAATATGCGCCTCACATTTTTCTAAGAAAATGTTTAAAAATAATTTGAAAAATCGTTTGTTCGACTATGCGTATCTAGACGTTAATATAGGATCAGAAAAAGAATATTCCGTGTGTCCAAGGCTAATAACAAAGACAAATATCCTTATAAGAGTCGGATTTTATTTAGTTTTAATGAGGCCCAATCAGGCCCAGAAACACTCAGTTTGTGTTCGGACATAAAATTCCTTGCTGAATTCAAATATGAATTTAAAAATTTGGATTCCAGTTTTTACTTTTGCGCTTTATAGAGTCCCAATAAAGCGTGGGGCCCAAAATCTGATATGCCTATTCAATTCCCTGGAGAAAATGCTAAATGTTTTTCTGAAAATGCCTTTCTATCAAGTTTTTTCATTTGTATTCATCTCTTTTCTAACAAAAATTTTCAAACATTTGTATAATATCTATGATTTTGAAAGATAAAACTTTGTACAGTAACACTATTTCTATTTAAAATCTCTCGCTGGTCCCCTTTTCAACATGGCGGACTGACACTCTCCAAAAAGAGACTAGGTAGAACTTAAGCTGACAGACAACACAAAACAAGCAGTAAGGGGTATTGTTCATGACTTTTTTATTGAAAAAAGAATTACAACTTTGGATATGATCCTGCAGGCTGCGAGAAGCCACCGAAAATGAGTAGAGCAAAACTGTGGAGTGTTTTAAAAGGTATGAATATTTATTGGAAAAAATGTGGAAGAAAATCTTGATTGATAGAAAGTGGAGAAATTGTACACTAGAGACTATTTCAGGCAAGTTAGACAAGCTCGCGCTGAAAGAAAAATGATATATTACTTAGATGAGACGTACACAGTCAAGAAATTTTGGCAAGATGGGAATATCAAAAATGCTCGCCAAGCATTCAATGAAGGTCTCTCTACTGATCTTAAATCGCCATCTGGTACGAGACGTAAATTAATTATTAAGCATATTGGGAGTGAAAGTCGTTTTGTAGACGGAGAGCTTTTAATATTCATATCCAAGAAAACAGGAGATTATCACGAAGATATGAATGACGATGTATTTGAAGATTGGTTTTCGCAGATTATAGACGTAATACCAAACGGTTCTGTTATTGTAATGGATAACGCAGGCTATCATTCTAAAAAATTAGAATTCCATCCTTAGGTTGGCTGAAAAAGGATATCCAATCTTAGGTAACCGAGAAAAACATTTCATTTCCAAACGATAGCATTAAGAGAGAATTGCTAGAACTTGTAAAACTTGAAGTTCTCAGAAATAAAGACAAGTACACAAGTTTCGTTATCGACAACATGGTAAAAAAACGTAATATTACTGTTTATCGCCTGCTATCACAGGGTAAAGCGGAAGTCGCCTGGAACAGTACGACCTATCTATTAGCAGAATTTTCAGAATGCAATATCTAATGTTTCCTCAGAAAATTCTATTGAGAGTGGAAGATAAACTGTGGATGCTATTGTTGAACCTTTAATTATACATGTAAATTCAAATGAGTCGGAAAATGATAGTTTTTCAAGCATGTCGGAGATAGAAGATTGGTAATACTTTTTTTATTGTTGTTGTTATTTTTTTCTAATAAATGTTTTAACAATATAAAACTGTTTTCATTCATACTATTCGCAAATAATACGTATACGCCCAGGCGCACCACTACTGGCCAAGCTATTTAGCCCCAATAAACTAAAAAAGGGTCGTTTTCCTATTGTATTCAAATATAAGAGATTGCGAATATTAGACCAATGCTAGATGATATTCCAATAAAGTTGTTGAACTGCTGCATTACAAATAAAATGAATAGATAAAACTCTGGGGCTCCTACTACTGCTTGATGCTAATTTGCATAATTCTAAATGATTTATTGCTACCACTTTCAAATAAATAGAGTATAACAAAATTCCCCACCATTTCGTAGAAATTTACCAGACTTATCCATCCACCCGCGTATATTTAAAAAAATTCTCACATTATTCATTCAGTAATTGATATTTTCGGTTATTGTTATAACACAGGCAAAATTTGTTCAGGTGTTTCATTCCATTTTTGACACCCACACTCAAAGTTTATTACAAAGGATAGATGAGAAAAAAAAATGTATAAAAGAAGTGTTATTTTGCATAAACCGCTATAATTTATTATCACAGAAGAAAAATCAATAATTATAAAAGTATATAAATGACAACTATCAATTTTTTAATGAAATACGATTTACAACTTTATATCATTGTATGGGGCTTTTCACACAAGTAGTTTTATTAATAGTATAATATAATAATAAGGTTTATGGTTAACAATTATGGGAAAGAACTTCACAGTCACAAAATGATGACTCAACTAGGTTTGGGTTAAATTACTTACAATTTTTTCGATCCACTTCGGTATTCGATACCGCCGGGTTATTTTCTGTAATATAATTCCTCTTTTTTAAGGATTATTTTTTAGCAAACAAAATTTTCCTTGCTTTTTGCATTTTAGAATCTGAAATAGATAGCTGGGTTTTCGAAATAAATAAACGCAGACTATACAGGCCAACAAAAAAACTATTTGTAAAAACTTTTTAAATCAATACATCTAAGTGTTATGTATTTTTGGGTGCTGAAACCGTATCTGGTATCAGCACTAATACTACAAAAATACTGTACAAAATCTGTGGAAATCACACAACTAAAATAAAAAAGCCCAGTGCGAGTCGGACTTACGCAATTGGCGTTCCGTACGGTGATTGCTTTTAAAATAAAAAATTTTGTTACGGAGGTATAAACTGAACAGTGACTTCACAAAACACGCCCCAAATGAGTTTTTTTTTTTCCGATTTTTGTTGAAAACTGATAATCTCTAAATTTTTGTTTTTTTTATATACCAGATAAATTATCAAAGGTAAAGCACGCATGATAATTTTCGTTCAATCTACAACTTATGGAGGATATTCCAGAATTTTTTCAAAATTTTTTGACCAGTACTTTTCGAGATAGAGTGGGTGGACAGGGCTTTTTAGCCATTTTTTTTAAAAAAACTACAAAGAACAGTGTGCGCAAGTAGTACATCATATATATTTTTGAACTCGTGTTTTCACAGGCTTTAATTTGATACACCATTCGATGACCTGGTAAAAATTTCATCTCCCAAAACCTATCTCTTAAGTCTAAATTTAACTTTCAAAGCTACAGGGCTCTGATTAGGCCATCAATTCCTATATTTATGCCAAATTTAAATTTTCTATCTCAAACAGTTTCAGAGATAATCGGGGGTGATAGACACAAGTAAACAAAAGAAGCAATTAAAAAAAAAATAATACAATTTACACAACTCTCCTCTCCACCTAAAATAAACATTTCCGCAGACACCCTTTAAAACCGGCATCGGCGATCGGAATTTCTTTGAACACCGCACAGTTCAATGAAGTACTACTAACTTGAACAAAATTCTGTGGGCACTTTAATTTTTGATCGTTTTTTTTAATAATTTTCTTTTTAAAATACTCGTAAGTAGTGGTACTTTAGTTATGTTAGGTTGGGGGTAATTGAAATCAGTTCATCGTAAGATAATTTTAAAAAATAATTTTCCAACATCACAAGAGTAATACAAAATTTACAGGTATTGACTAGAACATAGCAGTAGAAAAAGGTGAGAAATGACTTAAAATGGTCTGATTTTTCAGATTAGACCATTTCGGGTCAACGTACTTACATTTTTGGTTTACATCCTTGAGATGATAGGGAATAGCTAAAAAGTCATGTATTCACCAGAAAAAACTCGAAAAATGTTGACAAATGTCCAAATTTGGTTTAGGTTTTTGGTAGAGTTGGTACATTTAAACTTTAAATAATTGTCAAACATCTCAAATATAATGTTCATTCTCATAGTCACTAAAAAATCTTGAAAAAAAAGGCGAAAAATGGCCAAAATTGGTAAATACTTGAAAATCCTGTTCACTAAAAAAAAAACACGGTTACTTTATCTTAATTTGCGACTCCAAAAACCTGTTATAACGTTGGAAAATTTCAAGTCCAAGTAAATATACAGGATGCGTCACTATAAAAATATCTTTTTTACGGAAAATTTATAATAATTTCATATTAAAAAAATAAATAAAAAAAAAAACAAAAAACTTGCAGGTACATTCATTACGAGCATTTAATTAAAATTACAAGAAAAAATTATTACAAAACGATAAAAATTAAACGGCAGAGAGAATTTGTCCAAGTTAGTAGTACTTTAGCCGAGTGTGCGACATTTCGCGTTAGAAGAAAGCCAACAAATATGAATGAATTTAAAAACCCAAATGAATAAATTATAAATAAATTGAAATTTTTAAAGAGGAGGAGGATGTCTAATAAAAGCCAATAAAAATTTTAGCGGATTACAGCGTTTTTACTTCTTAAAAAAAAATATAATGGAATAGAAATTTTTAGTGTCAAAAAGTAATTAGTTGAAAAGGTAACAATTTTTATGATGCTTTTATTATTTAATTTGTTTAAAAAGAAAACCTATTCAAATGTGAAAAATACTGTAGTAACTGTATAACCTTAAATTCTGGTCCAAGCTGATTTTTTTAAAAATTTTTCCCAGAAGATTGAATTAAAAAATTATCCTAATTTTAATAACAATAGCCAAAGTGCCTTCACAAAAAAACACAAATAATAATAGTCATTATAGATAACCACCCGGAAATGACTAAAAGTTATCAGGTACATAAGGACTGGTATACCAACTGTACCACTAGAACACCCGCAAGGCTCTGGGTAAATGAACTAAAAAGCACACTGTATCTACTAAAATCCAAAACTGTAAACCAACCTTGTAGATTTTATTAAGTATTAATAAATCTTTTTGGAATTTGAACTTGACGTGTTGGTTAAAATCGCCGATACTGTGTGGTTGAATGGTAAACCACTGGTAGCGTGAAAAAGATATTCACGGCGTTATTTCTTTAAAGTAGATTTTTTCCTTTAATATTGAGATCCGCTATTTCTTTCTGCAACAGGTTTGCTACAAGGAGGCGCCAGTTCCATTATATGCAGTGAATTCCATAACACCTGGTATATATATATATATATATATATATATATATATATATATATATATATATACATATATATATATATATATATATATATATATATATATATATATATATATATATATATATAAACACATATATACATACATATATATATATATATATATATATATATATATATATATATGTATGTATATATGTGTTTATATATATATATATATATATATATATATATATATATATATATATATATATATATATATGTATATATATATATATAATTATTAAAATTTTGCTAGTGATTTAGCTTAAGTGTATATATGTCGGAGTTTATCCAAATTGACTTTCTGTAAATTCGATTAGCAACTCCACCACCAACCGAGCGAACTTTTATAAGATTATTAAACGTAAATGATTTATAACTTGAAAACGACATTCGAAAAAAACTGGCTGCAATCGGTTGCAATAAATCAGAAACCAAATTTACTTTTGGAAGCGCATAAATCAGCAAAATTAAACAATTTACAAATTCGTC
This sequence comes from Pachyrhynchus sulphureomaculatus, assembly GCA_019049505.1. Lineage (NCBI taxonomy): Eukaryota > Metazoa > Arthropoda > Insecta > Coleoptera > Curculionidae > Pachyrhynchus > Pachyrhynchus sulphureomaculatus. The sequence goes on from CM032454.1 coordinate 187,170,444, forward strand.
TTTTTTATTGAATGAAATTTATGAGCATAAAAAATTAATCTATCGCGTACCCACCGCAGTGAGGGCGACTATAAAATGCAGACTTCAGGTGGCCAAATCGTTTACCCTTTTTAGTTTGTAAATTATTAAATTTTAACTAACAGTTTTTAGTTGTTTTTTCACCATATGTTATGATGGGTTGAGAACTATCGACCCATAGCTATAATTGTGATTTTTTTTTCAAAGTTTATGAAACTTTAGTAAAACGTCATATTAAAATTTTAAACAAAAGAGTTATTTCACTGTTGTCAGTATGGCTTCAGGTTCGGAAGAAACCTCCTCCTTCGAACTTGAAGCAAATATTGATGGAAATGAAATAGAAATTGTTGACGAATATGTCTACCTCGGTCATTAAATAAAGCTTGTAAAAGAAAACCAAACGGCTGAGATAGCTCGCCGGATACACATGACTTGGGCAGCTACAACGCCATTAAAGACTCGATATACCTAAAGATAAAGGTATTTAATGGCTGTATTCTTCCAGTAATGACTTACGGGATGGAAACGATGACATTAACAAACAAATCGATCACTAAACTGCGCACAACACAACCGGCAATCGAACGAGTTATGCTGGGCATAAGTTTACGAGAACGCAATCGAAATGACATAATACGACAAACAACTAAAGTAAATGATGTTAACGAGAGAGTAGTTTGCATTGAAATGGGACTGGATTGGACTTATTGCGAGGCAAGAAGATTCAAAACGGACGAAACGGGTAGCGCAATGGAGACCTAGAACATACAAAAGAAGCATAGGAAAGCTACCGGCAAGACGGATGAGGTAAAAAGAACCGCAGGAAAATTCTGGTATCGGTTGGCGCAGGGCAGACAGAAATGGAATGAGACAGGAGAGCCCTATATCCAGGCGTGGATAAAAAAGTGTTGATAAAGTAGTATGGTTTTAGGACTAGGAAGTCTACTCTAGGAGCAGTTGTAGGGGTTAGAACTGAAGCGACAGAATGAAGACTGGGTAGCACAACTGTATGTCACACCTTAGACGGTATGTTTAACAAACTTTTATATTTGTTTTAGGATATACTCCATCACATGCGTGCTTTAAAAGATGTACTTCAGTACTTCGATAAAAAAGACACTAAACAACCACTAAATATTTTAACAGCGATCTTCCAATCTTTTAAAAAGCAATTTTAGTGTGCATATTCTACAAAGCCTGCAGCATTACGTATGATAAAACTCAATAATTTAAAAGTATCTGCCGTAACCTTTGCAATATGGTCTTGGAAGAGTAATGTAGTATCAACAACATCCAAGTCACACAATGACTGACATTACTTAAGAAGCTGGCCATTAACACTATATTTCTATTGTATTGTATTGTATGTATATGTAAGTTTTTGATAAAGGTAACATTACATTTGGATATATTTAAAAGTAATCCGTTGTCGTTACACCAATTATTTATACGGTTTAAGCCAGTCTGTAGCCTTACACAGTCGTTCGGATCTTTGATTCTACAATATAACTTCCTTGTGACACGCCCTTTTACTGGAGTACTAAACTACTAAAGCGTTAGAATAGCACGAACCTGATGATATGATATTTACTTAAAACAACCAACATGTTGGCTTATTTTTAGGGGCACCATACATCTGCTACAGGGGCATCCTTAAAGTGTTATAGGAGCGACGCGTGTTCGGATAACTCAATTCACGTTTGTCTTGGATGTTATGTATTAGCGCGACGCGTATTCCTATACTCTATTTATTTGTAACTGAAATAAAAATGCCAGTGAACTGACCGGTGATCCCATAACAGAGACGTGCTATCTATTCCCAGGTATTTTTGCAATGCAATGCAATGATCAAATCATTTTATTTATATACCTTCCTGTTGCCCCAACTATAAATACATATTTAGAGCAGCAAGCCCAAGTGTCAAGCCAGTTAGGGACAAGTCAGATAATGTGTTAACAAAATGTCTTTTCTAGCGAAACGCCAAAAGTTCGAGCAGCTAATCTATAATGAAAAGCGTATAGTTAAAAATGTATTTGACTACGTTAAAAAACGACCAAAATTGTGGACGATTGTGTGATAAAATATTCCTTAATGACCGGAGTTGGTAAAGTCACAGTTTACAGAATTTTAAGAGAAGAAAAGTATAGATTCTCCAAAAAAGATACCCGGCAGAAAAGCACTTTATATGACATGACTTTTTTTTTGGAAAAAAAAAAGAATTTAAACTTTAGATATGATCCCGCAAGCTACGACAAGCCACCCAGAAATACCGAAAATGAGTAGAGTAAAACTATCGAGTGTTTTAACAGGTATGAATTTTTATTGAAAGAAGTGTGAAAGAAAATCTTTATTGATAGAAAGTGGAGAAATTGTACACTGAAGAAGAGACTATTTAAGGAAAGTTAGAAAAGCGCGTTTTTTACGGTTTATGGCCGGAAAATCATGTATAGACCACATATACACTATGAAACAAACAATGGAAAAAAACTGGCAAAGAATAGAGAAGTTCATCTAGCCTTCATAGACATAAGAAAGGCCTATGACTCAGTACCAAGACAAAGATTATGGAACGCAATGAAAGAAATAGGCATTGACAAAGAACTAATATACGCAGTAAAAGCTCTCTACGAAAACAACACAGTGAACATAAAAATAGGACATAAAATAGGGTAGAGACTCCAAACATCAAAAGGCCTATTACAAGGATGCTCTACATCCCCAACACTATTCAAAATATACCTCGAACAAACATTAAAAAAATGGAATCAAAAATGTAGTAGAATGGGAGTCCCAATACGAGAAGATTACTTATATACTCTAAGTTTCCCAGACGACCAAGTAATCATAGCGCGAGATGAGGAAGACCTCAGTTATATGGTAAGAAAACTGAAAGAAGAATACACTAAAGCAGGATTAGCAATAAACTTTGATAAATGGAATATCTAACAACAAAGGAGGGAGACGTAGAGAATCTAGAAGTCGATAACAAAACAATAATCAAAGGAACCGATAGATTTAAATATTTAGGAACCACCATTTCAAAAAACACAACATCAGAAGGAGAGATTAAAGCTAGATTAGGACAAACGCGGACATGCATAAGACAATTAAATTCGATCCTGTGGGACAAGCACATTACAAAGAGAAGCAAAACACGCATATACAAATCAATAATACAAAAGATAATGACATACGGGTCAGAAACATGGACGATCAACAAAAGAAATAAATCTAAAATTAACGCGGTAGAGATGGAGTATTGGAGAAGATGTTGTAGAGTGACACGTATGGAGAGAATAACAAATGAAGAAATAAGAAGCAGAATGAACATCAAAGAGAACGCAATAAACACCATTGAAGAAAATCGATTAAAATGGTATGGACACCTAAGACGGAGTGAAGGCAATAGGTGGATAAAGAAAATAACGGGGTGGAGCCCTAAAGGGAGAAGAAAAAGAGGAAGACCCAGACGATCATGGAGAGACGATGTGGACGAGGCTATGGAGGACAGGGGTCTAACAGATGGAGACTGGGAAGATAGAAACGGATGGAATCAAAGGCTGAGAGAAGGAAGACAGCGTCAGCTGTAGAAAATCCTTGATATATAATATAAAAAAGCGCGCTCTAAAAGAAAAAGGATATATTACTTAGATGAGACGTGGATAAATGAAGGGTATATAATCAAGAAATTTTGGCAAGATGGGAACATCAAAAATGCTCGCCAAGCATTCAACGAAGGTCTTTCTACTGGTCTTCAACCGCCATCTGGTAACGGACATAGGTTAATTATTACGCATATTGGAAACGAAAGTGGTTTTGTAGACGGAGGACTTTTAACATCCGTATCCAAGAAAACAGGAGATTATCACGAAAATATAAATTCCGGGGTATTTGAAGATTGGTTTTCACAGATGATAGACTTACTACCAGACGGTTTTGTTATTGTAATGGATATCCCAAACTATCATTCTAAAAAATTAGAATGAGTTCCAACTTTGGGTTGGCTGAGAAAAGACAGCTAATCTTGGATGAGAGAAAAACATTTCATTTCCAAAAACAGCGTTAAGAGATAATTATTAGGACTTGTAAAGCTTGAAGTTCTGAGAATAAAGACAAGTACACAAGTTTCATCATCGACGAAATGGCAAAAAAAGTAGTATTACTGTTTATCGCCTGCCACCATATCATTGCGACCTCAATCTGATGTAACTTATATGGGCACAGGTTAAAGGTGAAGTCGCCAGGAACAATACGACCTATAAATTAGCAGACGTATAAACTTTTTTCAAAATGCCATATTTAAAGCTTCCACAGAAAATTGGTGAAAATTCGTCGAGCATGTATTGACGGTGGAAAATAAAATGTGGACTATGGTGGATGTCATTATTGCACCTTTAATTATACATGTAAATTCAAATGACAATTTTTGAAGCATGTCAGAGAGAGAAGATTGGTAATACTTTTTTTATTGTTGTTTGACTTCCTCATTTGCATATTTTTTTAATTAATAATGTTTATAAAATGTTATTTTTTCTAATAAGCGTTTGAACATTTTCTAATAAATATTTAAAGATTTTCTAATAAATGTTTAAACATTATAATACTGTTTCATTCATACTATTCCACCACCACTGGCCAGAACTATTTCAGACTATTTAGCCTCAAGCAACAAAAAAGGGTTATTTTCCTATTGTATTCAAACATAAGAAATTGCGAATATTAGAGCGATGGTATTGCAAAAAAGTTGTTGAACTACAGCATTACAGGTAAAATGTAGGTAAAACTCTGAGCCCTTACTACTGCTTGATGCTAATTTGCATAATTCTAGATGATTTATTGCCATCACTTTCAAATAAATGGAGTATAGTATGCACCGCTCTGGGAGGAATTAAGCGGGCTACATCCATCGAATACTTTCCATGAAAACACTTGTAGAATAACCTCAAATTTCCCGTCGTTCTTCGATGTTCTAAAAAATCATGATTGTCGGTGGTCTCCAATTAGGTAAGTCTCGTCAAATGTGACAATTGCAACGTATGTTTGAAAGTAGAGCTAGAACATAGGAGTATTGTGAGCTCTAAAGATCAGTAGTACGAAATGTTGTCAATTACTACTAAGTAACTCTCTACTCCTCCTCTCTTTCATATTTACATTAACGATCTGCTGGAACATTATTAGGGATCACCAATATGGCTGTCGTAAACATAGATCAACAGGAGATCTTCTGACTTATGTTACACATGTTTGGAACAACGCAACTGAACTCTCTGGAGAATCTCCAACGGTTGTTCTTGAGATATCCAAGGCATTCGACCATGCTTGGCACGATGGACTGTTGGCCAAGCTACGCTCTTATGGTATGTCTGAAAAGTTCTGCTCTCATATTTCCTCAGAGAACGTTCTTTACAAGTAGCAGTCGACGGATTTCTTTCTAACACCTTCACTATCAACGCCGGTGTACCCCAAGACTTCATAGTATCTCCTACTCTCTTTCTCATTTACATTAAAGATCTGCTGGAAAAGACCGGAAACCCAATCTACAGCTTTGCAGATGACAGTACGCTTATCTCTTCATTCACTTCGAATGCTCGGACATCGGCTACTCAGACAAATATCCGCAGAGAGCGGGAAGTCGTTCAACTTAACAAAGACCTGGAAGAAATTCTATCTTGGGGTGACCGTAACCAAGTGGAATTTAATGCTACAAAAACCCAGGTGGCAGTTTTTTCTAAAAATTATTTCGAACCAGAAAACTTTACGCTCCACAACTGTTAATTCTTTACAAAGCCCAATTTGGCCAACTATGGAATACTGTTCCCATGTTTGGGGCTCCGCTCCAATCCTGAACAGAATCCACATTTGTTGAATTCTATTCAGAGAAGAGCTGTTCGTCTGATTGGACACCCGGAACTGACCGGCGGCCTTGATTCGCTGGAACATCGAAGAACGGTTGGCGACTTGAGCCAATTCTACAAGTATGTTCATGGAAAGTGTTCGAATGATGTAACCCGCTTAATTCCTCCCAGAGCGGTGCATGTTAGAAATACAGGTCGTGCTAATACTTCACATCCGTACGAAGTTCAGCTTGTTACTCCTCGTACAACGCTTTTCAAGCAGTCTTTCATATGGAGAACATCATCCCTTTGGAATAATTTGCCCAGGACTGTGTTTTCCATCGAGTGCAATTTAGAGCAATTCAAGAACAACGTGAATCGCTTTTTCCGCACAGGCGTTGCTCCTGTTGCACTTTAGCAGTTCTTGTGCTGGATCCATAAAAAAAAAAAGTAAAAACTCATAGCCTGAAGATAAATTTTTACTGTGTGGACTTGGTTGGTAATATTAATTGTGTTTTATTTTTTAATTTGATAGTGTATTTATTTACACTGTATATTTAATAAAGATTGTTTTTGCAATATACTGGTTGTTTTTCTACTAAACCATATACGCCAATTTATGTTGATTTAATAAACATAAAACGACACAACGATTGCGGTTTGTTGCAAAAATATTATTACTTGTGTTTATTTTAGTTAATTAATTTCGTTTAGGTTAGGCAAACATCAATAATTAAAATGTAATTTGCAATGTATTTGCTTGGTTTTCGTCCTTCCTACTTCATAACGTATATCATTTTGCGGATTTTGGACTAACGAATTGATTGATTGTTTAATTAAAAGAGAGATATTTAAAAATTATTTTATTAGGAACTGATTAATTTACTACCCTTAATACACTTTATCGTCTGAATACATATTTATTAACTGGTAGAAAACTACTAAAGCATTGAACCAGTTTTAAAGAAAGCGATAACAAATATTATTAGTAAAATAAATCTTCGCTGTTATCACTCTAAATTATTACTTAACACACAAAATATATTACGTAAACACAAAAATTAAACAAAATTTTGAAGTTGTTACAAGTCGTGCCAGCTTTTTTTAAGTGGTTGTAATTTCCATGTTCCAAAACCAAGGTCCTGAAGAAGGAGACCCGAACAAATTATTGAAAATACCTAGCAATATTTCAGAAACCTATAACAGTTCAAAAAAATCACCACCATAACAAATATCTACTCAGAAGATCCACTAATAATTAACGAAGACGAAATAAATAAAGCTGTAAGAGATATGACAAAAATTAAAGCTCCAGAAGAAGCTGAAATACTGGCTGAAATGCTAAAAAAGGAGGAAATAAAGTAATATGATACCTAGAAATACTGCTTAATAAACGCATGGATACGGATAAAGCACCTAAACAAAGGAATGATGTCATGACGCCACTAACATACAAAAAAGGTAATCCAACAAATCTAGACAACTATAGAACAACAGCCCTTTAGTTGCAGCTATACAAAACGTGCATTAAAGCTGGGGTTTCAGCCTTCCGACGAAGCCATACACTATACTACTGCTCTACCCCAACACCTCGCCAACAGCTTCGCCTGCAAACATCAGGCGGGAGCCCTTTTTCTAGAAATCTCTAAGGCCTTCGGCCGAGTCTGGTAGGAAGGTCTAGTTCCCAAGTTCATCTGTCACGGCTATCCTAGTAACATCACTAAATTGGTCCCCTCCTTTCTCTCAGGCCACACTTTCCAAATCAGAGTTGATCAGGCTACCTCCGAAATGAAGACCATATGAGCCGGAATCCCCCAAAGCTCCGTCCTCTGGCTCCAACAATTCGACATCTTCACCGCCGGCATTCCTAAGTCGGACTATACCTCCATATTCGTGTATGCCGGTGATACCCCCATCACTGCCACCACCAAGTTCACCAGCCGCTTTCAATGATATTGAAATATGTTAGTCTCTTGGTTTGAACAATGGAGAATCCAACTGAACCCAGCCAAGATACAAGCAATCTTCTTCACCATGTCCATCAGACCCATTCCAGCCAGCCTCACCCTCCATGGCACCAAGCTCCAATGGACCAACACTATCAAGCACCTGGACCTCCTCTACGACAGGCGGCTAATATGGAAAGCCCATGTCGTAGCCACGACCATGAAGGCCAAACAGCTCCTTGGCAAGTTCCACTCCTCTCGTCAACAAATCCAATAAATTATCAACACGCGATAAGTTGACGATTTACAAAATGATCATCAGGGCCATCCACCTTCCAGACCGTTCAAAACAAGGTCCCTCGCATCATCGGCAACGTCACCGCAATACCCAAATTCATCGTGACCTCTAGATACCAACAATCCAGGAACTCATGAGTAATCCTCAGCTCAGATCCCTGGATAATCTTAACTAGTCAGAAATGCTTGTGGATCTACGCCCAACGACAGGACTCACTACCCAAGATCATCAGATCATCAGACCCATTAATATTTAGTAGTAACTCATGAAATATCTTAAGTCTCAGATATCGTAAGTTTTTATTCCATTTATGTAAAACTCTTACCTAGGAGAGTCAATTAGGTTACTAACTCTCCTCTAAAGGATTCAATTTTATAGTAATTTTTATAGTGTATTATGGTCATGGACTGCTGTGGCTTGAGAAAAGTTTATATGATTTTCATTGGCGAGGTTTAGTTAATAATGAAGACCAATACTTTCTAATCACTGTTTTGCCGTATTCCAAGTGATTTATAGGAAGTATACATTTCTTGTTTCAAAATACGGAAACAATAAATTTTCCTGCTGATTTACGTAAGCGAAACTTCTTGAGCCTAGGTAAGGCAGCACCTTAACGTCTGATCCTCTATCTTTGAATCATAAGGATGGAGCCAAGTTTTATCTATAGTAATAACTAGTATCCTATGAGACCATTCGACATCTTCGTGCTTATGATGTCAAATTTCGAAGCACATTGAAGAAACCTTTGCTGGGCGAAAATCAGGTCGCGAAGCGGCTCGCTTGGGCCAACGATAAGATACTTGAGTGGCTCTCATAATCGGAGGACGCCAACCCTGTTAAAAACATTTAGTCCCTTGTAAAGAGGAAGCTCAGAGGAAAGACTAAGAGGACTTTGACTAAGTTGTCTCGCGAGATTCGAAAAATTTTCAGAGTATGCAGAAAATCTCGTCGATAGCATGCTTCGAAGACGCCAAGCGATTTTTGATGCAGGACGCGATTGGACAACTTACTAAGGTAGTTGCATCATTTTTAGCACACCAAAGAATACATTGATGGGAAAAAATGTTCTCGAAACACATTTTTTCAAGAATACGAGGGGTCACGTTCTTACTCGACAGACTGTACGTGTTGAAATTAGAACTTGAAGTCGGTTAAAAATGAGATTAATTCTTCCTTTATCAGATTTCTTTCTGCAAAAATCATGAATCAAAAGTCTGATGCTAAATATCTATGTGACTTAATCATAAAAGTTGATCCTTCTTGCATACACTTGTGAAAAAAAAAGAAATAGTGTTTTATTCGCCGATAGAAATTAACATTAAAAACGGTTAAACTAAACGCCATTTCTATTTTAAACTATTCAAATATATTAAGGCGGTCATCGTAGACTGATATTATCATATTTTACAAAACAGATGAGTTTAGTATGATTATATACAATACCCACATATGGGGCCTAGAGCTATATTTATAATAATTTATAGGAACCTATAAAAATGGCGGATACGTTTTATGTTGCTAGTAATGAAGTCTGTTTATCTCTTTATTATGCGCCGTTAATTTTTGCAGTTAAGTTAATTATTAGTTCACATTAATGAAGCAGTTATTTTAATGTATATTTAAACAAATTTATCTTTACTAATGATCACTATAAAACATTGAGATAGAAATGTAAATATAAACAATTATTCGCAAATTAAAATTTATCATTTAATATTTCCGGAGATATCTTTCTAATCATAAATTGATGGCGTCAATTGCCTCAAATAAAACAGTTTATTTATCCGTATAAGACAGTGAGGGTCTAACTCTATTTGGGTGAGTAAAACAATAAAATCATGTTCTTCTTCTTCTTCTTTAGCCCGTAGAAGTCCACTCCTGAACATAGGCCTCTTCCAGAGATTTCCATGCCGATCTTTGTTGGGAAGTCTGGATCCAATTCTTTCCCGCTTGTTGGATGTCGTCCCTCCATCGCGCCTGCAGTTGTCCAACACTTTTTGTCTCTTTTGGTCTCCACTGCATTAGGGCTTTGGTTCATTTAGGATCACTTCTGGCCACGTGTCCCACCCAGCGCAATTTCAGTCTGGCCACGCGCTCGACAACGTCGCACACTCCCGTTCTTCTTCTTATCTCATCGTTTCGGATTCTGGCTCTCAGGCTTAAGTCGAACATCGCCCACTCCATTGCCCTCTGACAAACCCAGAGGCGATTGGCACAATTGTCGGTGAGTGTAACCGTCTTGAGGCCGTATGTCGCCACTGGTAGGATACATGTGTCGTAGACCTTCCTTTTGAGATTTACAGGGATCGTAAGGCACTGGAGGATGTAGCTGAGTCTCTCGAACACCATCCAGGTGAGGCCACGTGATCTCCGCTGTGTGATTATCTTTCCCAAGCTTGATATTATGTCCCAGATAGTTGTATTAGTTGACTACTTCCAATGTGTGATTCTCGATAGTAGAGTTCATATTATCTGGGCTCATTACTTAGGTCTTTTTAAGTTCATTTTAAAGCTCACAGCTTGAGAGGGGTCCCTGAGTTCTTGGAGCATTATCGTTAATTCTTCTGCATCGTTACTGAAGAGTACAATATCATCTGCGAAGCGAAAGTGACTGAGACACTTTCCGTCTATGTTGACGCCCTTCTGCTTCCAGGGTAAACACTTGAACACGCCCTCCAAAGCCAAGGTGAATAACTTCGGTGAGATCGTATCCGCCTGTGTGACGCCCCTCCTCACCGGAACCGTCTCGGTAATCCAGCCTTCCTCAATCCTCACATGCAGGGTGGCACTCTAATAAATGTAGCGGAAGAGTTGGTATATCCAGAGTCAATGCGGGCTCTGTCCATTGCTTTCCGTATTGACCGGGTCTCGATCGAGTCGAAAGCTTTCTGGTAATCCACGAAAGCCATGTGAAGTGGGATGTTGTTTTCCGCACATTTCTCTATCAGTGTGCGCACCGCTTGAATATGATCAGTTATACTAAACTCTTTCCTGAAACCCGCTTGTTCGACTGGCTGAAAAAAGTCGAATTTCCTACTTAGGCGCTTCGTTATGATTTTTGTTAGCAGCTTATAGAAAATCGATAGGAGACTGATAGACCCGTACTTTTTTATATCCGTGTTATCACCGTTTTTAAAGAGGAAGATGACTTCTGCACTTTTCCAGGATTCTGAAATTCTTCCGTCCTCCAGGCATTTATTTAAATTTAATATAAATATTTTTACCCAGAAAAATTTTAAAAAGTCTAGATTTAAGAGCTGAAGTTTCTCTCCATAATGGAACGTAATTATAGAATATATGAGCCAGTTAGTAATCTATGTGCCCTTAGTAATCACTACTATGGGGTACCAACTTGCCTTCTACAAAACAATTTAAGTGTTTAGTCATACTCCTGCTATTATGCCCTAGTACGTAATATTAATAACACAGGTCAACATTTGATCTAAAAAAAAACACTCGAGCGCTATGGTCCTTATAGGGTTTTTGGGGTCGCTGATTACGATGAGCGAATTGGTTAACCTTCATCACATAAGATTCAAGGTCATTTGAAAGTCAAATAGAGAAAAAACCGCAGGAAAAATCTGAAAAAATTCATGCGTATGTTTTTGAGGCCCCTGAGTCTGAATCTGTAGTTTGTTTGACCTTACGCCTTTTCCCAGAGGTCATTTGAAGGTCAAATAGAGAAAAAACCATAGGAAAAATCTGAAAAAACTTCATGCGTATGTTTTTGAGGTCTCTGAGTCCGAATCCGTAGTTTGTTTGACCTTACGCCTTTTCCCAGAGATCATTTGAAGGTCATTTGAAGGTCAAATAGAGAAAAAATCTGAAAAAATTCATCTATTATTTTTTCAGATCATTCAGTTCAAATCCTTCATGATCTTATGCTCAAAAGATATACGGTGGTCATTTTAAGTATCTTTGTATATATATTTGGAGTTTTACTTTGACAATAAAATGCTTTTTCATTCCTCGCGAAATTATTTTATTCTCTTCTTTTTTTATAAATTTAGCTCAGTCTCGCTTTAAAAAACTCCAGTATTAAGGTGTAGTTGCACCCAGGGCACCTCCACGTGGTGACGGTGGGCAACGGAGCTGTCTCACTATCCGGCGAAGTCCCTGGGTTACGGCGTTTATGCCGTCATGGCAACTACTCCTAAAAAAAATTACGAGACAGGGTCCCGGAAACCCAGAATCGGCGGCTGGTCAAGGTGGGAAAGCGGGCCCGCAGGCGTCGTCATCATGCGACCGTAGCTCTACATTGGTGGGAAACTTGGCCTCTGTAGAGTCAAATGCTACAAGAAATTCGTCATGTTCCATTAAACTCGACAATTTTTGTGTTGTTTGTGGGGAGTATATTCCACAAAAGAAATTCATGTTTTCAGATTCGTTAAAAGTAAAATATCACCAAATTTATCATATTGATACAAGCTCATTGGATAACTCTTACACACCAAAATCTATATGTCATAAATGCCGCAATGTTCTATATAGAATTGACAACCAGGTATTTTCTAGGCCAATGATATGGAGACCCCCAACAGACCATACCACCGACTGTTACTTCTGCTTAACAAACTTGAAAGGGTACAACCGAAAGAATAAGGATTCTATTTCATATGCATGTGTAACATCTGTGACTTTACCAGTTCTTATTGAAACAAATTCTGATCATATCATGAAAATTAATGAATTGGGACAAGAAGTGGTAACTGATAAAGATATGCCAGATGAAACATTCGAACACGAAGAAAGAGAAAATTTCAGCACAGAAGAATCAGATGTTGAGGAAAATTATATATCGGAAGCCGAAACATTTAATCAAAACGAATTAAGTGATCTGTGCAGAGACTTGGGACTCTCGAAAGATAGATCAGAGCTTTTAGCATCTAGGCTAAAAAAAAAAATTGTCTATCCACAGGAACAAAAATTTCTGTCTATCGTTCGAGAGAACGTCCATTCAGAAAATATTTTACTAAAATTAATAATCTAGTCTATTGCCATAATACTGAAGGGTTAGTGCAAGAATACGGTATAGAATACACAGCAAGTGATTGGCGACTGTTTATAGATTCTTCAAAAGGAAGCTTAAAAGCTATCTTGTTACATAATGGAAATATTTATGCCCCTTTACCAGTCGCTCATTCTGTTGTATTAGATGAAGAATACCATAATTTTGAGTTGCTATTGCAAAAATTGAATTACGATCAAAACCAGTGGGAACTTTGTGGGGACTTAAAGATATTTACAATATTACTGGGACAGCAATCTGGAAACACTTCTTATCCGTGCTTTATTTGTGAGTGGAATAGTCGGGCTCGAGATGAGCATTATGTGCGGAAAGACTGGCCGTTGAGACAAGAATTAATTCCAGGTGAAAAAAACATCATAGGTCCAAGTTTGATATCAACCAATAAGGTCCTACTTCCACCTTTGCATATCAAACTAGGTATTGCAAAGCAACTTGTCAAGGCCATGAGCCGAAACGAAAGTCCTGCTTTCATGCATATTTTTAAAGTGCTACCTAATCTTTCTGAAGCTAAAATAAAAGAGGGCATATTTACTGGACCACAAATAAGAGACTTCCTAAAAAATGATGCATTTGAGAGGAAAATGAATGCCAAAGAAAAAGCAGCATGGCAAATTTTTAGAGAGGTGACAACTAAATTTCTTGGAAATCATAAAGACCCTAATTACAAAAATATTGTTGGAAATTTAGTACAAAATTATAAAGAAATGGGGTGTTTAATGAGTCTGAAACTGCATTTTCTCCATTCACACCTTGATTGGTTCCCTGAAAATCTCGGAGATTTTAGCGAAGAACATGGAGAAAGGATGCACCAAGACTTGAGTGAATTTGAAAAAAAGGTATCAAGGTGTTTGGGGGATAAACATGTTGGCAGATTATTGCTGGAGCCTGAAGCGAGAATCAAATAAATCTCATAAAAGAAAAGCAAGTCGAAGATCATTTCACGAGAAACGAAAGCGTTCTCGTTTAGAGTAGTACTTTAAACATGCTAAATACTAAAAGAAGCAAACTCTTACGCTTAATTCATATTAAATACTGACTGCGCGATTTCGAAAATCTACTTGGACACTCGAGACTCTTTACGAAGTATGAGCCGAATCATTTTTAGTAGTTAACTTACGCATTGAGGTATTATATAAGACAATATGAGAGTATAAGTAAATATAAGGATTACTGTAAAGGTATTGGGTATTAGAGTTTCTTTGTCGACACGGATTAAGTATTGAAGTATACAGATTAAGAGGTTACTTGATAACAAGGTTGTTAATTTGAAATGTATTGGGAATTGAGTTATAAAACGAAATTTAAACATAACATAGCGCAGAATGTTTCATTTATACCTCAAGAAAACACAGTCGGGCTGGACTTTAAATTTACTAGATATATGGAACGAACATCAAGAGTACAAAAATTAGGTCAAATTTTTTTTTAGATTTTAAAAGTCTATTTCACAGTCACAAAACTAGTCAAAATTTTTTGTATAGTCTATTTTTGATATGAACAATATTTTAAGTTTTACTAATAAGTACCTCTAAACAGTATTAAAACATTTGCTTGCATCAGTCTACCTGCCATTATTTAGCTCATATTTCACATATTAATTCCCTTGTAATGACCGAGCAGCATAAAAGACATTTTTGATTGTGATATATTAACGTAAATGTAAAATGATATGTATAAGATATAATCAATAAAAATGTACCGTAAATTAACCTCTGTATGCTTCGCAAGTGTACGATAAAAACAAAATTAAATTTAACAACGCAAAATGACCATACATATTTTTCAAATAAACATAAACTGATGATGAAATGACCTATAATGACCTAGGAAAGGCGGCTTGAGTCAAACAAACTACGGGTTCGAACTCAGGGACCTCAAAAACATACGCATGAATTTTTTCAGATTTTTTCCACGATTTTTTCTCTATTTGACCTTCAAATGACCTCTGGGAAAAGGGGTAAGGTCAAACAAACTACGGATTCGGACTCAGGGACCTCAAAAACATACGCATAAAATTTTTCAGATTTTTCCTACGGTTTTTTCTCTATTTGACCTTCAAATGACCTTGAATCTGATGTGATGAAGGTTAACCAACCCGCTCATCGTAATCAGCGACCCCAAAAAGCTCATAAGGACCATACCGCTCCGAGTGTTTTTTTTTTTAGATCAAATGTTGACCTGTGTAATATAAAGAAACTCTAAGAAAAATACCCAAGGTAGAAAAAAAACTAATCCTTTCGGGTGGGAAGATTTTTCTGAAAATCAAAACATTTTATAAACATACGCTTTTACTTTTACAATTGACAAAAAATATTAATTTATACAGCGCTGTTGTGTTAAAGTTTGTCTTATAATAGATCTGACTTAAACTGCTGATGTCTTATTTGACATTGGCAATATGTTTCTTGTTTTCTACCCCTTTTTTCTTTTACTAGAAATTTGGGATAATCTTTTTCTCGGCTGACAACTTGAATGTTTATAAAGTCAAATTCATGATGATTACAGTCAAATGCTGACAGTAAGTATCGATACACCAAATGAGACTTTAACGAAATGTCTGCCACCACCAAGTTAAAATAATACTGATTAACGGATGTACCTCCACATCTATATATATATATATATATATATATATATATATATATATATATATATATATATATATATATATATATATATATATATAATGTAGTAGTGGTTTTTCGGGTATCCCGTGTTAGCTTGAAGTCCCTTGATGGACGGTTTCGCTGACGTTTCGATGGAATCTCATCCATCTTTTTCAAAGCGCTGATCACTGGTCGGTGTCTTGGCGTTGAATGTCATTCAAGGGACTTCAAGCTAACACGGGATACCCGAAAAAACCACTACTACATTTCACACCCGTGAAAACATTCGTCAAAACATATATATATATATATATATATATATATATATATATATATATATATATATATATATATATATATATATATATATATATATATATATATATATATATATATATATATATATATATATATATATATATATATATATATGTAAAAATTTAGTTCTGCAGATTGGGGAATGGAAATGTAAGGCTGTTTTAAGCTTCTAATTATATTTTTAAGAGTAATTTTCAAATTCGTTAAGATAGTTTAAGTTGCCTTTCTGTGGTATGGGCTAGGTCATGCTCGGTTATGTTAAGTTGCCTTTCTGTGATGTGGGCTAAGGAATGTTAAGTTAGTATAGTTAATCAAGGTTAACTATACCTTGTTTCAACATTTATAACTTCAATATTAACGCACCGATGTTATTTATTTTTTGTATTGAGTTTTATTACCGGTTGTGAATGTGACTTTAGCTAATTTAACCCATTATCGTCCAATCAACCATTCCTGAACCTTGAGTTCTTACTTCCAAAATGCTGATGCATATTTTGACTCTGATGTCAGTTTTATATCCCATAAGGGTAGGGGTAGAGTCGAAATTTTGACATCATCATGAATTTTTGTGTGCAGATTTAAATATTTGTATTCAAGGATATTCCTTGAAGGGATAAAAATAAGGACTTTTACCACTGTAAGGGGGCTAATTTACAGTTCTTAATTCCAAATAGAAAAATTCCTAATTATGTAAGAATTTCGTTCCTCTCTACCTTTATTTTTTACTTCAAACTTTATTTTCATCTTTTCGAAGGTGAAAAAGTATAAAACTAACATCAGAGTCAACATAATCGTTCTCGAAAACCCCTGATAACAATTTTTTAATTCCAGGCACAATAAAACATAATTATGTCAATATTTCACCCCCAAACTCTATTTTTCACCTTTATAAGGAGTACGAATTTGAAAACTACCCTTAAAAATACAATTAGAAGCATAAAAAACCTTAAATTTCCATTCCCCAATATGCCCAAGTAAATTTTTACAAATTCTGATAATAAGCCACCCCCAACCCCTGTTTCCATCCCTTGTAAGGATGCAAAATCAAAAATTAACCACAAAAATGAATTCAGTATCTTCGGAAACCACTGAGTATGAATTTTGAAAATTTTTTTTGACGTTATTCGTTTCTTGATATAAAAATACATTTTTTTTTTGTTTAAACATTAGGAGTTTACCCGCCATATTACCTCCGCCCTATTGAATTTTTTAAAAGACCAGGTTGCATTGGAAAGTAGACAATTTAACAAAAATTTTGAGCCATTACACATATGTATGCGTTCCTCTCAGTACTGGTCACACGGGTGTCCCCGTTGACGTGAAACGTTCCATAAATACTGGCCGCTTCGAAATCTCATTTGACATTTTCAAGTGCTCTTGCTGCTGCTGCTCCTACTCCAGACTGTGATCTTGACAGTATTCAGTAGCAGCAGCAGCAAGAGCACTTAAAAATGCCAAATGAGATTTTGGTGAAACGTGCAAATTCATTGTTAGACGAACGAATTGAAACCCGGAATTGTAATGTATATATATATATATATATATATATATATATATATATATATATATATATATATATATATATATATATATCTATATATATATATATATATATATATATATATATATATATATATATATATATATGTATATATATATATATATATATATATATATATATATATATATATATATATATATATAAATATATATATATATATATATATATATATATATATATATATATATATATATATATATATATATATATATATATATATATGTATATGTATACATATATATATATATATATATATATATATATATATATATATATATATATATATATATATATATATATGCACATATATATTGAAATACTAGTAACGGTGTCCACCATCATTTGTTATCTAAATGAAAATTGTAATAATTTGTTTCTAAAACTCAATATATGCTTTGCTTTTAGAACAAAAAAGGTATTGAGTGTCGGGTGGTCCCTGTTTTCGTAGACAAACTAATTGAATAACAAATATTGGAATACATCTTAGCGACTACTAAACTACAAGGTTGTTTGTTTGGGGCTCCAAAGTAACTTGAGGAACTGTTTATTTTTAAATGTTTTGCCTACACTGGAAAAAGAATGTCTGTTTTCCTGTAACAATAGTGACACAATGTAGGTATTCTTATAACAAAATCATAAAAACGTTCACGGGTTGTTCACAAATAAAATTATTCTTATTAAGAATTTTTTTATACTTTTTCTCCAACTTAAATTAAACGTTCAAGTACAGTTAAAGTTCAGCCTAGTTATTTATACTACTATAAAATCTGAAAATTTATGCGATTATGATAACTTTTACTAATGAGTTCACGTATTAAATTTAAACCATAGAAAATTAATAGCGGTAGTAGATACATGTTAAATTAAACTTAATATATCGCTATAAAATATAATGAATACGAGAAAAGTTTTTGAGTTCATAAATGTGAAAGTACAATAGTAAAAACAGTTTTGTAAAATATAGTCAAATTATCAAGTTTTTATTTATCATATCGACATAAAATTTATTTGTTCTAACAAGTTTCCACTATAACTTTCGCAGAACAAAATTAAAATAAACTCACCTCACTATAGCTTACAACCACTTTTTAGCACTCCGTACGTATAATATCACTTCGGTGTCTGTCCGTCTGTCTGTCTGTCTGTCCATCTGCCTGTCATACCCGATTTTCTCCGAAACTATTTGAAATAGAAAGTCGAAATTTGCCACTAATATAGACGTCAGAGCCGTGTAGTTTTGAAAGTTAAATTTTGATTCAAAGGATTAGTTTTGGGGGGTGAAATCGGAAGCGAAAAAAAAATTTACCAGGTCATCTAGTGGGGTGTCAAATGAAAGCTTGTAAAAAACACGAGTTCAAAAATATATATAATGTAATACTTACGCACACTTTTATGGTATTATTTTAAAAAAAATTGCGAAAAATCGCTGTCCTCACCTCATCTCCAAAAGTACTGATCAAAAAATGTTGAAAACATTCTGAAATATGCATTACCTTTAATAATTTATCTGGTATATAAAAAAACCAAAAATTTCAAGGTCATCAGTTTTCAATAACGATCGGAAACAAACTTTGTTGAAAATTCATTTGGGTGTGTTTTGTGAAGTCAATAATCATTTGCTTTGCTTCACATTCTACTGTCGATTTCCAAGGAAAACACCACCTACTATTCCCATATTGCAGTCAAGGATGCCCGATGTTGTCTTCAGACAGCGCATCATAAAGCGTATTTTAATGAAGCTAGACACCAAGAAGGCTTCTGGCGCTGACGGAATACCCGCCATAGTTCTCAAAAACTGTGCAAAGGAACTAACACCAGTTTTCTGTAGACTTTTTTAACCTATCCTACAGAAAGGGAATATTTCCGTCCTGCTGGAAATGTGCCACGGTTCAGCCGATACCTAAAAAAAGGCAAGAAGACCTTGCCAAATAACTACCGACCAGTCGCACTGCTTTCAATAATATCGAAAGTCATGGAAAAGGTTATCAATGAGCATCTTGTAAAATATCTTGAACGATTCAATATTATTAGCGATCACCAATATGGTTTTCGTAAATATAGATCAACAGGAGATCTTCTGACTTATGTGACACATGTTTGGAACAACGCAACTGAATACTGGAGAATCTCGAGGGGTTGCCCTTGACACATCCAAGGCATTCGACCGTGTTTGGCACGATGGACTGTTGGCTAAGTTACGCTCTTATGGTATGTCTGAAAGGTTCTGTTTATGGCTCTCATGTTTCCTCAGAGAGCGTTCTTTACGAGTGGCGTTCGACGGATTTCTTTCTAACACCTTCACTATCAACGCCGGTGTGCCCCAGGGCTCCATACTGTCTCCTACTCTCTTTCTCATTTACATTAACGATCTGCTGGAAAAAACCGGGAATCCAATCTACAGCTTTGCAGATGACAGTACGCTTGTCTCTTCATTCACCTTGAACGCTCGGACATCGGCTGCTTAGGTGAATATCCGCAGACAGCAGGAGGTCGTTCAACTTAACAAAGACCTGGAAGAAATTCTATCTTAGGGTGACAGTAACCAAGTGGAATTTAATGCTACAAAAACCCAGGCGGCAGTTTTTTCTACAAATGTTAACGTTGCTGAACCCGACATAATTATCTCGGGGCATTTCATTCTCCTGGCATCGGCGCTCAATTTGTTGGGCGTTAGTTTGGGAGCGAATATGTCCTGGCATGAACATGTTGCAGGCATAGCAAGGAGAGCTTCTCAAAAGTTGGGAATATTATTTCGAACCAGAAAGCTTTACACTCCACAACAACTGTTAATTTTTTACAAAGCTCAAATTCGACCAACTATGGAATTCTGCTCCCATGTTTGGGGCTCCGCTCACAAACATACACTGCATTTGTTGAATTCTGTTCAGAGAAGAGCGATCCGCCTGATTGGAGACCCGGAATTGACCGGCGGCTTTGATTCGCTGGAACATCGAAGAACGGTTGGCGAGTTGAGCCTATTCTACAAGTATTTTCATGGAAAGTGTTCGAAGGATGTAGCCCGGTTAATTCCTCCCAAAGCGGTGCATGTTAGAAATACACGTCGCGTTGGTGCTTCACATCCATATGAGGTTCAGCTTGTTACTCCGCGTGCAACGCTTTTCAAACAGTCTTTTATATGGAGAACGTCATCCCTTTGGAATAATTTGCCCAGCGCTGTATTTCCCACCGAGTACAATTTACAGCGATTCAAGAACAACGTGAATCGCTTTTTCCGCACACATGCCGCTCCTGGAGCGCTTTAGGGACTTCCCTGCAGCACGTGTGCTAGACACATAAAAAAAAATAAAAAATTTATACCTCAACAGGAATTTTTATTTTAAAAGCAATCAACGTACCGAACACTAATTGCACAAATCCGACTTGCACTTGGCCGGTTATTTTTAATAACAAGCATATATCATTTGCCTTACTCTAAATTGTTAAATAAACATTCTTGCAAGCTGCGCGATGCAATCCACAAGTTCCAGAACTAACGCTACACAGCAAGAGTCCAAAATAGTATCGACTTGCGCCGATAGGTGACTGTAGGTACATCCCTAACAATGCTGCGTAACAAGTTTTAACATGTTAGCTCGTTCAGTTTGTACCTCCGTATATGTACGTTTGCGTAAAGATCTAATTATAGCTCGGCGATTTTTATAATGTATATGAAAAAAAAAAGCTGCGCGTATGAGTAAATATTCGTTTTGAAGTCGGAAATATGAAATGATTCGGAAAGCACATGGGAACGAAGCTCTGGACTGTGCGCAAATTTTTGACTGATTTTCGCGTCTTAAGGCCAGCAGAACTTTGATGGAAGACGACACGCATTCCGGAAGAGCTTCGAGCCTGAAATCATGGACAGAGTTTAACAAATCATTCTTGTAGATCATTGTCGGACAATTCTGAACATCTCTGATGAACTTCTTGTTGGTTATGGAACATATCAGTGAGTTTTGAATAACGGAGACGTTTGTTCCGCGCCTGTTTATAAGAGATCAGAAGCAGCAACGGATTGATGCTTTTAGTCAAAGCTTTGAAGCAAAAAGAGTTTTCTCTTGCATCACAGCAATGCACCAGCCCGCAGTTCGTTCTATTTGCAATAGTTCTTGGCGAAGAATTACATCACTTTTATCTCTCAGCCCTCTTTTTCGCCTAATTTGGCACCACGTGTCTTCAGACTGTTTCCCCATATGACGATGAAGTTTGCCGCTTCGACACTGTAGATGAGGTACAATGCAACTTGCATTCGGACGTAGAGGAACTACTCTAAAAAGGACGTGAGTCAAAGCCTAAATCATTTGGTCCGAAAACTAGCTCCAGAGAAGTCTGGATTTTTTTTTACTAATTTAACTGAAAAAATTTTGTTTCCTATATTTTTATTATTTTCGCTTTAAGCTAGATCTATGTCGTTATGTTGGAAAAACCCCAAAATTTCATTATTTTCGTGCTTAAACAAAGTTACTCTATATTACATGTAATTTTACCTTTGAATATATATAGCATGATCATTACTACCCATTTATTAAATCCTCCTCCTCTAGTCTAAATGTCTTGTCAAACATATCGTGATTATGTCTGGCTATCCAGTCTATTGACGATATTTCTGACAGTGGAACGCCCACGTTCTCTGTTAGCTGTTTGTCGTATACCTTGCTCCATGTTGGCAACAGTATCTCAATCGTATCCATCCAACGGCTAGGTTATCTCTGCGTCGCCTCCTTCCATTTGGTTTGCCCTGCACCACACCACAATTTTTCCACATTATCAAGACGTGTAATGTGATCAAAATACTTTAGGATACCAGCGTAGACTCTGTGTGTGTGTCTCTGTTTCGGTTTGACCTCACTGAGGACTGAAGCATTTGTTCTCCGAGCTGTCCACGGAATTCTCAGCATCCTTCGCCAGCACCACATTTCAAACGCATCTATACGGCGTCAATCAGCGGTGCATATATTCCAGGTTTCAGATACATACCTGAATATGGAGAATACAAAGGTTTCTACTAGATTTATTTTCGTATTGAGACTGATGTCCCTGGATCTCCAAAGCTTTGTGAGTTGAGTCATTTATTACATGGGAAAATAAAAATCAAGCAATTAAGTTTGAAATACGTTCTAAAAGGAGTCCAATTACCAAGGTGTTTATATTGTTTGCTCTAAAAAACCTTTATAATTTCGGTCATTAGCTTATGAGTGTCTTAATAAGAGATATTCTTGCGAACACACTAATCTCTAGGTTCAGAGAGAATTGCTGTACAGAACAGTGTCATTTGATTCACCTTGTCAAATAAAAGTACTGTGTGAGAATTTGTTCATGTTTCCCTTCATCTGGAAAACTAAGGTCGCTTTTTATTTTAGGGTTTAAAATAGATACACACCCCACTGTCCGAAATTTGAATAAGACAGTTCCTAAAATACTTTGGAGGTTTACAGGTAGAATATTTTAGGAGGCTCTATACTATCTCCTACTCTCTTTCTAATTTGCATTAACGATCTGCTGGAAAAGATCGGAAATCCAATCTACAGCTTTGCAGATGACAGTACGCTTATCTCTTCATTCACTTTGAACGCTCGGACATCGGCTACTCAGACGAATATCCGCAGATAGCGGAAGTCGTTCAACTTAACAAAGACCGGGAAGAAATTCTATCTTGGGGTGACAGTAACCAAGTGGAGTTTAACGCTGCAAAAACCCAGGAGGCGGTTTTTTCTAAAAATGTTAACGTCGCTGAACCCGACATAGTTATGGCGGGGCACTCCATTCCTGTAACATCGTCACTCAATTTGTTGGACCTTAATTTGGGAGCAAATATGTCCTGGCATGAACATGTCGCAGGCATAGCAAGGAGAGCTTCTCAAAAGTTGGGAATATTATTTCGAACCAGAAAGCTTTACATTCCACAACAACTGATAATTCTTTACAAAGCTCAAATTCGACCAACTATGCATTGCATTTGTTGGATTCTATTCAGAGAAGAGCTGTTCGTCTAACTGGAGACCCGGAACTGACTAGCGGCCTTGATTCCCTGGAACATCGAAGAACGGTTGGCGACTTGAGCCTATTTAACAAGTATTTTCGTTTAAAGTGTTCGAAGGATGTAGCCCCCTTAATTCCTCCCAGAGCGGTGCATGTTAGAAATACACGTCGTGATAATACTTCACATCCGTATGAGGTTCAGCTTGTTACTCCTCGTACAACGCTTTTCAAGTAGTCTTTTATATGGAGAACATTATCCCTTTGAATAATTTGCCTAGGACTGTGTTTCTCACCGAGTACAATTTACAGCAATTCGAGAACAACGCTTTTTCCGCACACGTGTCGCTCCTGTAGTGCTTTAGGGACTTCCCTGCAGCACGTGTGCTAGACCCATAAAAAAAAAATTTGCGAGAAGTTTCATAAAATATTAACAAGCTACGCTAACATACAGTACAAAGTACTGGCTAAGGAGAAACGGGAGGTATACTTGAGATACAGGAACAATAGAACATCAGAAGAAAAGAATCATTACACCCAAACAAGAAACAGAGTCAACGCAGAAATTAGAGAAATAAGACGAAACTTTTAGGAAGGATTCACCTCCGAAATGGAACATGATCTATACGGAGCACAAAAGAAAGTGTGGAGAAAGATAAGAAGAAAGAAACTCGAAGTCGTGGAGTACACACAAACACAACAATCGATGAAACCCGCTGGAAAATCTACTTTGAGCAGTTGTACGCAGATACACCCGAAAGAGAAGACGAGGATGAGGAGGAAGATAAGAAAATCGAAGAAGCCTTAGAGATACCAGGTGAAATGACGATAGAACACGCAAAAAAGATTAAAAACAGGAAAGCACTCGGACTAGAAAACATACCAAATGAGCTACTGAAATATGGAGGGCAACGATTAATGGCAGAACTTACAAAGCTATTCAATAAAATATTATCAACCAAAGAAGTCCCTAATGAATGGAGGAAAAGCATAACCATTCCTATATTCAAGAAAGGAGACAACAAATTACCAGAAAACTATAGAGGTATAACTGTGTTAAGCTCAACCATAGAGCTCTTTAAAAAGATCATAGAAGCAATAATAAGTGAGCATGTCAACATATTGGAAGAACAACAAGGCTTCAGAAAAAAATAGGTCAACCGTAGATGCCATCTTCATCAAACAAGTAGTAGAGAAGGCCACAGAATACGGAAAACTCGCATTTATGTGCTTTATGGACCTCACTAAAGCATTTGACAGAGTAAGACTAAAACACGTAGTTGATATCCTAAAAAGAAAACATGTGCCAAAAAACATAATAGACATCATAAAACAACTAAACCACAATACAGGCACTCACATCTTAGTTAATCAAAGACTGACAGAGGAAATACAAACGCCAACCGGAATCTGACAGGGGGACTCTTTAAGCCCGCAACTGTTCAACTCAATAATGGTCGAGATAATAACCCATATCAGAGACATGGAGGAAGGATATTCACTTACAACGGGTAAAATCAATATTGTCTGTTATGCAGACGACGCTGTGATCATGGCAGAGAACGAAGACGACTTACAACGGCTTCTGCACTCATTCTTCACAAAAACTAAAGCCCTCAACATGTAGATATCCACCAGAAAAACCAAAACCCTCATTATATCTAAAGAGCCAATAAGATGCAAACTTGCTCTGGAAAACAAAACAATAGAACAAGTCATGTCATTTAACTACCTAGGTATACAAATCACCTCATGCCTCAAGCAAACAAAGCCAGGCGAATATCAGGCGCACTTCGGGACACCATCTGGAACAATGCCTTTATGAATAAAAAGGCAAAAGTAAGGCTACACAAAAGATGTGTCAGACCCACACTAACATACGCTATGGAAACAAGAGCAGACAATAAAAGAACAAAAAGCATTCTTCGAACAACAGAGATGAAAATACTTAGAAACATTTTAGGATACAGACTAAGACATAGGAAAAGAAACAGAGACATAAGACATGAATGCGAAGTGGAAGACATAATCAGATGGGGACGTAAACATAGAAGAGCTTGGAGAGATCACGTGGAGAGAATGACTGAGGAGAGATTAGCGAGAGTCGCGCGAGATGGTAAACCACGGACCCGACGACCCCTGGGAAGACCTCCAAAGAGATGGCTCGAATCATGGACATCAACATTTCAAGAAAACTGTTGAGTTGGAAACTACAGGCCTGAGGCCTACAGTACGTGGAAGAAGAAGAAGAAGCTAACATAATATGGCAACAATTTTGTACAGAGCTTTTTTTCTACTTTTACACTATTTGGCACCCAACGTGGGACCATTTTATTTAAATCGTACCAATTAAGCATATGCATCATTTAAGCTAGCTTATATCACAACATTGTTACAAAGTTCTAAACCTCTTTAAAACAGGAATAATATTGTAACTAATAACCCTAAATCCTGAATTTCCATTTCGATTTAATATTGGTAACTTACTACTCACTTCCAGATATTAAAGAACACCTAGTTTTTGAAGTTTCCGCGTTTGAAAATTCATACTTATAACCATCAAAAGATCTCTATTTTTTACTACACGTTGAATAAATGCATTTTACTACTTATCTCTACTTCAATAATAATTTATCCTCGAGAATATTTATTGCAAAATGTAATTATCTAAATAAAAGACCTATTAGAACTTTTAGTTTTTAATTACCTTAATAGCTTTTCCTTGTTTAAAAAAGAAAAACACATTTCTTGTCCAATCTATTTCCTTTTGAGAATTTGCCGCGCTAACAAGCACTTGTGTTCTATAAAGAAAGACTACTTTGGAAGACCGACGTTTTGTCTAAAATATTCTTAGTTGTAATTAAAAATAATTCTTGTACTTTCGATCAAAGAGTAGATACTTGGATTTAGGTATTTGATTTATTAAAAAAAGTTATATTATCCAGTGATAATTATGTAAAATATATATCGTTTCTGATTAAAGCAAACTAAATGTCTTGGATCCTAATAACCTAAACTAGAAGCAAACCTATAGAAAAAAATTAGGATTTTAGGTGTTCATCTTGACAACAGGTTCTAAGATGTAATTAGGTCGCCCTATTGTGGCCTGATACGCTCCACTATTGCATAAGGTTTAGTATATTGGGGTCAGGCTTGAAAAGAGCAGCAAGTTTTTGTTGTCCAAAGTAAAGGATTCTTTGTATGCTAGCTAATGTATCTTCAACAACGCTGTATAGAAGATATTTTAAATCATATAAAACAATGACAGAAGCTTCACTCTAGATACTCGCTAATTATTTTTATCTATAATATATATAAAATGCAACATCTCTCTGTCTATCTGTCTGTCTGTCCATTAGTGCGCTTACCACTTATCCAATTTACGTACTTTTTTTTTTAAAAACATACATATGTTCTCTGGCCAGGTTATAGGCTATATTTTATTACGATAGGTAGCAGAAGGAATGAGCACTGACGATAATAGGGAATGAAGTCGGAAAAAAGTTTGACGCTAGCGCGTTCCCTTGCAATACACAGCCTAAACCATTAAATATGGAACAATATTATATAGCAGAGAATATCTGTAATCTATAATATATATAAAATGCAATGTCTCTCTGTCTGTCTGTAACTGTATCCGATTTACGTGTATTTTTTTAAATTCATACATGTATTCTTTGGCCAGGTTATATAATAATAATAATAATCTATATCTATAACATATATAAAATGCAGCGTCTCTCTGTCTGTTTGTCTATCGGTTAGTGCGCTTATCCCTCGAGAACCACTTATCCGATTTACGTGATTTTTTAAATTCATACATACGTTCTCTGACCAGGTTATAGATATATATTTTATTACATCCATAATATATATAAAATGCAACGTATCTCTGTCTGTCCGTCTGTCCGTTAGTGCGCTTATTACTGGAGAACCACTTATCCGATTTACGTGCATTTTTTTTAAACAAACATATGTTCTCTCGCCAGGTTATAGGCTATATTTTATTACGTTAGGTAACATGAGGAATAAGCAGTGGCGATAATAGTGAATCAAATTGAAAAAAAGTTTGCCGCTAGCGCGTTCTCTTGCAATACACTGCCTAAACCACTAAATATGGAACAATATAATGTAGCAAAGGATATCTAAAATATATAAAAAATGCAACGTCTCTCTGTCTGTTTATCCGTTTGTGCGGTTATCACTGGAGAACCACTTATCCGATTTACATGCTTTTTTTTTAAACATGCTAAACCATTAAAGATGGAACAACATCATGTAGCAAAGAATATCTATAATATATATAAAGTGCAACGTATCTCTGTCTCTCTGTCAGTCTGTCTGTCCGTTAGTGCGCATATCACTCGAGAACCACTTTTTTCCGATTTACGTGCTTTTTTTTTTAAACATACCTATGTTCTCTGTCCAGGTTATAGGATATATTTTATTACGTTAGGTGACATAAGGAATAAGCAGTGACGATAATAGTGAATCAAGTCGGAGAAATGTTTGCCCCTAGCGCGTTCTCTTGCAATACATTACCTAAAGCATTAAATAGGGAACAATATCATTTAGCAAAGAATATAATATATATAAATTGCAATGTCTCTCTGTCTGTCTCTTTGTCCGTTAGTGCGCTTATCACTCGAAAACCACTTATCCGATTTATGTGTTTTTTTTTTAGTTCATAGATTTGTTCTCTGGCCAGGTTATCTATAATCTTCTATCTATAATATATATAAAATGCAACGTCTCTCTGCCTGTCTGTCTATCTGTCTCTCTGCCTGTCTGTCCGTTAGTGCGCTTATCACTGGAGAACCACTTATCGATTTACGTGATTTTTTTAAAACATCCATATGGTCTTTGGCCAGGTTATAGAATATATTTTATTGCGTTAGGTAACATAAAGAATAAGCAGTGACGATAATAGTGAATCAAGTCGGAAAAAAGGTTACCGTTAGCGCGTTCTCTTGCAATACACTGCCTAAACCATTAAATATGGAACAATACCATGTTGCAAAGAATATAATATATTTAAAATGCAACGTCTCTCTCTCTGTTTGTCTGTCCGTTAGTGCGTGTATCACTTGAGAACCACTTATCCGATTTACGTGTTTTTATAAATTTATATATATGTTCTATATAATACGATATAAGCCTAGATAATGGGAGATAAGGTGAGATAATGGGAGATAAGTATAAATAATGGGAGATAAAGAGAAATAATGGGAGATAAGCAGAGATAAGTCTAGATAATGGGAGTTATGGTGAGATAATGGGGGATTAGGAGAAATAATGGGAGATAAGGAGAAATATTGCGAGATAAGTCAAGATAAGCCTAGATAATGGAAGTAAGGTGAGATAATGGGAGATAAGGAGAAATAATGGAAGATGAGCAGAGATAAGGCTAGATAATGGAAATTATGTAGAGATAATGGGAGATAAGGAGAAATAAGCAGTGACAATAGTAGTGAATCAAGCCCACGCGAGCGGAGCCGCGGGCACAGCTAGTTTTAAATAAACAGGAAACTTTCACTTGGGAGGCAAACCATAACGCGTTGTAAAAGTATATTCACTTTTTAATTTAGGTAATTCAAGTGAGTCTTATACTTTAATATAACCAATAATATACTAAATGTTTACATTGTAAACATTTTTTCTGAACTCTGATAGATAGCAGGAGTTTTTAATAGTTATTTTAAAGAAACATTACTTCAATGTGTAAGTTATTAGCTTAGATTTCAAAATTAATATTCGGCCTTCGGTAAGCAGTACGTTTTTGATAAATATAAATCAATAAGACACTATTTTAAATATAAAAACCAATCATCTGCTAGCAGTGATGACAACTCTTCCATCCTTATAAAAAAAAAGTAGTACAACCCACTGTAGCAATTTTTAACTTATTTGAGAAAACAGGTTGTCAAAATTGTCAAAAATTGAAAAAAAAAGTCAAAAATTCTTCCAAAATCAAAAAAAAAAAAACGTCAAAAATTAAAAAAATTCTTTGCAAAAATCATTATCATTTCTTTTTAATCAATTTAACTTTAGCTAAATTATTCTATCAAGACAGGTGTCCAGAAATTGAAATGCTGACCTTGCACATAGAACAGAGTGAATGTCCTGCTTGTATCTTCTGTAATTTCAGCAGAGCATTTGGTTATGTTGACCATGAGGTACTACTTTCTGCTTTAAAATTTTATGGTGTGATGGTTGAAGTGGGTGGCTGATTTTTTGGGACGCAGAGAACAGTTTGTTTCATTTCAAAGTATACTACCAAGTTTATTGTTTGTTACTGATGTATTTTATACATTTTCTTGCTAATTGGAAATAAAAATTTACATACTTTAAGGAAACATTACACTTCCTCGGGTCGGAAAAAATTGACATTTTAGAAAGTATCCTATTGGAAAGTATATTTCAATAATATTCTCTGAAACTTTTAGAGGAAAATTTCAAATACTTTCGAAGTTATAGACGATTCTCCAGCGCCAAGTGCAAGGCAGGCCAAATCGACCTCGCATCGAACATCTGCTGGTATTTTTATGATTCTACAAAAGAAAGAAGCAGGTAAAAGGAGAGCTTACTATAATGAGTATAATATATTTTCAGTTTGAGGTAAAACTGTGGCTCCAAAGAAAACGGTAAGCTAGCCTGCTCAGTTTGAAAATATTGCTCGCAGGGCTAACATTACTCAGTAAACGTCTCTGCCAATATTCTGCAAAAGGGATAAAAAATTCGGGAAATTTAGTTCGAAGCAAGTGTGCAGACCACGTAAAAGACAGTTTTATGCTAATCGAATTTTTAAAGGAATTAATTCTAATTTTGCCAGTACATCTCCAGAAAAAATTGTGAAAACTTCTGATTTGAGTCTAAACACTGATCCGAATTTTAGTTATTGTATAGTAAAATGTTTAATTTTTACAACAAAAGTTGAAGTGCAAAATTTGTGATGGAGACGTAAAGTGTTTCAAACGAGACGAAAGAGAAGTAAGTTTTAAGCTTTGTGTTGTGTGTGAATGCGCGATACACTCATTGGCTTTAGCCCCAAAATTGAGAAATCATATGAAATAAATATACGTTTCATTTTTGGAATGAAATTACTCTGCTATGGAATCGCTGCAATGAACAATTTTTGCGGCCTGATGGATTTAGGAGCAGGCTTTTATGGAACAACTTACTATAAAAACCTCACCGATGCCACCAGAGAGGCCAAAATTGCACGGAGTGACAAAAGAATACTTCAGAACAAGGCGTATGAGGAGTCGAAGGAATTTTGTATGAGGCTAAGTAAATTTTATATGTAAAAATTCGTTTGTCAAAAGTTTAAACGTGTTTTTCTAAAGATAACGTTTTTGTAATCGGCGTGCATTATAACTTAAAAACCCTGTAACCGATCGGTCTGAAATTTCAATATGTTCTACTTACAGAACAATAGCCCCAAAAGATTGGTTAATTTTTTCCTCAATTTTTAATGTTTTTTACGAAATAAAATGCTATTTTTGAGACCGCTAACTTTGGAGGTTTACCGTTTTTTGAATTTTTGTTCAAACAAAATAATCGTAGTTTATACTGAGGCCATAGTCATATTTTTTACTAAGGATATATTTTTTTCAGACGTTCCAGTCAGCCACAATCGTGCACGCCAGCAGATCAAAATTTTCAAAATGGCTTCCATGAGGCTGCAAAAAACTCCTATAACAATATTTTTAAAAAATTATTTAAATTATTTTTTCTTGTATTCGAAGACTTAAAATATATGTCAGAAGAATTACGGACTCAAAAAATGTTTTTTTATTAATTTATCAGTCCCATAAAAATTATTAAAATTTTCGACCGAGAAAGTGTAATGTTCCCTTAATTCTGGGCCAGTTTATTTACAAGAGGTATTATTAAAAAATAGTAACGGCTATTGGAACTAACTTACCATATAACCATTAGCAAGATGGTATTCAATGAATTCATAATTTAATAAAATGAGCTTTCAGTTTCTTACTTTCAAAGTTATATAATAAGTACCAACAATCAAAGTTGTATAATCCCATAATACCACCGTCTAGCTAGTATATCCGACTAACCGCAGCTTTCTCTATATTTTCCTACATATTTTGTATCGTAATTTCTGATAGTTCTCTTCCTGTATAGTATTAAATTCTAAAATAAACATAGCCTCTAACCAACCGCTATTATTTTGTCAAAGATCATTATTTCGAGTTATTTTAATAACGATTTGAAAGATGATTGCTACCTACCAAACGAAGACAACTTACAATGCCTTGTTAGCAGCTGCTTGAGTAATAGAACCGCTGGCTCTAGGCAATTTTTTTTCTTTGAAATTTGTCTTTTATAATGACTACTACCTATCTGATAATACGCTAAGGATTCTTGCTTTACACAATATAGGATTTATGCAGTATACTTAAATGAAATACAGTGACACGAATATTTTTTTCGCCAATTGTTGGTCTGCAGGGAATTGGAACAACCTGTTCTTCTGCTTAATAATAAGTTTGACCGGCTCCAGACATTCAACTCCCGGCAGATTAAAAACAACTTTGAAATTGCTGATATTAATATTTAAAATATTGGAAAAGAAAAGGCAAAACGTTGATTTAGTGAACATTACGTGCATTTAATCCCATCTAGTAACGCATATGATATTTTTAGCGTATAATATACATAATATACCACACCATCTCGCCGAAATTGCTTACGTTGGTGCTACCGTTTCAAACAACTTCCGTGGACAAGTAAGGGTGTAAATATTGGATGAATTGCAATTAATTGCAATTCACCGAAGATATTGTGCTTATATCTAACAACAAAGAAGAATTGAAAGAAATACTGAACGAACTTAACAAGTCCAGAGAGATTGGTCTGGAGATAAACATCGCCAACACCATGTTCATGACAAATGACGGCTGTGATAAAGAAGCAGCACTGAACGTTGAAAACGTGAAAATCGCAAGAATGAATTCATACGTATGTCTTGGACAAAAAATAGTAATATCCAATGAAAATTTGAAACCGGATTTATCAAGGGGAATATCACTGGCTTGCTCGGCTTTGGCAGATTGCGAAACATCTTCCTTTCCAATGTCCCAAAAAGTGAACACATTTGATCAATGCGTATTGCCAGTATTGATGTACCGAACGGAAACGTGGGCTTTGAATCAAGAAATTATAAATCGCCTACAAGTAGCTTTACGAAGGATGGAGAGGAGGATATTGGGAATATCATTAAAGGATACACTGACTAATGAAGAAATTTGAGGAAGGTCCAAGATAACTGATATAGCTGAGAGGGTATGCAGATTGAAGTGGAGCTGGACGGATCATATTGCAAGCTCTGATAACACATGAATACAAAATCTTTTTTTGTCAATTTATTTTGACTACAATAGGTCTAGATTATGTTTTTTGGATCGTTGATCACGAATTCGAGGTTCGTTTTAGTCAATCACATCTGGATTTTGCATAAAATAGCTATAAAATTGGTAAAAATGAGCTCAAAGAGAAAGTTTTAAAGGGCATGGTTCCGGAATTATCAAATTCTCCATATACCCGTCACTTTTGGGGTCTGCAGGTATTACTTCAATGTTTCAAATAGGTTTTGGCAGAGATCTTATGTTCTGCAGTTGTCAAGTGCCAAAAAGCCTTAACGAAGAAAATCTATATTGCTACCTGATGCTATTGGGAATTCTTATCAAGATGAGAGAATGCAATATATCATTTAACAGCTGTCAAGTTTACTTTGGCAGCTGTCAAGTTTCCTTTGACAACTGTGAAATTTACTTTGACAACCGTCAAATATCGAATGAAATTGTCAGAATAATGCGAATATTCTATTCCATTGCAAAATCGTTGGACTGGTTATAGTAAGTAGCCTGACCTAATAGGTTAATTGACAGCACTCAAGTGCACTTCAACAACTGTCAAATAATGGACAAAGCTTGCAAACTCGTGAGAATTTTCTAAATCGTTGACAAGAACACTAGGCCGCTAATTGGTAGCTTTGAGTGTAATTTGATAGCTGCCGACTGGCCGTCAACACTGTCATGATGAAATCTCTGTATACTATATGATCTTGGTGGCTCTGGTAACGGTCCTAACATATAAAATGTTATTTGACAGCTCTCAAGTCTACTTTGACAGCTAGCACTGCTGAGCAGAACTGTCAAGGCCATGAGAATATTCTAATAGTTTAGATCTTTAAGAAAGGCACTACGCCTTATGCTTTCATCGATTTTGTTCCCGTACTGATATCCACGCAGGCTAATTGGCAGCTGCGAGTGTAATTTGACAGCTG
This sequence comes from Pachyrhynchus sulphureomaculatus, assembly GCA_019049505.1. NCBI lineage: Eukaryota > Metazoa > Arthropoda > Insecta > Coleoptera > Curculionidae > Pachyrhynchus > Pachyrhynchus sulphureomaculatus. The sequence continues at coordinate 187,204,340 of CM032454.1, forward strand.
TCAAATGGCAAAGGAAACTATCAAGTCAGGGCGAATACTCCATATCGTCGAAAGGGTCATATTCCTTATACTTTTGCCCCCTCTGTTTACAATGTCTATTTCCACGGATTTCACCGCTCTTAGTATACTTTGGCAGCTATCAAATGACGGACAAAACTAGAAAGACCATGAGCGTATCGTATTTTTAGTAAAAATATGATCTAAACAGTTTCAACCCATAAAACCATCAGGCTCGTTGAGGATGTGTCGCTGTTAGATCAACGAGTGAAGATCCTATGCACGCTAAAAAAGCTAGAGTTCCTGAAACTACAGATTTTGCTTGGAGATTTAGGCATGAAAAGAAAGTCTGTACGAAGGTTTTACATCAAAATAGAAACATGCTGCGAAGAAAATTTCTCAAGAACATTTAGCAGGTCTAAAGAACGATAAGGACAACGACAGTCGGGTGTTCCAATGCGATTTTCGATGCAGGAGTCGATATATTGGGTTCATATCGACTTTCAACCTCCAAAGAAGGCGACAGCTCCGTCATTTTCTCAAAAATACATATGATTTTTATTACGTTTTCGATTACAATTTTCTATTACAACCTATATAATTAACATTATTATTAAATAACATATATAATATATAATTAAAATTATTATTAAATAAGGCACCTGCTACACAACAAAAAATAATAAGCTCAGCTAAAAAACTCCAACTTTTTACATGTATTTGAAACACGCGTTTATTTATCTTAAAATAAAAAAAAAGACATGAATAAGACTAATCAACACCAGGCCTAACGAGATAAGAACAAAAACAAGACCCTTAAGTCTAGACCCTTTAATTGTTAAGGATTTATTAAGCAACACCTTTTGTCATTAACATTAATAGATGAGATCTTCCATTAAGATTTGTGATCGTTTTTTCTTCCTATTTATTTTAATAGAACAGTTTTTGTGTTAATTTAATTAAAATTAAATTCGACTGTTATCAATCAATGTTTCTGTTGACCAAAGTATAGAAAAAAAAACGTACGTTTTCTTGGAAGATTAGGTGATAGTAGATTAGAACACAATTCTGTTTATATTGAGGTTTAAAAAATTCGGTTTAAAGGTATTCAAACACGGGTCAGTAAGAGAGTACTAAAAATATAGATCGTTAACACAGTAACATCGTACGTACGGCACTGAATTTTAAAACAGAAATGTGTTGTGTTGTGTGGAGAAAGGAGAAGGAAGCTAGTTGCTATAATTTATTACTTCTCGCCATATACAAATTTCAGCGAAAATATGGCGGAAACAATTCATAAACCATCTAATGTATCTTCTTTTTAATGAGAACCCTTGATGAGATAAAACCTCTATGACATTAACATTTTGTATTTTTTCCCTCGTGTTACTTTACTTAAAATTCTCACATAAGTCCTAACGTGATAGAAGTATGCAAAGTTTGTTTGTCGAGAAATACATCCGCTCCTGTCTTACATTCTGAGTGGAATTATGCAGACGTTTAACCCAGGTCTTGCTTGGCATCATCAATACTAACTCATCGGTGGCAAGTAGATAACTAGTTAGCATGTCCACCAAAATAATTTGTTAGCAATTCACATTCAACGATTATAGTTATAAGACATCTTAATACAGTATACACTACCGTCAAAAAGTATTTGCCCACCTACAAATTTCAGTGTAACTGCCAAAATTTAATACTTAATTAAACCTTTTTATTATATTAGGTAAATTTAATTGTTCTTAACAAGTGTCCATCATAAAATAGTTTAGATAAACCTTTTTGGTGAAGTCACAAATTAAAAAACCAATTAGAACAAATTTCCAAGTTTTGCAATTATAATCGTTTTGAGGCGATTTCTGAGAATTCCGATTGAAGTAAGAACTCATTTTAAGTTTCTAGGGATTATGGAAATTCCTAGTGACATTTTATGATAAACACTATGCCATAAATACCATTGCCCTTTTGGAAATTAACCATTCGCAAACAGTACTTTGTCACTGATACAGGTTCAATTGTTTTGTGAACATGTGAAAAAAATAAAAAAGTTTCCGTTGAAAATCAGGCTCTGATAATTGCGAGACATCAAATTGGTCACTCGAGTCGACAAATCCCGAGTGACATGCGGATGCCAAGGAGAACGGTGGACTAGATCGTAAAAAAAATGTCTGCGGGAAATGGAATTCTCAACCAAGAACGTTCAGGAAAGCCTCGAAAAACGATTTCCGCTGAAGACAGAGCTATAACAATATCCAACAGATGTAATCGCCGTCTAACCGCACCAGAAATCACGGCTCAAGTAAACCTGGAGCGGCCCATCCCCATCAGCGTGACAACCGTGAAGAACAGGTTAGCAGAAGGTGGACTACACGAGAGAGTTATAGTGAGAAAACCACTTCTTAGGCAAGCGAATAAACGTAAATGATTAGAATGGGCCCGAGAACATGAAAATTGGACATCAGAACAATGGAATTCCGTCCTTGGGAGCGACGAATCTAAATTCGAAATTTTCGGTTCAAATCGACGAGTTTACGGGCGGCGATCAGCTGGAGAAAGGATGTTGGCAGCCTGTCAGTTTCCTACAGTAAAACATGGTGGAGGTTCAGTAATGGTTTGGCATGGTTTTGGCAACGGTTAAGTTGGAAAAATCTTTAGGATAGAAGGAATCATGCGAAAAGAATAGTATCAAGAAATTTTGCTAACTCAATTGCTTCCTTCTGGAAGAGTTATTTTCAGGGGAAATTTATTTTTCAGCATGACAACGACAATAAGCATTCTGCTAAACAAATTAGAGAACTTTTGGACCAATGGAAATCCGATGACGTCCTGGAAGCGACGATTTGGCCTCCACAATCACCCGACTTGAACCCCATCGAATTGCTGTCGGACCATTTGGACAGGTGCGTTCGAAAACTCAATCCAACATCAGAAAATCACTTGTGGGAACTTTTACAAGCATAACCTTAAAATAACCGAAGAAACTACTGGACAGAATGCCGAAACTCTGTAAAGCGGTAATTAAAAACAAAGGATGTCACATAGATGAGAAATTCTGGAAAATCATGAATATTTTTCTGATTTTTTAGAGTGTAAATAATGTGAAAATAAATAATAATTCATTAAAATTAAAAAAAAATATATTATCTGGGTTTCTGTTGTCTTGGTTCTGAAATAACTAGGTGGGCAAATACTTTCTGACGGTAGTGTATATTTTAGCAGAAAATTTACAAAAGGCCAATTTTTTTTATAGAACTTTAGGGCCCTTGATTACCACGTGGGTTTGGAGACTTCTAAAGAAAAAATAATGGTTTTGTCAAAAATCGATTCAACACAGTTTCCGTCAAGAAGGATGGACTTATTTCAGCGATCTTCCAACATTTGGATAACTTCCATATGGTACGATTTGTTGAACTCTCGAAAATAAGCCTCAGTTTCCCATTCAATTTCTGCATTTTAGCCAAATCTCCTTCCCTGGAGCCACTTTTTCAAATTTGCTGGGGGCCAGATCCGGTGAATACGCCAGATGAAGAAGGATAGCCCAATTCGTCACCGCCCAATTTCGCCATCGATTTTATGGAGTTGTAAGCTGGCACATTATCTTGGCGAAACAACACTTCTTTCTTCGCTGACTACGGCCTTTTTCTTAATTTCACCATTTAAACGGCCTGATGAACCAACGGAATAGTCTCCGGTGACACTTTGCCCTCTTCGATCATTATTATTCCATGTGCATTCCAAAAAATACTTGACAAAACCTTTTCAGCTGATATTTGTGTTATTTGACGCTTCAGTCGGCTCTCATGTGGTTGCAACCATTCTGCAGACTGCCCGTTGAATTTATGCGTGTAGTAGTGGATCTACGTTCCGTCTATTATCACGAATCGAGGCTAAAACTCCTGTGGATTACGCCGAAACGGTACTCGATAGCGTTCTAAGTCTTTAACAGGTTATTATTTTTGATCAATTGTGAGGGTGCACTACACCCATCGGACACATAACATTTTCATATTCAAATATTCATGCAAAATATGCCTGACGCGTTTTGTTGATATCTTCACGATGTCAGTTATCTCTCTCACTTTCACTTTGCGGTCATTCAAAACAATACCGTGAATGCTTTTTTTTGTGTTTTTTTGGACCTCAGGAACGTAAGTATCATCGGTGATGATACGATCGCATTTATGTTAACTAAACAATCGACCTACTTGCTTTCGACGGAGCAGATGCGCCATAACACTTTTCAAGCCGTTTTTGAGTTCTGACTGTATTTTTTTCCATCAAAAGCAATGTTAAATCAACCAACTGAATTCTCTTTGTTCTATCGTCTTGCAAAAATCAAAAGTAGCTTCACTGAAACAGCTATAACTCGCAAACTAATACAAAAAATTTGAAGAAAATTGTATATGAATCTTCTAAGAGCTGACACTAACTGAAAATCACATGGAAAGTATCTAAATATTAAAAAATGTAATATTATATTTTATAGAAGCTCTTCATAGCTGCTTGTCGACGCAAGTTACTTTTAGATTCACATCAAAACATTTTGACTTACAACTTCCTCCCTATTCACCCAAAGTCTTAAAAAAAACATCCTTGATCATTCAAATTAGAATCAACCCCATTATCCTTTTGTTAACCCTCTAATTCAGAGCCCCCTATTAAACCCCATAAAAAATACGCCTCAACATCTTTAAGAAGAAAACAAAAGAAGACCGAAAGCAGCTGATTTATCATAAAATTTTTAACCTGATTCGACAGGTGCACTTTAAATGAGCCTCCGGCTTCTTAGAGGCAGTTCTGTTGGTTTTTCAGATATGCGCTGGTTAAGTTTGCCTATTAATTTGGCTGAAGCGAAGAAAGGAAGAATGAGTTTATTGAAGACTGAATATATACAAGGTGTATTACTTAAATATCTTTTCTTTCTTAACAAATTCATTAACTTTCAATGTTGTCAATAATCCTTAATATATTTACTCGCAAATATGAAGTTCTCAGTACAAGAGAGTTGTTGAAGTTGATGGTACTAAAAGTGACACTACATAGCTGAATCTTATGCAGATATAATATAGTAACGGGACATGTACTCCTCAAGTCACTAACTTTTCCTTAATGTTCTAAACTATCAAAGTTTCTGATCAGTTTCAGATACCCAATTAAACGAAGTCATACTTGAAGAAGTGGAAGAAGTAAATCTAGAAGCAAATTTAGAATATACAGAAATAATTATAAGAAGTCTTAATAATAAAAAAAACTTCAGGACCAGACGACATTACAAATGATATGTGAAAATATGGAGGAGAATATCTACATCATTAACTAGCACAGCTCTTTACAAACATAATAAAAAAACGGACAAATACCTACAGATTGGAAAACTAGTATAACAATTCCAGTATTCAAAAAAAGGCAATGATTCAGATACTTTTCGAGACAATTACAGAGATATGGATAAAATTATTATTTTTTAAGTCAATAATCGTTCAGTTACAATAATTAAACCTCTCAAATGTATCATAAGCACGTTTTTTGCCAAACTAAATATCCTAGTATCAGAAAAGATGAGGATGACTGAATAAAAGTCATTGCAGTTTTGTAATGGGGGTACTTAAATATGGTTTAACATCAATATTAATTTCCTGTTACAAAACCAGTCTTGACTAGTGTAACTATTTTGTCTAAAATTATTTCCTTTTTTGCACAACTTGCATGAAATTTTTTGATTTCACGAGAAAACTGAGAAATTCATTTTTGGTAGATGCGATTCTAGCAATTCAACAAAAAATCGGTAGAGGGAACTTTTAGTAAAGTGTCAGTCGATTTCGAACTTTCGTCGAAATCACGTAAACTCCAAAATGAGTCACTTGTTTGCGCGTCAGTTCTTTGTTCCTATCCAAGGGAGCCTAAAATAACACTAAATATATTAAAAAGTTTGTAATTATTTTAACAAGACGAAAACTGTCGACGACTTGTCAAAACGTGGTTCGGTACGCAAAGTCACTCCGAAAGTCGAAAAACGAATCGTGTCTTTGTGTTCACAGGACCTGAAATTGATACTGCGTCAAGGAGCGGCAAAATTAAGAAAATCAGGTTTGCTGGGCGAAAATCACGTCGCAAAGCAGCTCGCTTGGGCCCACGATAAGATACTAGAGTGGCCCTCACAATCGCCACAACCCTATTGAAAACGTTTGGTTCCTTGTAAAGAGAAAGCTCAGAGGAAAGACTTTAGCCCGAGTATGCGCTCTATTACGTATTTCACGCCTGTTCTTCTGCGGATCTCCTTATTTCTCATTCTGACTCTTAGGGTAATACCTAGCATTGACCTCTCCACTATATATATATATATATATATATATATATATATATATATATATATATATATATATATATATATATATATATATATATATATGTATATATGTATATGTATATATATATATATATATATATATATATATATATATATATATATATATATATGTGTATATATATATATGTATACATATATATATATATATATATATATATATATATATATATATATATATACATATATATATATATATATATATATATATATATATATATATATATATATATATATATATATATACATATATATATATATATATATATATATATATATATATATATATATATATATATATATATATATATATAGGGGGTACCCCATGTGTACGGAATAATGCATTTATTAATCAGTGTGTCAAAAAGAAATGTTTAAATAAAAGTTATAAGGTGTTATGTTAATGTTTTGAATTGTCAGTTCGAAGAAATTACGCCATCTTGATTTTTTTAAAATAGAAAGTCCAGTATTTTATTTTATTTTTGAACCCTACTAAAAAATTCTACCAATTGAACCGTTTTGGAATTATTGTCACCGAAATTTAAAAAATAAAAAAAAGACAAAAAACTATTAATAAACACTCTAGATTTATTTTGAAGGTAACAATTGCTCAAAGTGCCTACCGTTAACAGCGAGAAAATGACCTAATCTGTCATAAACAGCCTGAACAGAGTTTTGCAGAGAATCCAGGGTGATCTGTGCTGCTTCATATTGAATTCTTTGTTGTAAAACTTCTACAGTTTCAGGTCGACTTCGGTAAACTTTGGTTTTCAATTGAACCCATAAAAAAAATCGAGTGGCGTAAGGTCCTTGCAGGCCATTCTACAGCACCTCTTCTGCCTATCCATCGATTAGGAAAAATCGCATCTAAATATTTACGAACATTGATTTCATAGTGACGAGGTGCTCCAGCCTATTGATACCACAAATTCCTGTTACGTCACCCGAAAACTACCGCGAAATAACGCTCCTAAATACTACCTTATAAGTATTAACAAAAATCATACTGGAAGAAATAAGCAAAGATATTCAACTAAGAGAGAAAAAACAGGGATTCTGCAAAAATGGATCGACCATAGATGTCATATTTATAGTGAGACAGATAATGGAAAAAGGTAAAGAATTAACAAACCTGTGTATATATGTTTCGTGGACATGACTCAAGCCTTTGATAGAGTGTAATTAACAGATATTATAAAAATATGACAAAAAAAGCAGACAAACCAGAAGCTAATAAAAATCATACATGACATTAACACAGAATGCAAAACAAATATAAAAGCGAAATATCTACTGAGCAAGGAAGTAAAAAATAAACGCCAGAATAATACAAGGCGATTCATTTAGTCCCTTTATCTTCACCCTCGTCACACATAGAATAGTGGACAATATTTCAAAAACTAGAGGATATAAAATGGGCAACACACACGTACACACAATCTGCTACCCCGATGATGCAGTCCTCATCTCCGTTTCTGAGGACAACCTTCAGAAGATCTTTCATGCCTTCACTTTGAAAGCAAAAAAACTAAACTTGATTATTAACACAAGTAAGACAAAATGTTCAAAAGAATTAATAAGATGCAAGCTGGAGATCTAAGGAAGTATTATTGAACAGGTTGATAATTTTAAATACCTGGGAATAATGATAACAAGCTACGCAGACTGAGAAAAAAAAATCGAAGGAGGGGTCCCACTACCCACTACCATTGCCGGTTCCTGAAGGGAACTCGACGGTGCCCCTTCTTTATGCAAAATTTTAATTAAATTTATTTATTTCCTCTTTCGATTTTGTTTCACTGTAGTTTACATATTCATGTATCTCTCTTGTTAAAATGGTGAAGTGTCCTTCCTCAATGTGGGACTTTGTCCCGGGGTGCCTACAACCCCCATTCTACTACTTTTTAAAATAATTATAATTAGTGAAAAATATGAACTTTAAATTAATTTGATATTATTCAAATCTTTGCGCGCGCAATTTTTATTCTAGTTACTCTGAATATGCAGACTAAAGATGTATATATATATATATATATATATATATATATATATATATATATATATACGAGGCTGGTTTGAAAAGTCCGTGCAAAAATAAAAACTACTTATGTGTTTGGGGTAAACCTTTCTTATTTTTCGACATAGTCTCCTTTTAGGCTTAGGCACTTCGTCCAACGATGTTCTAGTTTGTTGATCCCTTCCGAATAATAGGATTTGTCCAAGTCTGCAAAATATCCATTAGTGTCTGCAATCACGTCCTCGTTTGAAAAAAAAAACCTTTGTCCCGCCAGCCATTTCTTCACATTGGGGAACAAATAGTAGTCCGAGGGAGCCAAATCTGGAGAATAGGGGGAATGTGAAACGAGTTGGAACCCTATTTCCATTAATTTTGCGACCACAACTGCTGAGGTGTGTGCTGGTGCGTTGTCGTGATGGAAAAGGACTTTCTTGTGGGCCAATCGCGGGCGTTTTTCTTGCAGCTCGGTTTTCAAACGGTCCCAATAACGATGAATAATATTCACCTGTAATAGTTTTTTACCCTTTTCCAGATAGTCGATGAGGATTATCCCTTGCGAATCCCAAAAGACAGTCGCCATAACCTTTCCGGCCGAAGGAACGGTCTTCGCCTTTTTTGGTGCAGATTCCCCCTTGATAACCCATTGTTTTAGATTGTTGTTTGGTCTCAGGAGTATAGTAATGTATCCATGTTTCATCCACAGTGACGAAACGACGCTTAAAGTCCTCCGGATTCTTCTGGAACAGCTGCAAACCATCCTTGCAACACTTCACACGATTCCGTTTTTGGTCAAGCGTGAGCAATCGCGGCACCCATCTTGCGGATAGCTTTCTCATGTCCAAATGTTTATGCAAAATATTATGTACCCGTTCAGTCGACATGCCCACAGCACTAGCAATCTCACGCACCTTCACTCTTCTGTCATCCATCACCATATCATGGATTTGATCAATGATTTCTGGAGTCGTAACCTCCACAGGCCATCCAGAACGTTCAGCGTCACTTGTGCCCATATGGCCAGTCCGAAAATTTTGAAACCACTTATAAACTGTTCTAATCGAAGGTGCAGAGTCACCGTAATGTTTATCAAGCTTCTCTTTAGTCTCCTGAGGCGTTTTGCCTTTCATAAAGTAATGTTTAATCACCACACGAAATTCTTTTTCGTCCATTTCTTGAAAATCACTCGACTTCCTTGATTCACACGAATGCCAAACACAAAGAAGTAGACCAATATGGCTGAAACTTGGTGTGCGTTCATTCAAGAGATGCTGCTAACTAAACATGACCTCGATACGCGCCGGTGGTGCCATCTCTCGGACTTTGCACGGACTTTTCAAACCAGCCTCGTATATATATATATATATATATATATATATATATATATATATATATATATATATATATATAATTATCTTTATTTATAAAAATCATTCGTATAATATAAAATGTTCCATTGAATATATAAAATAGTTAATTACTAACTTATGCTCTATTTGGCTCAACGAAATTTTATCTATTTACACATTCCCGGCTACAGACGGAGCACCCCAGTTGGAACGAAGTCTTCTAAGGCTTCGATCTTACCTCTTTTACAGAGTTCCTCTAATAATGTGCTCGGTGCTATGTCGTTTACATCTTCAACATCACCTTTTAGATTGTTTCTGGCTACTCTGAAAAAGTCGCAGTAATATAGCCTATGTAGCGGTCCGTCATCGTCGTCTTCCATTTGCGTACAATCTCGGCACTTTAAGTTTGCCATTTTGCCAATTCTCCCATAATGGGTTGCAAATTGTCCGTGCCCAGTTAAATTTGTGTTAATTTTTGATTAAATCGAATATTTAGGTTTTGCCTTTTCCTGATTTTCGGAACGAAGCAGTGCGTCACCCTGCCTTTTTCGCTCATTACGGAGACTGGGAAGTAAAACAACAGTCTATGAAAGCATCACTAATAGCAGGTTGCTTGACGAATATAGTATGGAAATATAAATACATCACAATGGAAAGCGAAATAAGAATATACAAGACAACAGTGAGATCGATCCTCACATATGCTGTATAAACAAGAACTGACTCATGTAAAATAACACAAATGATGAGGACAACAGAAATGAAAGTGACCAGGAATATACATGGAAAAATTATCCACGACAAAATCCGCAACAAAGATCTACAAGAACTAAGTAAGATCCAAGAAATATCCAAATGAAGCGGAACAAGAAGAAAACAATGGAACAAACACGTAGATTGAATGGATGGACAACGACAGAGCCAAACTCAATAAACATTGCGGTAGAAGAACTAGGGGCAGACCTCCGAAAAGGTGGAAGAAATCCTGGACGTCCACATCGGAAGAGACGTAATGGGGATAAAACAGGCAGTATGCCTACTTACATATATGACACACTATATAAGAGAGAAGAATAAAAAATGTAGAGTATTTTTGGAAGCCGTTCCCCAAAAAAAAGGTATTGTAAAATATTTTTATACATCTTTAATGAAAAATTATTGCATTCTCCGTGTTTTAAACTGTGTCAGCAAATAAGCTATTTTAATATATCATTCAGCCACTACTGCAGTATAAATGAAAAATACGATTAAAAGATGATATTACTATTATTCTGATCATCTCGTGAGTGTAAATTTTGTTATTAGCCTTCTTTCACTAACAAATTCATACTTCAACATTGCCAGTAACAATATCGAAAGACAATAATCATAAACCAATCAATAAAATTGTTTGTACTTCTTCGGAAATTGGATTTGCTTTCTTCAACACACAGGTGGTCATGCAAGTTTTGGATTTAGTTAGTGGATGTTTTAAGGTGATATTAGTATGTAGGTAAATATAAATAATTATTCAGTAAATCCTATCAAAGAAATGGAAAGAAATAGAGAAATCTATTTGATCATGCGTTAAGATATTTGTGTAATCTTTATCATTTATATAAATTAAAATCAAGCTAGAGGTTTTTTTTATTACTAGAAAAATAATATACACAGAAAGACCATAATAGTCAATGCTAGATCAGAGAGTAGAATACTTCGGATCTTTTGGTCATTTATTCCAACGTCAATCACGCTTTAATAAAAACGGTTTCTGAAGTTAAAAATGTGACTGATAAATAGCTAGACACATGAATATACCATAGTATATTTTGTAGCGAACTCGACAAAAATTGAAAGAACTTAACTAGGAAGTTTTAATGTAACCACCATATAGTCTGAACCTTGCACTATATAATTACTATTTGTTTCGGTGTCTGCAGATTTTCCTGAATAGTGTTAAGTTAGTTTGAAAATCGGCCTGTTAAAATCACTCGTCACAATTTTTTTCCCAGAAACCATAAACGTGCTACAGTTACAGGATACTAGTATTGCCAGAAAAATGGCTGAATATCAAAATGATACATATTTGGTAATAAATATAAAAAAACAACTGTCTCAATTTTGACTTCAAAAAGAAAAAATACTTTTTCGACAACGTAATATTTGTATTTGGAGTTTCTAGATCTGGGTTCTATTAAATTGAAATATATATATTATAATATACAGGGTTAAAAAGTAAGAAGTTTGTGTAAAAACGCTACTTAGGCGTAACTCTTCAAACAATCTGTGATCTATCAATAGCTCTATATGTGTCTGTGATGGGATGGCTGCATCTTTAGAGAAATAAATTTTATATATGTAGAGATAAGTTCTTTAAATGGTACCAAATTGTGATATAATCCTTCACCCCGCAAACTATGAACAAGTTGGACTATCGATAAAAAATCGAATTTTCATTGAAAATGTATCGACTTTTTTTTAAATTTAAGGAATGGCCGAAAGAGCTGACCAAGAAGAAGGACGTCGTGATAAAGAGTGAAGGAATTCATCACGAAGTCAGTTACTGCTAGCTAGACAAGAAAGACTCTCTTTGACTGCTGCAAAGTTTGCTGAAAAAATTGTAGGTAATTTAATAATTTTTTTTCTACGAACTCAAATACAATACTCTATTGGACACCCTCCGCTTAAAAAGAAACCGGTCTTTACGAAATTAGAAGACAATAGAAGCGCTGAAGTTGCACTTTTTTGTACGGTAAACTTCAACTTGGTGTTGTGTTAGGTTTTTTTTGAGAGATTGTTCCATTAGGTGCTTAATTATAGTAGCAAGAGCGACTTTGTGTTTTGATGAAGGTATCGAAAAACGAGTTTGAAACAAACACTGCAAAAAATAATTACGTGCAATAAATTTAGAATACACTTGCAGTTGGTTTAGTGTATAAATAAAGGAAGATAGATCTGTCATTGGATAGCAGCTTCGAGCCGAGTCCGAGGTCTTTCACGTGCGAGAAAAGATTTGCCCCTTTACTAAAGTATTCTTCTCAATAGACATCAAAATGTACACTCACGAATATATCCCAATAAGTTTTTATTGAATTTAAATGTTCCCTGTCACACACGAGATATGTAATATATTCACAAGACTTCAGAAACATTCTTCAGTGGGCATTTTAAAAAAAATCGTCGATTTTGTTCATACAAATGGCATCATTAGTTGGTCATATGGCTATACTCATAAATTATGCTTGCAGTGTCGCCGTTTTGGTGGTTTAGAGAAAACAGCAAAAGTTATGTTGTCAGATTTAAATTGGTAATTGATCTTGTGAGAAACTAGTAACTTAGAAATAAATTATTGCTACAAACGAGTATACATATTAATTAAATTACCTTATTGGACAAAAAATCTTCTTATACAGTTATAAAAGAATAAATAATGTACTATGGGTAATGACTATGACTTTTAATGATTTCAAATAGGGTATTTGCTGGAGCCTGAGATAAGCGAATATGTCTACAATCTAACCTAGACCAGTCATTGCTGAAAACGCCCAGCCTATAATGTACTAACTGTATGGAATGAAAAATTTTTGAAGAAAAAACAAAATAAGAAATTTTCATTTCTCGTTCATTACAAAAGTTACCTGGCACGCCAGCATTTCAACATGTAAAGATTTTAAAAAATTAGCACGCAGACATAAAAAGGTTCGGCATCCCCTGACCTAAAAATTAACTTAGCACCGTGACCTTTTTATTACGTAGGTGATCTCTACCCAGCTATAAAGGAAAACTCCAAAATCAATTTTTTTTTATTACGTCATTTTAGTGGCTAGATAGATAACTCACACAACACAAAACAAATAAAAGCGACAGAACTCCAAAACCACACTTACAATCTATCAAGTAAAAACGTGTCCGCGATAATTTCTTTTTGGTAGATACGATTCTAGCGGCTCAACAAAACATCGGTAGTGGGAGCCTTAGTTTACGACACATTTTAGTAAAAGTATCAATCGATTCCGAACTTTCGTAGAAATCGAAGCCCAAAATGAGTCACTTGTCTGCGCATCACACAGTGGGAACATATAGAAAAAATTCGAGCCACTCCGCAAATCTAATCCAATGGCGGTAATTTTTTTTTAATCTTCTTGATATAACGTACATTATGTGCTGGAAGTGCTAAAAACTCTGCCAAGGCACTTTTTTGAAAAAGAAAAGAAGCCGTTAGTGTTAGCATAGAAATAGTTGATTCAAATAAAATTCATGTTCAAGTAACACAAAAGAAATAAATTACGCACTTGATGTTGAAAAGTCAAAAAAAACACTTACAATAATTTAACCAAAGACTAAAGTCTGAGAAAAATTCCTTCACAATAGCTCTCTAAACTAAAAATCGGAAATTCAAGCAGTTATAATATATTTACCATGGATAATTTACTATAATAATTGACTCTAGTAGTAGTCTTCTTCTTCTTCAGCCTTCATTTGTCCACTGCTGGACACGGGCCTCTCCTAGCTCCTTCCGTGATCCTCTATCCCTGGTTTGGTGGTACCAGTTTCTTCCTACTATCTCTTTTATATCGTCGACTCATCGTTCTTGAGGTCTTCCAACTCTTTTTTTACGTGTTCTTGGTAGCCACTGTATTAAATGTACTGTCCATTCTTAGGGATTTTTCCTTCCCAGGTGTCCCGCCCAGCCCCATTTTGTCTAGCTATGCTATCTATAACGTCTACCACTATACTCTTCCTCCTAATATCAGTGTTTCTCACCTTATCTCTAAGGGTAACCTCCACCATTTTTCTTTCCATTGCTCTTTGAGATGTTCGCAATTTTTCCACACTCTTTTTAGTAAGTGTTGCGGTTTCCATGCCGTGGGTCAATACCGGCAGAACATACCAATCGTACACTCTTCTCTTCAGAGTTATCGGTACATCATTGTTCTTAAGGATGTGTCCCAGACGACCGAAAGCTGCCTAGCTATGTTGTACCCTTCTGCCTATTTCCGCTGTTTGGTTAGGTTTCCCGAGCTTGATAAGATGTCTTAGGTAGATGTACTCTTCCATTTTTTCGCTGATTTCATCACCCACTCTGAATTCTTTTTGACTTCTAGAAATGATTTTAGTTTCTCTTAGATTCATGTTCAGACCTACCTTTCTTGCTTTTAAGTCTAGTTCTGTTAACAAAGTTTCTAGTTGGTTTTCATCTGGACTTATCAGGACAATATCTACATCTACGTTTGCCCCTTTCTCGTTCCAATCCAATTTTTTAAAGATATTTTCCAGGGCTAGCGTGAACAATTTAGGGGATATAGTATCTCCCTGTCTCATTCCTCGTTTTATCGGAATTTTGATGATTTTTCTTTCTTCGTCTAGTGAATTATGGCATTAAGATATATATTTTTCCACTAATTTTGTATAGCGTGAGTCGATGCTAGCGTCTCGTAGCGCCTTCAATATTTGACACGGTGGAGCTGTGGGCAATACTGAAGGCGCTAGTAAGCAGTAGAAGTTAGTCAAATACGAATATTATTTGAATAAAGTACTTCTGTGCTGACACTAATTGACTTCTCTTCCTTTTCAAAAACGTGCCTTAACAGATTTCACATTTTTAGCACTTCTACCATATAATATACGTTATATCAAGAAGATAAAAAAAAAATTACCACCAACCCAAAGATACGTATGTTCCGACTGGTTTCGCCGATATATGTTTTACTACAGCTACATGGGATACTGTAGACTCCTGGGTGTTCGAGGAAAATCTTATTTGTAACAGATCTATCATGCTGTTAGAGTTTAGGGAGTCGTATTATTATATTATGTTTCGGTAGAATTATCGAAATACGATTTGTGACATTCTTAATGTATGGAATTACTACAATCCCAAGAGACTGTTTAGAATTAAAGAACATCATAGACAAATATGTTTTCGTAAGATTTCCAGTTAACGTCAGATTTTCTTTGACCAAGCACAGATTGTGGATTGCCTCGAATTTTTTTCATTTTATCCACTGTGCGTTGGTTTGAGGCAGTCTTTCTTTGTTCCTACCTAAAGGGGCCTAAAATGGCATATTCTGCGGCCGCTAAATACATGAAAAGGCAGTATCGTTTGTGAAAAGTTGGTAAATCATTGTAACAAGACGAAAAATGTCGACGACTTGCCAAAACGTAGCTCGGTAGACAAAGTCACTCCGAAAGTCCAAAATACGAATCATGTCTTTGTTTTCACGGGACTCGAAATTGACGCTGCGTCAAAGAGCGGCAATATAAAGAAAATCGGGTTTAAATGTGTCCCACAAGACTATTCAATAACATCTTCGTGCTCATGATGTCAAATTCTGACGTACGTCGGAGAAACCTTTGCTAGGCGAAAATCACGTCGCGAAGCAGCTCTCTTGGACCCACGATAAGTTACTAGAGTGGCCTTAATAAACGCCGGACCTCAACCCTATTGATAAAGTTAGCCCTTGTGACGAGAAGGCTGCCTCGAAGACGTCAGGCGATTATTGATGCAGGAGGCGACTGGATAACCCACTAAAGTAATTATGCCGTTGCTAGCACACTAAAAAATACATTGATGGCAAAGAATGTTTACGAAACACATTTTTTTAAGAACACGAACGGTCACGTTCTGACTTGACAGACTGTATATTAATGCTAACATTATCTAAAACGTTAATAGAACTGTATAAGTTTCATATTTCTCAAAATACATCCTCTATAAAGTCCAAACACTCACATGTGATTACAGAAGTTTCGATATTATGCTCAGGTATTAATTAGTTGATGGTGTCACGGTAAATTTTCCAGCGGTCGAAATTCCAAACAGAAATTACACTGCGGCCATGCGGGTAATTGAAACCAGTACAGGTGTTGTTAGTTGTTCTATTAGATGAGGTTTTTGAGTGCGCCCTTTAAGGTATATTACCTTAAATTTAGCGTAAGGTTTGCAATAATTATGCAAATATTTCTTCGAATATATGGATAGTCGTAGATCTATTACGTCGTAGATCTGCTATCATTAGAGTACTCTCTGCGCATGCGAAAGAGTAATATTTCATTTTGGTGGTAGGGTTTAATAGCATTAAATTCGACTATACTTTGTTACTGTTACGGCCCAAAGCTAAATCTAAATCTTCCGGCTGCCTGCGGGTATTTACGTTGGTACAAACATCCAACGTAAATGAGGAAACAAGCTATTAAAAGAGTAGAAGACTATGTGGGGCTTTGGGGTACCCGGGCGTTTAAGTTAGGCGTTGCAATCTTTGTTCTACGTCGTAAGTACTTCTTACTCAAATTTTTCCAAGATTTTGTCGCCATTTTTTTGGTGATTGACTGTTGTTTTGGATAAAGTATCTTAATTGTAAGCGCCAATGCCATAATTCAACCACATGGAAGTACCAACCTAATTAACACCGAAAGAGGTATAAGGCCGAAACTGTTCACGTTGGCGTTGGAGGATGTGTTCAGAAAATTGAATTGACAAGACAGAGCTATAAATATTAATGGCAAGAGGCATTTGAGATACGAGGATGATGTCTTGATATCCAAAAGTGAGCATCAAACATAGATGATGTTGGAAAAACTAAAGGATGGATCAAATAAAGTTGGACTGAGGATGAACCTCCACAAAATTAAAATTACGTGCAGTACAAATCTACATATTGTAATAAGGAAGCAAGAAAGGGAAAATGTCCAGAATTATGTCTATCTGGGTCGTATAATAATACTCAAGTAAAAATCAAGTTGTCGAAATCAATAGGAGGTGGTTGACATGGGCGTCTTTTAGAAAATTGTGATAAACGAAAACATCTCTATGTATCTTTGTGTCCGTCTGTTCGATCAATGTGTCCTACCAGTCCTTACCCATGAAGTCAAAACGTGTACTCTAACAAGCTTTCCATGGGCAAGCTAAAAACTAGTCAAAGAACCATGAAATTCCAAATGCTGAGGCTAAGTTTGAGGGACTAGAGAAGAGACAAATGGAGCCGAAAGAACAAAAAAAAAATAAAAGATGTGGCGGAAGCAATCGCGGATGGAATTTGGCCGGCCATGTAACCCGATTAAAAGAAAAAAGATGCTCAAAAATACTTCTTCATGGAGGCCGTATCTCGGCAAACGATTAATGGGAAGCTGGGCTGAACCGATAATTTGAAGAAAACTGCGGAGTTTAATGTGGCAGAGAACTGCTCAAACCCGGTGGGTTTGGTAACAAATGAGGGAGGCCTATGTTCATGAATGGAATGAAATGGAAAGCTGATGATAAACCGTAAACAGCACAAATTTCTTCATGAACATACGAAGTGTTTTTCTTTTCATCATAGTA
>CM032454.1:187222462-187287462 GCA_019049505.1 Pachyrhynchus sulphureomaculatus
CCAGTAGCGACAGTCCGACTCGGCACCTTTGATCTCGAGTGGTTCGAGTTTCTAATGATCATATGATCTGTCGCCACATTGCTGGTATAATGCCTGCGAGTTTTTGAAATATTAAAATTCCTTCTTTCAAGAAAATCCTATTCCGTAGAATAAAAATGAATTATGCTGATTGAAAGAAAGAAAAAAACGAGAATTTTTTTATTATCATAATCTTTATATAATATAATAAAATAATAGCAATAGTCTCCTTTGGAGATAATACATATATTTTTACAAGCACTAACCGCACAACAAAAACTTCCTCTTGACATATTTTTTATAATTATTTTCAGTTATAACGTCAAAGGAGTAATTTGCTTTTTGAAAAATCATTAATGATAAATTTCGGAGCACGTTATAAAAAGATTCTCCTTGAAATCCAGACGTAAATACAACCCGCGATGTCGCTGGCAACTATGTTGTTAATATGATAGGGGACACATGCGTGATAAAAAAACAGGACCTAAACATTTTCTTGAGTGTCGCTCCTTTGTCTTATGTTTAATGTGTCGTATCTTTGAACTAAATCAATAAATATGATGTTTTTTTCACTTGTTGCTTAAAATGTCCCATTTTAAAGGCGCGTCACTATGATCAGTTCCTATTAGCATTACCAGAAATACGCCCTCTAGCAGAAATAAGCCAAGATACTTTTTTAACATCCTATTATAATATTCGATTTCCTTCGGCGAAATACATATTTTCTTTTCCTTTTTTTGATTTACTTTACTAATTGAAGTAAGGAATGCCTATCTTAATCCTTCAAAACATGTTTACAATCTAGAATTATTACTGTTTTTTTTTAATACGAGGGCCACTTTTTTAAAGTTTTTACAAACGACATGTGACATTACCGTTGTAAAATTTGAGATATGTTATTGTTAAAACAGTAGCAGCTCAGAAGAGAATCGTCATGTGACTTACGGTCAGATAGAGGCTTCATTAGGCATATCGAAGACTGTAGTACATCGACATTAAGCTGTGAAAATGTTCTGTTCCCGATGGATTCCACATAATTTGACTGAAACTCAAAAACAGGCTCGTGTCAATTGGTATAAGGAAATGCTCAAAAAATTCGATCAAGAACATGTAAAATCCGTATACAACATCGTAACAGGAGACGAAACTTGCATATATTCGTACGTGCCGAAAACCAAGCAACAATCAACTGTTTGGGTGTTCCAAGATGAACCGAATCCAACAAAAATGTTTCCAAGAAAATGATCGCTTGTTTCTTTGATTATGACATGTTACAACCATTGCTTTAGAGGATCGAAGAGCAGTTAATACTGAGTACTATACAACCATTTGTTTGCCAAAAGTCATCGATGAAATCAGAAAAAACAACCGAAAACTTCGCATCATTCTTCATCATGACAATGCCAGCTCTCACACAGCACGTCAAACAATTGATTATTTGGTGGAAAAAAACATCGAATTAATGTCTCATTGCCCGTATTCACCTGATTTATCTCCTAAGGACTTCTTTTAGTTCCCAAATGTGAAAAAATAACGCGGACAGCGATCACCTGAAGAAGTTGTTGAATCCTTTCAAAACCATGTTTTTGAGGTACCAACTTCAGAGTGGAAAAAACGTTTCAAGAATTGGTTCGAACGCATGCAAAAGTGTACAAATCTTAAAAATGAATATTTTGAGAAACCATAAGACGATTGCTTCTAAACTTCTTGCCTACCGACAATGGCGTGAAAATTCTAACGTTATAAATTATAACATCTTTGTTCGTACCCGGAACAGATACAAAAGAATTATCGATGAAACCAAGGAGGACAATCAAAAAATTTAAAAAAAACAAACTTCTTGCCTGACACAACGATTTCGGGTCTTTTATCTGCAGACAGCAGGAAGTCGTTCAACTTAACAAACTTAACAAGAGGAGGAAATACTCCAGTCAGAATGTGATGTTGAGGTGAAACCGTCTTATATTGCTATTTATTAAAAAAAAAATCGTTTCTCTACGAGTACATTAAGGAAAAAATATTGAGACAGCTGAAAAATTGGGGGGTAACAACCTCAAAAATGGGAGATTGAGTTTTTTAGTTTATTTTTGCAATTTTATCATAAAATTTACGGAAGATAAACTAAAAATTCTGACAGTTTTCGATTCTAGACAAAAAAAAAACCGGTCAAGTGCAAGTTGAACTTGCGCAATTAGTGTTCCGTACGTTGATTGCTTTTAAAATAAAAATGTTGTAACGGAAGTATAAAATGATCAGTGACTTCACAAAACACACCCCAAATTGATGATCTTGAAATTTCTGTTTTTTTTATATACCAGATAAATTATTACAGGTTAGTTCAGGTGCACTCGTGATAATTTTCATTCAATCTATGTTACACCCCGTGGAGAATATTCCAGAATTTTTTCAAAATTTTTTGATAGATACTTTTCGAGATAAAGCGGGTGGACAACGATTTTTCGCGATTTTTTAAAAATAATACAAAGACAAATGCGCGCAAGTATTACATTATATATATTTTTTACTCGTGTTTTCACAAGCTTTCATTTAACACCACACTCAATTACCTAGTAAAAAAATTTTTTTTTTCACCCCCCCAGTCAAAATTTAACTTTCAAAACTACATGGCTCCGATGAGGCCATCAGTTCCTATATTATTACCAAATTTCAAGTTTCTATGACAAATAGTTTCGGAAAAAATCGGGTATGACAGACGGACAGACACCGAAGTGATCTTATAAGTGTACGGAACACTAAAAACGAAAGATTTAAGTGGTTATGGATGTCATTTGAACCTTCTGGTCGAGAAAAATTGGCCATTTTTGTCGTTTTTAGTGTTCCGTACGGAACACTTATAAGATCACTTCGGTGTCTGTCCGTCTGTCTGTCCGTCTGTCCGTCTGTCCGTCTGTCACACCCGATTTTCTCCGAAAACTATTTGTCATAGAAAGTTGAAATTTGGTGATAATATAGGAATTGATGGCCTCATCAGAGCCATGTAGTTTTTAAAAGTTAAATTTTGACTTAAGGGGTTAGTTTTGGGGGGTGAAATCGGAAGTGAAAAAAAAAAATTTTTTAATAGGTAATCGAGTGTGGTGTGAATCGAAAGCTTGTGAAAACACGAGTAAAAAATATATATATAATGTAATACTTGCGCGCACTTTTCTTTGTATTATTTTAAAAATATCGCGAAAAATCGCTGTCCACCCGCCTTATCTCGAAAAGTACTTATCAAAAAAATTTTGAAAAAATTTCTGGAATATTCTCCACGGGGTGTAGATTGAACGAAAATTATCACAAAAGTGCATTACCTTTAATAATTTATCTGGTATATAAAAAAAAACAAAAATTCAAGGTCATCAGATTTCAGTAAAGATTGGAAGCAAACTTTGTTGAAAAACTCATTTGGGGTGTATTTTGTGAAGTTACTGATCATTTTATAGCTCTGTAACAAAATTTTTTATTTGAAAAGCAATCAACGTACGGAACACTAATTGCGCAAGTTCAACTTGCACTTGACCGATTATTTTTTTCTCATTTTTATAATTAAATAGGTATACTTGCAAACTCTAAGCCAATTTTTTTTAATTAACTCTGGAAATATTATATTATAAAAAACTTTTTTTTTCTGTCGTTTTTGCAAAAATTTAAAAGGTAGCCCTGGTAGTACAGTTAGGGTTTGTAGATTAATTTATTAAAGCTACCTTTTTATTAAAGAAGTTGCTTTAATAAAAACCTGAAAAGTTATTTACAATTACTTAACGTATTTGGATTATAAATGGAAACCTGCAAATATTCCCCAATAACAAATACACCTGTTAATTAGAATTCTATTAACGTTTTGCCGTTCTGTGAACATCAATGTTTAATTGCTCAAAGGGACATTTGATTATTTGCGGTTTTAGCAAGTATTTTGTTTGTAAACCTTTTGACTTTTTCCGGTTTTTCTTTTTCGTTTGGTGTTGTCATTCTAATCAACCGAGATAGGTAGGTATTTTCAGTTGAAAATTGAAACTAAACAACAGACAATACTTTTGGTTCCCAAGAAATGAAGATGAAGTTAAATTATTCATCGTCATAAAGAATAATTATTTTAAATCACTCATTAGTATTAGATATATTTACTCGTATGGATATTCTGTTTGCATCAAAAAACGGATAATTTCAGCAATATAACACGTAGGCTAAAAAGTTTTTGGCCTGACACATAGATGTCGCCCTTTTCAAAAAATCCATATGATTTTTAGGAAGTACCAACCTTTAAATATGTGTCAAAATTTCATGACATTTCGATGATTAGTTTACAAGTTAGGCTTAGGCCGCACTACGGCTAAACCGCCGTGGTTATTAACCGCGTGATCTTGTGATTCAAGAAAACTAATACAAGCGGCCGCATTTGCGGTTTTTTCCCGCGACTGATTTTAAAAACCGTGAAATGCTACAAAATAGCTCGCGGGTAAAAACCGAGCTACAATTTGTAACCCATAAAAACTTAGTTGACGCGCACGCACTACGGGTTAACCGCTGGCGGTTTTTCGGGCCAGTATTCGGCGTCGCGCCATTTCAACTATGTCGTCGACCGAGTCTGAGCCTGTTTCAAACGAGCCAGAGTATGAAAGTTTATCCTAAAGAATCATAGTCGAAGTGCAGAAAAGACCAGCCTTATACGACACTACTTTGCGTCAGTATAGTGATAGAAATGCGAAAAAATAAACTTTGGGAGGAAGTTTATCAAACACGTAGTAAACAATTGGATGACACTGTCGGAGACTCAGAAAAGAAATAAAGGTAAGTTTATGTTATGGAAAGTTTTTATTCATTACAAAGCAAAACTCAAACATTTTAAGTCGCACCCTTACAAAGAAAGTGACCTAATACGAAATTTGGATGTTTTGAGTTAATCGTGAAAATCGTGTTTTGGCATTAAGTAGACTTTCGTTTTGAGGGTGCGATATTTTTTTAAATACTTTCATATTGCCAACTTAATGCACCAGCAGGAGATGTAGAAATAATCAGCAAATAAACTTAGTAAATTTCTTATATCCATAACGTTACTACTAGAACGGGCACGGATTGAAGGAATGAGCTGTAGCACTGAAACTTGAGATGAATCATTAAGCTGTTTGCCATCATGTTGTCTTACAAAGTTGTCCAATATGCAACAAACTTTAATAATGTGGTCGCAAAAATCTAATTTCACGTCTAATGGTCTATACAAAATACGCCATTTATTTGCCATAATTCCAAATGCACATTCAACAGTCTTTCTGGCATAGGATAATCTATAGTTATAAACTCTTTCTTTTATGGATAAATTTCTATTTGGATATGGCCTGATTAAGTGTTCCGTAAGGGGGAAAGCTTCATCGCCTACGAAAACAAATGCTAGTGGGCCGACTTCCTCATAATCGAGTAATGTTGCAGGTTCTGGTAAAATGCAGTTGGTTGTTCAAAAATCTTTTGCCAAAATTCGAGTTTTTGAATCCGCTAGAGTCACCATTCGATCCATATGCTGCAACATCTATAGCAGTAAAGCAATAGTCGGCATCAGCAATAGCTAATAATATTAAAGAATAAAACTTTTTGTAACTGAAGGCTTCTGAACCAGTATTTTCTGGCCTTTCTATTCTTATGTGTTTTCCATCTATGGAACCAACACAATTAGAAAAATGTGTTCTTTCAAAATAAGAATTTGCTATATTTATCCAATCTTCTTCTGTTTTTTCAGGCATATATGTAGGCTGCAAATACAGTCCCTGGCCAAATTATTAGACGCACTGCAAGATTTCATGTAAAATATTAATTACCGAGTGATATTGTACCGTTTTATTATTTTAAATTGATTTGTTTTTTTCATTTTTATATTATCCAATCAATTAAATATTTATTTGACATAAATATAAACAGCATTAATTTAGAAAAGCATAAGTTTATTAAGTTTTAAAGAAAAGTGAAATTAATGTTAGTAAAAGTCAATATTTAGTTGAGCCACCTTTAGCCGCTATCAAAGCTTTAATTCTGCGCGGCATGCTATCAATGCAAGATTGTACTGTCTCCTGCATTTGAGGATGATGATTCCACACATGAATAATCTTTTCTAGGAGCTGGGTTTTGTTGGTAATCACATCTTTAGCCACTTCTCTTTTCATCAGCTCCCACACATTTTCAATGGGCTATTACCCGGCCAATCCAACAGAGGGATATTTTTTTCTGCCAAAAAAGCTTTAACAGACCGAGCAGTGTGGGCAGGGCCATCTTGCATGAAAGCGAATGGTTCCCCATTTGGAAACCATTCTCTGAGCTGCGGAATCAACTGATTTTGTAATACTTCTTTGTACTGATCTTGCCTCATTATTCCTTTGACGACGTACAGACGTCCAGTGCCCTTGCCGCTGATGACTGACCAAATCATCACTTTGGTGGGATGTTTAACCGTCGGGACGACACAATCAGGATGAAACTTTTCTCCATGACGACGACGCACATACTGAGCTTTATTCTGCAAAATTTCGAATGTGCTTTCGTCACTGAAGCAGACCTGTCAAAAATAGGAAAAATATATAAACTTCCATGTTTATTTGCTTTATTTAACTGAAAAAGAATGATAATAATGTATCAATTATTGATTAAATTGCTGTATCTTACCGATCTCCAGAAGTCCACATCTTTGTCTTGCCATTGTTTGGCCCACTTCAGGCGCTTTGCTTTCATTGCACCTGTTAACTTGGGCTTCCTGGCGGGGCGACAGGCCTTAAAATCTAATTCTTTCAATTTTCTTCGACCAGTGCGCTCAAAAGCATTTACACTAGCATCCTGGAGTTGTGATTTTATTACCTTTGTGGTAGCAAATCTGTTTTCTACACAAATTTTCTTCAAACATCTCTCTGACCGTGGAGTGAAAATTGGTTTTCTACCGCATCTTTTCTTTCTTTTCGGGCTTAATTCCTTCTCTGACTCAATTTTCTTTTTTATGCGTCGTACACTAGCTTCAGAAACTTCCAATCTTCGTGATATTTCTCGGTTTGTAAATGTTTTCGCAATCACAAGGGCCTTCACTTCAGCTTTTTTACGTGGTGAAAGATCGCCTTTTCTACCCATAATGAAAATAGTCCAATTACTTTTTTTAAAACACTGCCATACAAAATAAACTAATAACTGAGTAGTATAAAACTGTTAAACAAACAATCACAGCCCATAAAGCCACAGAAACACGTCCGTACCTGACTCGATTCCGATCGCGACTGATACAGGTTTGTACTTATTTACGTTCATGTATCACTTTGTCAACACAGTCTTGCCATATGTTAAAAATAAATACAAATATGTAGTCTACAACAATTCTTTTAAATAAAAATCAATAATATTGTAGTTTAAATATACCATTATTGCATAAAAAAACTCTTAAGAAACATAAAATTACTAAAAAAAATACAATGCGTCTAATAATTTGGACAGGGACTGTATATCCACAAATACTTGCATGTGTGTTCAATTATTTCACTTAGAGTTGTTGTGTCAATCAAATATTCAAAATACAGAGATTTCATACTATTTCCACTCGCAAGATACCTGAAAAAAACATACGTCTATTAATATATTATTATTTTTTCGTTACAGGCAGTACAATAGAATTAGCTATGCAACGTGGTAAATTTGGTCAAGGTGCTATAAAAAAGAAAAAGTATATTCATTTTGATTCTCTGTTGTTTTTAGTACCATCTTTACAAAAAAGGGAGACCAACAGCAATATAACATCTCCTTTACAAGATTATCCTGATACTGACATAACTGAAACCTTCCACCAACGGATAATAATCGAACCCCATCCCGTAAGAAGGTTTCCAAAAACCAAAGTAACAATGAAGATTATGAACAAATATTGTTAGATTTTTTGAATATAAAGCAAAATACTTGTGAATATGACGAAGACATAAACTTTTCACAAATGATTGTACCAATGTTTACGCAAACCTAATGATGATCAGAAATATTTTGCTAAGATAGAGATTATGAATATTTTGCAAAAAGCCAAATCTTTCTATCAGTTCACACCACCAATTTATGGTGAAGGATCAAGATCACATGTGCATTTACGCAAACGCCGTCTCCGCAATCATATGATACATATACCCTTTCTCCATCTCCCATCATGCCAATACAGTCACCAGATTTCACCACCAGTGCCTACTACACCTTCAGTAACTAAGAACCTACAGATCATCCGTCAAGATATAATATCAACTAGGCAACAAACAGGTGCACTGTTTGTTAAAGGACCTGCAAAACAAACCATATATTTGCCGCTTAATAGTTCTGCTCCATCAACATCACAAGCACTCATGAATCCTCTTCAAGAACTCGATCAGCCACAACTACTACAATATGTACAAATTAATGAACAAGAACCTACAGCTCCCAACTGTCTATCGCAATTTCAAGAACAATAATCTTATTATATTTTTTGAACAATAAAAATACCTATAAAGTACAATATATCTATTTTTCTTACTTACCTCAAAGTAACAGACAGGCGCTCCTCTGGTGAAATACATTTGCGAAATTTTGTATCCATGAAGGTGATGTATAGACGCACAATTTGCAAAATTTTATCGAAGCTTGCTACTGACATCCGATAGTAATTGAAAAATTTCTCAGGTTGTTTTCTTAAATCTTGATATTCTTATGAAAGAAAACCCTTCTTAAATCTACGGCTAGTCAGTGGATGGACCCAATATTTGCGAAATTTGTGTTGGCGTCTTCTTTTTTCTATTTCTTAATATTACAGCAACAACACATACTGCTCTCTTGAAATCCATCTTCAAACTGTAAAAATCGCGGCCAGTTTCGCGGTTTTTTAACCGTAATGTGTGCGTCTCGAGCGGTTTCGCGGTATAGCGGTTAACCGCTTGCTGGAAAAAACCGTAGTGCGGCCTAAGCCTTACAGTGGTTTTAGTGATGTTACGATATTTTCAAAACAATGGAAAAAATCGAATTTCTTGTGCTGATTAAACACTATTTTTTGATGGGAAAAAAATACCGTTTAAAGCAATGGCTTGATAAGTGTTACGGGGACTTTGCCCTTGGAAAATCACTCATTCATTTACTAGTATGCTCAATTTAAACGTGCACAAATTATGCTGAACGCTCTAGACGCCCAAATGAGGTGGTTACACCGGAAAACATAAAAAAATCCACAAAATTGTTTTGAATGACCATAAAGTGAAATTGCATGAGATAGCTGACACCCTAAAGATATCAAAAGAACGTGTTGGTCATATTTTGCATGAACATTTGGACATGAAAAAGCTCTGTTCGAAATGGGTACTGCGTTTTCTCACAATGGACCAAAAACAACAATGTGTTGATGATTCTGGGCGCTGTTCGGACCTGTTTAAGCGCAATAAAAAGGATTTTTTCATGCAATATGTGAGAATGGATGAAACATAGATCCACCACTACATACCGGAATCAAATCGGCAGTCAGCTGAGTGAACAGTAGCCGGTGAAAGTCGCCCGAAGCGACCAAAGACACAACAGTCGGCTGGAAAGGTTTTGACCTCTGTATTTTGGAATGCGCATGGAATAATTTTCATCGACTATATTGAGAAGGAAAAAACCATCAATAGCGAGTATTATATGAAGTTATTGGTGCGTTTGAGGGCAGAAAACGCAAAGAAAAGGTCCCAAATGAACAAAAAAAATGCTCTTTAATCAAGAGAATGCACCGTATCACCAGTCAATGATTACGATGGCAAAATTGTATGAGTTAAGTTAGAATTGCTCCCTCATCCGGCGTATTCTCCAGATTTGGCTCCCAGAGACTATTATCTATTCGCGGACCTCAAAAATATGCTCGCGGGAAAGAGATTTGGCCCCAGTGAAGAAGTTATCGCCGAAACTATTTTGAAGGCAAAGACCAATCCTTCTACAAGAAAAGTATAGTTAGAAAAGCGTTGAACTGATTGTATTGCTCCTGAAGGCGACTATGTCGAATTTTGTAAGAAAAATGTATTTCAAGTAGCTAGACCAAAAACTTTTCAGCTTGCGTGTTACATTCATTTGAGAACTTTTAAAACCAAATTTTCAACCAATTTTGTCATAAAGAATCGCTAGCAGACATTGTAATTTTATTTACGATAAGCTAAGTCTCAGATAAAATATCACAATGATCCAACTTTTACACAAAGCCAAACAAAAATCTACTTTTACAAGTTAATTTAACAAAATTACATACATTTTTTCAATTGTTTTTATTGGCAAACTAGGCGGGATTAGGCCCTCAAAGCTATCGTATGATTATATACTGGAACTGTCACTCAGTTATTATAACTCTGGTGTTATCTCATACAAAATAAAAAACGAAAAGTAGTAATTGGCTTCAGATAACTTGCAAATACTTCATAGATAAGTACAGTCTATCAAGTAAGAACGTGACGGCTCGTATTCTTGAAAAAATGTATTTCGAGAACTTTTTTTTGTAATCAAATTCTGGTGTGCTAACAACGGCACAATTGCTTTAGAAAGTTGGCCAATCGCCTCCGACATCAATAATCGCCTGGCAACTTCGAGGCATATTTGTCGACAAAATTTTCTGCAATGATCTCCAAATTTTTCGAATCTCGCGAGACAACTAAGTCAAAGTCCTCAGAGTTTTTCCACTGAGCTTTCTCTTTACAAGGGACCAAACGTTTTCAATAGGGTTGGCGTCCGGCGATTGTGAGGGCCACTCTAGTATCGTATCATGGGTCCCAAGCGAGCCGCTTCGCGACCTGATTTTCACCCAGAAAAGGTTTCTTCAACGTGCTTCGGAAATTACATCATGAGCATGGAGATGTTGTCGAATGGTCTCATGGGACACATTCAAATCCGATTTTCTTAATTTTGCCGCTCCTTGATGCAGCGTCAATTTCGGGTCCTGTGAAAACAAAGACACGATTCGTTTTTCGATTTTCGGAGTGCCTTTGCCTACCGAGCCTCGTCGTTTTGGCCAATCGTCAATATTTTTCGCCTCATTAAAATGATTTACCAACTTTTTCACAAACGGTACCGACTTTTTAATACATTTAGCAGCCGCGGAATGTATCATTTAAGGCCCTTTAGATGGGAACAAAGAAAGACTGCCTCGAACCGACGCGCAAGCAAGTGACTTATTTTAAATTTTACGTAATTTCGACGAAAGTTCGACATCAACTGATACTTTTACTAAAAATGTGTCGTAGACAAAGATTCCCTCTACCAATTTTTTGTAGAATCGATAGAATCGTATCTACCAAAAATGAATTATCGCGGACACGTTCTTACTTGGCAGATTGTATTATTTACATAATTAAACATACCAATGTTTATTTGTATGTGAGAAACACAGCATTCTGCAAATAGAATTTCTATGAATGAGTGACCGTGTGTCTTAAGGCTTTATTTATTATTCTTAGCACATATTGTTCTTGTGAGTGTTGGTATGCCAAATAATAAAAACTTGCATATAGGAATAATACTGTAAAGTTATTATTTGGTTCACCAAATGCTGTAATATTGATGTAAAGACAGTTTTTATCTAAAATCAACAGAGGGACATTGAGACCCATTTGTTCTCTTAAATAGTTTCAAAGGATAAAAACGACTGAGTAGCAACCGCGAGAATTTTTAGTTTCTTTAGCTTTATCTTATCTGCAACACATATTGTTTAAGATAACGATAAGAAATTACCTTATACCACTCACGACACACTTTTTAATCTTTGACAAATTATCTACCAGTATTGCTTTATCATTAAAAATGTTTCTTTTCTTGTGGACTTAAGACACGTGCTTACTCTTTATCTGTAGTTAAATTTGTTTTTTGATAAAAAGTACAAATGATCAAGATTTTTTGTCTTGTTTTAAATGGTAGATATTTTATATAAGTACCAACAGAATTCAATAGTCACTTAATTAAATCTGAAAATACAGAAAATCTTTCCTAGATTTCTGGTGCTGCTACTTAATCTTTATTTTTTCTAAAAACCAGTTTATATAAACATACAAGATATTTTCGAAAATTGCATGGAATCCAAAGTTATACTCTAAAACTTTCGCACACAAAGGATTCCTTTTGCTCCGATATAATACTCCCCAGAAACTAAATTTGCGAATATTTGGGTTTCAGTCCGTGCTCCGTCTTGTTTCTACGCGTGTTTTGAAATAATAGGTCAAACAAATTTGAATTTATACATACAATACTCTATATAACCTTTCAGACAATTCGACCGCGTTAAATTTTCTGGATTCCCATTAGGTCAACTCCAAGATTACGATAGTGTGTAAACGTGACCGGGGGATAACAGGTAATGTAAAAGCGGACGAACTACCAAGAACTGGAGACCAAACGATACAGAGATCCAGAACCGACGTTTGGCATATTAAAACCGCTTGTAAAAATGATGGGCACACGCCGAACATCTAAATCACTGGCTTAGGACATTTAACTAAAGACATGAGAGGAACATAATTGACGGTCTTTCAAAGAAACTAACTGAAGTCCTTCCTTTAACACGGGACCAGATTAAACCAGTGGTGGAACTCGTCACCTGTCACTGTCTCCTGAGAAAATATTTACAGAAAGTGGAAATCCACAATGGCCCCACAACATGTAGGCCATATGGTGAAGAGGAAGAAATCCCCATGCACATCCTGTACGAACTGACTACAATAGATACAAACTCATGGCGACAAATTACCACATGAAAAATTTGAAAAGAAGCTAAAAAACCTTCTCAAGGGGACGACGTTCCTAGAATCAAGAAAAGATAGCCCAATAGGCCAGGAGGCTACCGCCAATAACCAACTAACACCCTGTATAGTAGTAACCCAGAGTACTGATGCCTTGTTTCATTATTTTTAGTTAACCACTTAGCACGTAGGCTGAAAAGTTTTTGGTCTGACAAATAGATGTCGCCCTTTTTAGAAAATCTATATGATTTTTAGGAAGTACCAACCTTCAAAAGATACGTGTCAAAATTTCGTGGCATTTCGACGATTAGTTTACAATTTACAGTGGTTTTAGTGACGTTACTTTTGATATTTTCAAAACAATGAGAAAAAACGAATTTCATGTGCTGATTAAACACTGTTTTTTTATGGGAAAAAATACCGTTCAAACAAAGCAATGGCTTAACAAGTGTTACAGGGACTCTGTCACTGGAAAATCACTCGCAAAAAAACCTCGATCGTTTGAAGGAACCGAAATTAGAAGTCTTCCTTGCGATTATTATAATCATCTAGAAGCTTGGATGAATCAAGCAATTTTTACGTTATACCTTTAGTACATCAACACTTAAAAGAGGAAGATCTACCCCTTACAGCTATTTTATTGCTCGATAATGCTCCGTCCCATCCAGCTGAATCAATCTTGGCCACCGAAGATGGACAAATTTTCGTTCATTATCTTCCAGCGAACGTAACGTCACTAATCCAGCCGATGGATCAAGGGGTAATATCAAGTTTAAAACGAAGATACAAAAAATTATTCCTTCGATTTCTTCTCGACGAAAATAATAGCACCGAGTCAATAAAAGAAATCCTAAAGAAGTGGACAATAAAAGACGCTATTTTTGCTGTGTGTGATGCCTGGGTAAATTTACCCCCTACAACATTAAAACTTTCATGGGCGAAAATATTAGAACAAGAAGATTTAATCCAGCAAAGCTCAGAAAATATTTGAACTGATTCATATCTCGACATCGCTAAAGCTTTCCCGGATTTCATCCATGTTGACAGGGATGATATGATAAATTGGATGGAAAGTGACATGAACGAAAAGGGTTTCGAAAAACTAACAGAAACCGAAATAGCAAATCTCCACAGAAAAGACGGTCCATCGACCTCTTCGCAGATTGACCATGGAAACGAGAGTGATGACAACGAAGATTCGTTTATTGTTTTGGAAATGAAGAAAATTAAACGCAACCAAGCGTTAGGGGCGGCGGGATTTTAAATTATTTTGAACAGGAAAATGCTGATTATAGCAGAATCATCGCGTTACGGGCCATAATATTAGAAAAGAAATCTTTAATAAAAAACAAAGTAAAATTACCGATTTTTTTCTCTAAATGAAAATTTAATACATATGTATTAATGACATTTGTATACATATTGAAAATTAATAATAATGTAAAACATTTGTTTCTTATCAAAAAAAATATCTTCTATCCAGTTTTTCTTGATTAAGATTCCTACCTAGCACATTTAATCAATAAGAAATTGTGATTTTGTTTATCCGGAGGTTTCGATTATGCGTGGACCCCTCTCCTCGTCATTGCCCTGGATAACGGAATTCCTACTGTATATGTATATATATATATATATATATATATATATATATATATATATATATATATATATACAGTAATTTTTTAAAATATTCAGATTTCTTCTTTCAAGAAAAATCCTATTCTCTAGAATAAAAATGAATTTTGCTGATTAAAAGGAAGAAAAAAAACGAGAGAAGTTCTTTTTTAGAAGCATTTTTTTATAAAGTTTTTATTAAAAACAGATATACAAAAAAAAACAGGGAAAAGGCGAAAAATACAACTAAATAATACATTTGGCTTCAATACTTTTTGCACGTTATTCATTTAAATGTCTCATTGTTGAATTTATAGTTCTCAACTATTAGAGATATTGTCCGGGAGGAAAATATTCGTTTGGAGAATATATTTCTGCACACCTTCATTTTCGCGCGTATAATGTCAACAATCATGCTCCTTATATTTCAGTGAATCCCAGTATTCTAAAGAGATTGAAAATAATCTTCTGAACTTAAAAATGAAGTGAACGTTCTTTTTGCTCCAATTTATCATTAGTTAAATCTAATATAATAATTTTCATACAACTAATGACTGTTCGTGCCTATATACTACTTACATAAAAAAAATTAATTCCATGGACTGATTTACTCTCACTAATTCGTGCTGTAGAATTACTACTTTGGCATGCCCAGATTGAATTTTGAAAGTTTGTTTAGCGAATTTTAGCATTGAATTTGACTTTTGAATTTAACTCTAGCCAATGAAGTACCAACCTTCAAAAGATACATGTCAAAATTTCATGGCATTTCGACGATTAGTTTACAATTTACAGTGGTTTTAGTGACGTTACTTTTGATATTTTCAAAACAATGAAAAAAATCGAATTTCATATGCTAATTAAACACTGTTTTTTGATGGGAAAAATTACCGTTCAAACAAAGCAATGGCTTAACAAGTGTTACAGGGACTCTGTCACTGGAAAATCACTCATCATTTACTGTTATGATGAATTTAAACGCGGTCGTACAGACACAAATGATGCTGAACGATCTGTACGCCCAAATGAGGTGGTTAGACCGGAAAACATCAAAAAAATCCATAAAATTGTTTTGGATGACTGTAAAGTGAAATTGCGTGAGATAGCTGACACCCTAAGGATATCAAAAGAACGTGTTGGTCATATTTTGCATGAACATTTGGGCATGAGAAAGCTCTGTTTGGAATGGGTACTGCATTTAATTACAGTGGACCAAAAGCAACAACCTGTTGATAATTCTGAGCGCTGCTTGGACCTGTTTAATACCAATAAAAAGGATTTTTTCATGCGATATGTGACAATGGATAAAACATGGATCCACCACTACATATCGAAATCAACTCGGCAGTCAGCTAAGTGGACAGTAGCCGGTGAAAGCAGCGCGAAGTGACCAAAGACACAACAGTCGGCTGGGAAGGTTTTGGCCTCTATATTTTGGGATGAGCGTGGAATAATTTTCATCAACTATGCTGAGAAGAAAAAAACCATCAATAGCGAATATTATATGAAGTTACTGGTGCCTTTGAAGGCATAAATCGCAAAGAAACGTCCCCAAATGAGCAAGACAAAAGTTCTCTTTCATCAAGACAATGCACCGTGTCGGTTACGATAGCAAAATTTCATGAATTGAAGTTAGAATTGCTTCCTCATCCACCGTATTCTCCAGATTTGGCCCCCAGCTACTATTATCTATTCGCAGACCTCAAAAAAATGCTTGCAGGAAAGAGATTTGGCTCCAATGAAAAGGTATCGTCGAAACTGAAGCGTATTTTGAAGGCAAATACAAATCCTTCTACAAGAAATGTATAGAAATGTTAGAAAAGCGTTGGACCGATTGTACTTGCTGTTGACTATGTTGATGAAGAAAGTCGAATTTTGCAAAAAAAATGTGGACCAAAACTTTTCGCCTACGTGTTACACTTTTTTTCTTCAATCCATGTAGGTATAATGGCTCAACAAGATATTAAAATATTTTGTCAAAAACAGGAATTAAATACGATGTCGTTGAAAACATTTAGAAAATTTTAGGATTCCAAAGTCTTAACAACGGTGATAAATTGTATAAACGTGCAACAATGAAACAAACCACCAAAAAAAAAATTCCACTCATTTTTTAGCTTCAAGCAAGATAATTTAAGAAATTCTGAAAACTACTGAACCGCACTTTTTTAACTACCTGAAATTCGGTGTCATTAAAATAATACGCCGTAAAAGCTAATTAATACCACATAAAAGAGTCGACACCTCCCTAATGAGTTCACGAATCCGGTTTTTAACCTTATTTAAATGAACCGTAGAAATTAATGTACAGTAACTGAAATTAATGTGGACCTTTTTGAAAATGAGCCGATATTCGTAAATTATGTCAAAACAATCGGCTTAGGTATTTGTAGATCGACTGTATCTTTTCGGATGTAATTTAAAACTCTTAATTACAGTGGCGTGTTTCTATACCCTCCTCTTCTCTCAAATCTTATTTTCTTTTGTTTAAATCGATTCATTACTTTCGTGTTCGGATCACTCAAGTGAAAACAATATAACACATATATATATATATATATATATATATATATATATATATATACTATATATATATATATATATATATATATGTATATATATATATATGTACACTACCGTCAGAAAGTATTTGCCAAACCCATATAATATATTTTATTTTAATTTTAATGAATTATTTACAGTCTAGAAAATCAGAAAAATATTAATGATTTTCCAGGATTTTTTTTCTCATCTATGTAACCTCCTTTGTTTTTAATTACCGCGTTACAGAGTTTTAGCATTCTGTCCAGTAGTTTCTTCAGAATTTCTTCTGTTATTTTAACCCATTCTGCTTTCCAAAAGTTCCCACAAGTGATTTTCTGATGTTGAATTAGTTTTCAAACACACCTGTCTAAATGGTCCCACAGCAATTCGATGTGGTTTAAGTCGGGTGATTGTGGAGGCCAAGTTATCACTTCCAAGACGTCATCGGATTTTCGTTGGTCCAAAAGTTCTCTAAAATTGTTTAGCAGAATGTTTAAGGCCGTTGTCATGCTGAAAAATAAATTTTCCCTAAAAAATATCTCTTCCAGAAGGAAGCATTTGAGTTAGCAAAATTTCTTGATACTGTTCGTTTCGTATGATTCCTTCTATCCTAAATATTTTTCCAACTTTACCGTTACCAAAACAACGGCAAAACATTATTGATTTTCCATCATGTTTTACTGTAGGCAACTGATAGGCTTCCAACATCCTCTCTCCAGCTGACCGCCACACGTAAACTCGTCGATTTGAACCGAAAATTTCAAATTTAGATTCGTCGCTCCAAAAGGACGGAATTCAATTGTTCTGATGTCCAATTTTCATGTCCTGGGGCCCATTCTAATCGTTTACGTTTATTCACTTGCCTAAGAAGTGGTTTCCTCACTGCAACTCTCCCGTGTAGTCCACCTTCTGCTAACCTGTTCTTCACGGTTGTCACGTTGTTGGGGATGGGCCGCTCCAGGTTTACATGAGCCATGATTTCTGGTGCGGTGAGGTGGCGATTACGTCTGCTGGACATTGTTATAGCTCTGTCTTCAGCGGGAGTTGTTTTTCGAGACCTTCCTGAATGTTTTTGGTTGAGCATTCCATATCCCGCAGAAAATTTTTTTACGATGTAGTCGACCGTTGTCCTTGGCATCCGCATATCACTCGCGATTTATCGACTCGAGTGACCATTTTGATGTCTCGCAGTTATCAGAGCCCGATTTTCAACTGGAATTCTCAGAAATCGCCTGAAAACGATTATCATGCAAAACCTGAAAATTTGATCTAATTAGTTTTTAATTTGTGATTTCACCAAAAAGGCTTATCTAAACAATTTTATGATGGACAATTATTAAGAACAATTAAATTTACCTAATATAATAAAAGGGTTTAATTAGGTATTAAATTTTGGCAGTTACACTAAAATGTCTAGGTAGGCAAATACTTTCTGATGGTAGTGTATATGTAATAACAAATAAAAAAAGATATTTTATTAGAACATCTAATTATTTTATCAACAATTATATACCTTACAAGATAAAAAAAAAACAGAAATCAGCTTACCAAAAGTCCTAAATCGGGGTCGGAGTATATCGCAGACATTACAGAAGAAGAAATCACATCAGCCTTGAAGGACATGAAGGGTGAAGACAATATTGTAGTAGAGGCAATTACACAAGGAGGATAACACATTATCAAATCTCTTAAAATATCATTCAATAAATGCTTTCTGGAAGGAATAACTCCATCGCTATGAAATAATGCAATAAAATGCATAAAAAAAGATATACTTCAGACCTTGCAAACTATCTACCCATTAGTCTCCCTAAGTCATTTTTACTTTCAAAAAAACAGGCAGGTTTTGGCTCGGAGTATGGAATAAACGGCCATCTGCTTACAGTTAAAATCCTCATTGAAAAATGTATAGAATATAATAAGCTTTTTATGTTAATATTTGTGGACTTCGAAAACGCTTTTGATTCTGTAAATCAGCAGAGACATTCGCAGCGCTTGCTGAGGGTCGTATTGATCGTCGATATTCCAATGTAATTAAATATATATATGAAAATGCCACCACTCATATTAAAACAAAAACTAGCCAATCCACCAGCAAATTTCAAATCGAAAGAGGAATGCGGCAAAGTGATACGCCCTCTCCCAAGCTTTTTCTAACACTTCTAATAAGTAATCTACAATCAATAAACTGAGAAAGAATGGGACTTAATATTGATGCTGAAAAGTTAAATTAGTTCTGTTTCGCCGACGACATTGTCTTAATAACAGAGAAAATGCAAGAAGCACAAACTATGTTGTACATGCTTCAGGAGGCCTCAGGAAAGGTTGATTTAAAAATTAATCTATCCAAGAACCAGTTTATGACAAATCCTGTAGTAAGTAAGCGACACTATAAAAACTGAATAACGTAAAGATCGAGCAAGTGCACCAATATAAATACCTAGGACCTGAAATCAGCATAGAACGAGATAACCAAACACATGAAATTCAACGGAGAATAGGCCTCTCCTCAGCTGCATGTGGCAAACTGGCCTATGTATTCAAATCTAATATTATTATGTGTTTAAAAAGAAAACCCGTTCTTACGTACGGAGCCGATACTCTCACTTGGACGAAGAAAAACATGAATAAAATATGTGTCATGCAACGAAAGATGCTCTCCATCAATTTTAAGCGTTACTCTTAGGGATAACATCCCAAATTATATAATCGTAAAAAGAACTGGAGTATAAGACGCAGGCAAAATCATTCTACATCCTAAATGGAACCGGGACTGGGCATGTTGTTAGGTTTAAGGGTGGACGATGGACAAGGAGAATTATAGAATGGCAACCAAGATCCGAAACCTATCGGAGTAGAGATAGACCACCAACTCGGTCGACTGATGATTTGAAAAGAGTGGCTGGAAATTGGGTACAAGCGACCCAGAACTTGGTGAAAGGAAAGATCCTATGGGCGCTCCATCTTCAACAGTCAGATATACAAAAAAAAAATACAGATGGAACGCCCTTGGGATCTTCCCTTTCACCATTAATAGCCAATCTCTATATGATGTATTTTGAAACAGAGGCCCTTAACAACTCACCACTCAAACCCAAACTCTGGAAATGATATGTAGATGACACCTTTATAATTTGGCCCCATGGACGAAATGAATTAGACAACCTCCTCACCTATTTAAATAGAATACACCACCGGATACAGTTCACTTTTCAAGTAGAAGAAGAGAAAAGCCTCCCTTTCCTTGATGTACTCATAACGCAGAAAACCAAAGGTCAACCTTAATACTTACTCTACCGGACGCCTACCCACACCAACAGATATTTAAACGCTGGCTCACACCACCATCCATCCCAAATCCAGTAGGTAGCCAACACTCTCGTATCGAGATCACACCGACTCACCGAACCTGACACGAGACAGCAAGAAATTACACAAATCACTAGGGCCCTTAAGCAAAATGGATATAAAGGTTAGTCCATACGGAGAGCATTAGAAAGGCAGCGCCATCTACAGACAAGGACAGAAGAACGCGATCTCAACCAAAGTAGAGTCCTATTAGTACGTGAAAGGAGTTATAGATAAGACTGGAAGAGTTCTAAGAAAACACAACATAGGCACAGCGTACAAGCCACAGAACACTCTGGTAAATATCCTGGGTAACACCAAAAACAAGAGAAAACTGGAAAACCATTGAGTTTACAGTATTCCATGCGGAGACTGCCACAAATTGTACATAGGGCAAACAAACAGAAGAATCTCCACCCGGATCTAAGAACATAGAATAAGTATCAGAAACAAACAAACAACGTTATCTCTTTTTCTGCACCAACATGATACTGGTCACAACATCAATTTTGAGGGATCATGGAAGGGTCTACTAGCTAAACCAAGGAATAACCCAAACATCAAGAAGGCAACCGTCAGCATAGCATCGGAACCCGTAATTACCACCCAGCCGGCAAACACTGATGCCCAGACGAACAATTCCAACTCCCCCACCTAGAATCTGCATAGACGCCGACCTATAAAAGACTGCGACCGCACTTCCGTTTCTTCGATCATGAGGGCCGGACTTACGTATGGCTGCCAGGCCTGGTGCCAGATATCTAAAGCTCATCGGGCTAAGGTCCAGACAGTGCAAAATAAAGCCCTCTGCATCATAGCAGGAGCTCCCTGTTTCATCCAAAACAATCAGTTGCACAGGGATTTTGAAATGCTCATAATAAAAGAATTCACCCGTAACGCCCAGCTTCGCTTCCTTGATTCATATGTATGAATTAAACACCCCAACACACCTAAAGCAGATAAGTAGCTTTCGAGTGATAAGTGCACTAACGGACAGACAGACAGACAGAGAGACGTTGTGTGTTATAATATATATATATATATATATATATATATATATATATAATATATATATATATATATATAATATATATATATATATATATATAGATATAGATATTCTAAAATTTTTTCGAAATTTTTTAATCAGTACTCTTAGAGATTCTTCTTATCTCTCTCTTGTAAGAAGAAGAATAGGGGGAGCTCAAACGGAGATAGGTTGGTCATGTAGCTCGGCAAGAGAATACTAAATGGACGAAAAGCGTAGTGCAGTACCAGAATACCACTTAAACGCTGGTTGGACTACCTTAAGACGAGGGTAGGACACAACTGGCACCACTGGTCAAGATCGGGAACTCTGGAAAAATGAAGGAGAGGCTTATATACAGGAGTGGATGCAGAAAGCTGTAAGAGAGAGAGAGAGAGAGAGAGAGAGAGAGACTCTTAGAGATAGGTTGGAGCGATTTTCGGGCTTTTTTAAGAAATAATACAAAGAAAAGTGTGGGCAAGTACATACATCATATATATTTTTGAACTTATGTTTTCACAAGCTTTCATTTCACACGTCACTCGATGACCTTGTCAAAAATTTTTTATTATTTCCGATTTCACTCTCTAAAACTAACCCTTTAGGTCAAAATTTAACTTTAAAAACTATACGGCTCTGGTTAGGCCATCAATTCCTATATTTGTGCTAAATTTCAACTTCATGTGTAAAATAGTTTCGAAGAAAATCGGGTGTGACAGACAAATACCGAATTGATCCTATAAATGTTCCGTACGGAACACAAAAAAAACTCACATTTATCAAACAATCTGCTCTTATTAGAACCGAAATACCATATTAAAAACGTACAGATTATCGCGCAAGCCATCGCACAGCATGTGGTTAGAAACGATTTAGCAAATATAAGTGCGGAAATTTTAAGGAAAGCATGTGAAGGTAACACGACAGCTGCCATTTCTACACCTCGTCATAAAAAATTTTATTAACATAAATGTAGTTGTGTATGAAAATTTCCAGCTTGAGAGATAAAATTGTTAGTGTGGTGGTGTATTTTTGTCAGTGAACAATTTCTTTTAAAACACATAACTTCAGAGGTAGTTTGATTGTTCAGCAACTGTTATATTTTTTAAACTGAAAAAGGATTTTTTTGTTTAAAAATTGTTATCAAATAAAGAAACAAACTATTAGGTTACATACACCTGTGCGTAGCAAAAAGTATGTATAGTTAAAAATAACCCGTCAGATACAAGTTGGACTTGCGCAATTAGTGTTCCGTACGTTGATTGCTTTTAAAATAAAAATTTTCGTTACGTACGTGTAAAATGATTAGTGACTTCACAAAACACATTCCAAAGAAGTTTTCAACAAAGTTTGTTTCCGATCTTTAGTGAAATTTTTGTTTTTTTTTATATACCAGATAAATTATTAAAGGTAATGCACTCGTAATAATTTTCGTTCAATATATACCCTGTAGAGAATATTCCAGAATTTTTTCAAAATTTTTTGATCAGTGCTTTTCGAGATAAGGTGGGGTGACAGCGATTTTTCACAATTTTTTAAAGTAATATAAAGAGAATTGTACGCAATTATTACATTACATATATTTTTTACAAGCTTTCATTTGACACCCA
Source organism: Pachyrhynchus sulphureomaculatus (assembly GCA_019049505.1). Classification (NCBI taxonomy): domain Eukaryota; kingdom Metazoa; phylum Arthropoda; class Insecta; order Coleoptera; family Curculionidae; genus Pachyrhynchus; species Pachyrhynchus sulphureomaculatus. Next base: position 187,245,331 of record CM032454.1, read on the forward strand.
ACTCGATGACCTGGTAAAAAAAAAAAATTTTACATCCGATTTCACCCCCCAAAACTAACCATTCAAGTCAAAATTTAACTTTGAAAGCTACAAGGCTCTGATGAGGCCTACAATTCCTATATTAGTGCCAAATTTCAACTTTCTATATCAAATCGTTTCAGAGAAAATCATGTGTGACAGACAGACAGACGGACACCGAAGTGATCTTATAAGTGTTGCGTACGGAACACTAAAAATATTTCAAAGGTAATTAAGTGTTTAATACAAAAGAATGGAGACTTTTTTTTTTAAATATGTTTTAAATTTATTTTTTATGAAAATTATGGCGACTCCTTGTCTGCAGGATAACTTCACAAAAAATAATCCAAGCTGCAAAAATATTAATTTTTCAGATAGTTGCAGCTTCTACTTGATGGAAATTTATTATAAATATATAATAAAAGACCGCTTTTAGTCAATTTCCACTGGTTTATTTAAAATTGTGATGACACGTTTCGTTGTCGATTCAGCTTCTTCGGATCTACATTTTACAATGTGTAAAATGTAGATCCGAAGAAGCTGCATCGACAGCGAAAACGCGTCATCACAATTTTAAATAAACCAGTGGAAATTGACTGAAAACAGTCTTTTATCATATATTTAAAAATTAATCTTGTCCAATAATATAGTAGTTAAAAATTGTCGAAGGGGTTTTTATCAAAAAAAAAAAATTACGGCGTTTCAAACTTTATGTTCAATTTTTTGCAAAAATTATCTATTAGAAAAATTTAAAATACGTCTAGACACTTTGTAGAAAAAGTAATTATTAAGATTTAAAAAAATATTAAAAAATAACTGAGTAATATTGCAGACAGTGTCTGGAAACAGGTAGCGGTCCCAATCCGACGCCAGGTCACATTTGTTTGCTATAACTTTATAATGGAAGGGAATTTCCTTAATTTTTTTTTTTTGAAAAATTTTTAGGAGCACAGAAAAAATAAAAATCAGAAAATAAAAATCTGTAAAAAAAATCCAATTTTTTAAAATTTTAGGTGTATTTAACCCCCTAATTTAATCGTGGCAGTACTGATTGTTCCATAGTGACAAGTCAAACAGTTTTTTTTTATACCAGATAAATTATCAAACGTAGTGCACGCGTAATAATTTTCGCTAAATCTACACTTTATAGAGAACTAGCTGTGCCCGCGGCTCCGCTCACGTGGACTACAAAATTATTTTATAGGGTTTTTTGCAAGCGAGCGGGCTGACGGCAAACTTTTTTTTTTTTTTCGACTTGATTCACTACTATCATCTGCTTATTCCTTATGTTACATAACATAACAAAATATACACTAAAATCTGACCAGAAAACATATGTATGAATTATTACCTAAAACGGATAAGTAGTTTTTCGAGTGATAAGCACATTAACGGACAGAAAGACGTGTTATATATATTATATATATATATATATATATATATATATATATATATATATATATATATATATATATATATATATATATATATATATATATATATATATATATATATATATATATATATATATATATATATATATATATATATATATATATATATATATATATACATATATATATATATATATATATCATATATATATATATATATATATATATATATATATATTATATATATATATATATATATATATATATATATATATAGATATATATAAAGTATATTTATATATAGATATAATATTTTAATCAGTTTTCTTGGAAATTTTTTCTTCAGTCTCTTGGAGATTCTCTCTCTCTCTCTCTCTCTCTCTCTCGTAAGAAGAAGAACAGGGGTGGAGGATGTCGAGGGAAAAGTGGCGTAGCTCAAACGGAGATGGGTTGGTCATGTAGCTCGGCAAGAGAATACTAGATGAACAAAAAGCGTAGTGCAGTAACGGAATACCACTTAAACGCTGGTTGGAACTACACTAAGACGAGGGTAGGACGCAACTGGCACCAACTAGCTCAAGATCGGGACTCTGCAAAAATGATGGGGAGGATGCGAAAAGGCTGTGAGAGACAGAGACACTCCTAGAGATAGGTTTTTGGAGCGATTTTCGTCATTTTTTAAGGATTAATACTAAGAAAAGTGTGTGCAAGTATATACATCATATATATTTTTGAACTAGAAAGTAATTATTACGATTTAAAAAAATATTAAAAAATGACTGAGTAATATTGCAGACAGTGTCTGAAAACAGGTAGCGGTCCCAATCCGATGCCAGGTCACATTTATTGTAATGGAATGGAATTTCCTTAAAATTTTGTTTTGAAAAATTCTTAGAACTACAGAAAATAAAAATCTGTAAAAAAAAAATCCAATTTTTGAAAATTTGAGGTGTATTTAACCCCTTAATTTAATCGTGGCAGTATTACAACAATCCAGGATACTATCAAAAGATTTTTAACGTATCTATTGGCTATAACTAGGCTAAAAACCCCAAATCGGATCGATTTTGTCATTAATTATAGTAAAGTATCTTTTATAATTATTTTTCTAGAGTTTCTATTGGTACAAGGGGGACTAATTCAACAAGAAATGTGTCGTTCTACTCGTATTAAAGTATAGTTTTTAATAATACCAACATTAAGGCACTGAAAATAACCAGTGTATTATAAATGTTATCTAGCCACCTGGTTAAAGTATTTGCAAATCTAAAATAACGAAAATCTCAGTAAACAAAAAATTTTACTTTGTGATATCATGACCTGCCTAATTGCCTAAATAAATTTAATTTTAATTAAAACCCTCTTCACCGAAATCAGATTTAATATAACTTGCAGCAATTTTTTCTGTTACATTCATAATTAAATTTTTAGGCGCAGGTGTCCTGAAGATCTGCCGAAATTAGTTTCCAAATTGGTTTTTTTCGTTATCTCCCGGTTTTAAGTAATATTATTTTACATTTCATATTTTATATTTAAGAATGACAGGGAGTGAGCACAATATTTTTAGGGTTAAAAAATTTGAGAAATGTTAGTTAACGGAAAATTTAGCTATATTTGTGTATATACATATATATATACATATATATATATATATATATATATATATATATATATATATAATATATATATATATATATATATATATATATATTATGTATATATATTATACGGGTGGCGCATAAGTAACGCTATGATTTATTTAATGAATAACTTTTTTCTTTCTGATTTTATTTAACGTTGGCGTTTATTAAAATTTAGAATATAGTTTGGAAATATGTTCACATTATGTTTTGAAGATAATATCTTTCAAATGGTGCCCATTGTTTGCTTCGACCTGACGTGCTCTTTCCAGAGCATTTCCCATAACTTTTCTTAGAATTTCAGGTCCCAGCGCCCTCACTTCTTCTCGGATATTCGCCTTAAGCTGTTGGATGGTTCTTGGCATATTGGCATATACCTTACTCTTTAGGTAACCTCAAAGAAAAAAATCGAGAGCCGTTAAATCGGGCGAACGCGGTGGCCAGTTAAAATCAGAAAAAAAAAAACGCGATATTATTCGATCGGCAAAATTTTCGCGCAGGAGAGCCATAGTTGGACGAGCTGTGGCTCCATATTGTTGGAACCACAATTCTGGATTGTTCTCTACCTCGGGCCTTAAAAAATTTTCAATCATTGCCCGGTATTGAATGCCATTCACATTAACCGCAACTTGTTCGTCGTTTTCGAAAAAATATGGTCCAACATCTTTTCTGAAGTTATTCCACACCATACTGTGCATTTAAGTGGGTGCATTTGATGTTCAACAATTATTCTTGGATTTTTGGGTGCCCCATATTCTGCAATTTTGTTTATTCACGTGACCATTGAGGTGGAAATGGGCCTCATCGCTCATTATGAGTTTGTGAATAAACTCGTTGTTTTCTAGGCAAAATTCTTGCAAACGGCGACTATATTGAATGCGTCTTTGTGCATCATTTGGTTTTAACTCATGAACCAATTGAATCTTATATGGGAAAAGGTGTAAATTATGTAAAATTCTTTGCAAAGACCGCCTACATATCACCAACTGCTGAGAACGTCGCCTGGTGGAAGTTTCAGGGTTTTCCTCAATACTTGCTTGCAACCGAGCAATGTTCACATCATTTCGAACTGCACGAGGTCTTCCAGCACGCGGAAGATCACAGAGAGCCCCTTGTTGCCGAAAACGCTGAACCAATTGGTAAATTGTTGGAGCGCTAGGTGCATTTCGAACATGAAAGAAATTTCGATATGATCTTTGTGTCTGAATAATCCAATGCTGACTTTCATAATAAAATTGAACAACTTTGGTTCTTTGTTCTGTGCTGAGTCTTTCCATCATAAATTTCCCAAGATTTTCAAAGTTAATTCTGAAAAAAAAAATAAAAAATGACGTTAACAAAAAATTTATTCACTTATTAAATCATAACGTTACTTATACGCCACCTTATATATATATATATATATATATATATATATATATATATATATATATATATATAATATACATAATATCTATTAGCCGCTCCTCTCAGAACTTCCACTAATCTCTGTCCTGAGAGGTGTTAACCCAATTTCCTGCCACTTTTTTGATGTCATCGCACCATTTTGTTAGTGGTCTACCTTTGTTCCTTTTATCTTTTCTGGGTCTCCATTCTATTAGTCTACTACACCATCCGTTATCATCCCTTCGGACTATATGAACTACCCATCTCCATTTAGATTGCGTAATTTTTTGGATAATATCTATCACTTTTGTTCCTTGTCTGATACTTAAGTTTGTCATTCTATCCTTCCATGGGATACCCAGCATAGCTCTCTCTATTGCCCGTTGCGATACTCACAGTTGGTTTGCTGACTATTTTGTTAATGTGAGTGTCTCGGCCCCATATGTGATTACCGGCAGAACGCATTGCATTTAATAATGCATATAAAACAATAGATAAATTAATATTGTACGTAAAATACTTACCAAAGTCCTGTAATTGTAATTCTCAGTGTTTTTAACGTCTTTTGATTTGTCAGGGTACAGATAGAAAACTCGGAGGACAAAATTCAGTGAAGTATTTTTAGTGTTCCGTACGGAACACTTATAAGATCACTTCGGTGTCTGTCTGTCTGTCTGTCTCTGTCTGTCACACCCGATTTTCTCCGAAACTATTTGACATAGAAAGTTGAAATTTGGTAATAATATAGGAATTGATGGCCTCATCAGAGCCATGTAGTTTTGAAAGTTAAAATTTTGACATAAGGGGTTAGTTTTGGGGAGTGAAATCGGAAGTGAAAAAAAAAAATTTTTTTTTACTAGGTCATCGAGTGTGAAGCTTGTGAAAACACGAGTAAAAAATGTATATATAATGTAATACTTGCGCGCACTTTTCTTTGTATTATTTTTAAAAAAATCGCGAAAAATCGCTGTCCCCCGCCTTATCTCGAAAAGTACTTTTCAAAAAATTTTGAAAAAATTCCGGAATATTCTCCACGGGGTGTAGACTGAACAAAAATTATCAGGAGTGCATTACATTTAATAATTTTTATGGTATTTAAAAAAAAATTTCAAGGTCATCAGATTTCAGTAAAGATTGGAAACAAACTTTGTTGAAAAAACTCATTTGGGGTGTGTTTTGTGAAGTCACTGATCATTTTATACATCTGTAACAAAATTTTTTATTTTAAAAGCAATCAACGTACGGAACACTAATTGTGCAAGTTCAACTTGCACTTGACCGGTTTTTTAAATTAACATTACGATTATTGTAATAGTTTTAGTGTATTAGCTAAGTATAGCTAGCATTAGACATAACTATTTTGGTACTCATTTTAGATTAAATACTGTACTAAAGCTATAGTTTAGACTTTTCAATTAGATTTTGTACGAGGGACAAGTCAGAACCCTGAGAATTTGACACTTTGAGGAGTATTATATACAAGAAATATATTTCAGATTGGGATAATTCTGAGTGCCCATTTAGATATAGTTGAGATGTACATTTGTGTTTATAAATTAATCAAACTCATTAACAGAAAGTACTCGAAAAATGCTGAAGCGTCGAAAATTCCCTTGTGAGTAGAACCACCCTTAAGATAACGGGTTAGAGTATCATAATATATTTTTATTTCAGTCTTCCTGTTTCCCTATTATTTCTAATTTGATTATATATATATATATATATATTATATATATATATATATATATATATATATATATATATATACATATATACATATATATTATAGAGTTACTCAAAAAAATGTTATGTTGAATATAGAATAAGTTTGAAAAACAAACGGTTAGTTGACGGGCCTATGGCGAAGTACTTGTGTTCCTCCAAATTTTAGGGTTTTATGTCGCAAAAAAATATATTTTTTCCATTTTCATCGGTCTATTTTAGTTGGACGTTTGTTTTCGATCTGACGACCCATCTGACTACGCCAGGGAGGTTTCAGATGTTATTTTGGCTGGAATGGAGGCTTACATTCCTTTTTCGAAAAAAAAACCCTTCCAACGGCAAGCCTTAGTTAGACCAAAAATGAAAAGAAGCTGTTGCTTCTAAACATCTTGCCTTCCGACAAGTGAACTTGTTGCTCACGTTTTACTATCGATTTCGAAGGAAAAACACCACCTACTATTCCCATATTGCAGTCAAGGATGCCCGATATTGTCTACAGAGAGCACATCATTAACCGTACTTTAATGAAGCTAGACACCAAAAAAGTTTCTAGCGCTGACGAAATACCTACCATAATTCTCAAAAACTGTGCGAGGGAACTACACCAGTTTCCTGTCGACTTTTCAACCTATCCTACAGAAAGGGAATATTTCCTACTTGCTGGAAATGTGCCACAGTTCAGCCGATACGTAAAAGAGGCAAGAAGTCTTTGCAAATAACTACCGAGCAGTCGCACTGCTTTCAATAATATCGAAAATCATGGAAAAGGCTATCAATCAGCATCTTCTAAAATATCTTGAAGGATTCAACATTGTTACCGGTCACCAATATGGCTCTCGTAAACATAGATCAACAGGAGATCTTCTGACTCATGTAACACATGTTTGGAACAATGCAATTGAACACTTTGAACAATCTCGAGCGGTTGCTCTTGACATATCCAAGGCATTCGACAGTGTTGGGCTAGATTGACTGTCGGCTAAGCTACGCTCTTATGGTATGTCTGAAAAGTTCTGTTCGTGGCTCCCATGTTTCCTCAGAGAGCGTTCTTTACGAGTGGCAGTCGACGGATTTCTTTCCAACATCTTCACTATAAACGCCGGTGTACCCCAAAGCTCCATACTATCTCCTACTCTCTTTCTCATTTACATTAACAATCTGCTGGAAAAGACCGGAAACCCAATCTACAGCGGCAGTTTTTTCTAAAAAAGTTAACGTTGCTGAACCCGACATAGTTATGGCGGGGCACTCCATTCCTCTAACATCATCACTCAATTTGTTGGGCGTTAGTTTGGGAGCAAATATGTCCTGGCATGAACGTGTTTGCAGGCATAACAAGGAGAGCTTCTCAAAAGTTGAGGATATTATTTTGAACCAGAAAGCTTTACACTCCACAACAACTGTTAATTCTTTACAAAACTCAACTATGGAATACTGCTCCCGTGTCTGGGGCTCGGCTCCCAAACTTACATTTAATTTGTTGGATTCTATTCAGAGAACGCTGTTCGTCTGATTGGAAACCCGAAACTGACCGGTGGCCTTGATTCGCTGGAACATCAAAGAACGGTTGGCGACTTGAGCCTATTCTACAAGTATTTTCATGGAAAGGGTTCGAAGGATGTAGCCCGCTTAATTCCTCCCAGAGCGTGCATGTTAGAAATACACGTCACGCTAATACTTCACATCCGTATGAGGTTTAGCTTGTTACTCCTCGTACAACGCTTTTCAAGCAGTCTTTTATATGGCGGACATCATCCCTTTGGAATAATTTGCCCAGGACTGTGTTTCCCACCGAGTACAATTTACAGCCATTCAAGAACAACGTGAATTGCTTTTTCCGCACACGTGTCGCTCCTGTAGCACTTTAGGGACTTCCCTGCAGAACATATGCTAGACTCATAAAAAAAAAATATCTATATGACTGTCGTTCTGTTTGCATTATAATTTTCGAACTGATAATAAAATACTTAAAGTATAGATGATACAGTTTTTCACTGATATCGTTTCAGAGGAAGGAGGTGAAAGAGGTGGAAATTTACTTACTCTTTCGCGAGAAAGTCAAATTCAGCACCTATTTTAGAACTAAATGTTTACAAGGAAAATGTTGTTTTAAGGATTTCGTGTCTATGTATTCACATGAAAATCGTTATTTGTTAAAACGGTCTTGTGAGTATAGCATTATATTATCATCACCATTCATCTATAACAGTGGTTCCCAACCTTTTTTAAATCACGACCCTTTTTAGATTTTTTATAAATGTTCGCGGCCCCCTTTCCCATCCGCCATATTGGATCAATGAAATATAAAATAAAGAGTTTGAAAAAATATATTTTATTACATAACAGTGATATTTTTTATAAAGTATTAATTATTAAGGATAAATGATTAATATGATGATGGAGTTTGCATTTGCCTAACGAGTGTTATAATTCTTGGTTGAATTTTCGTCAAGGCCAATCTCATGTCATCTTGAACATTCAGCTTATTCCTGGCTTTTGTCTTAATCTGTAGAGCAGTTGAAAATCCACTTTTGCAAAGGTAAGTAGAAGCAAATGGCGCTAATATTCGAAAAGAAAGCATGGAAACTTTAGAATACGAATGACGCACAGCACACCAAAACTGAGGTAACAATTTTTCCTGAAATAAATTACGCGCTGACGGGTTATTTCACAGCCTCAAAAATTCATTCTGCACTTCATCGAGAATGTCGATAACATCCAAAGATACATGAAATGGGTTTCGTACTAATGCAGAACTCTGAGAAATAAAGTTGTATTTAAGATACAAGGGCTTGAAGGTGGTTAATAGTTTCCCCTCTTAGATTATCTACAATTCCCGTCTTCGATTCTTCAGTCTTGCTGCAAAAGTTCAAACATGGTAAAGCTTCGAAGATTTACTTTACGGCGCCAATTTTGCAGATTTAATACGAACGTCTGGATATTGTCTCTGAACTGAATAATGTGCGTTTCCTTACCCTGTAGTTTCAAATTTAGCTTGTTCAGCTGATTTAAGATATCAGATAAATAAGCTACTCTTTGGATCCAGGTCTCATCATTAAAATGTGTCATGAACTCATGTTTCCCTTTCATTTCTAAGAACTGGTTTATTTTCAGTTTTCAATTTAAAGACTCGGCCAACAACATTTCCTTTTGATAATCAACGAACAACAGTGTAGAAAACAAGAACTTCGTGATCAGAGTTCATGTTTTTGTATAGTTCCTTGAACAGACGAATATTGAGAGCACTAGATTTTATATAATTGACAATTCTCACCAAAGAGTCGAGCACTTCTTGCAAAGGCTTCGGAAGAGTCTTGGTAGTAAGGACAAAGCACAGCCTCAATCCAAGCATGGCTGGTGCTCCATTGGTACATACTCCACACAAGTGCTTCCACTGTAAGTCATTACTTTCAAAGAATGAACTTATCATCTTCATGACGTCTTCACCTTTCGTAGTAGTTTTTAGTGCTTTACAAAACAGAAACTCTTCTTTGATGTCCTCCAAGTGAATATATTTCACGAATACTAGTAACTAATAACATGAACTAACATCGGTAGACTCGTCAAATTGAAATAAAAAGACAGCAGATGCCTTTATTTCAGATAAAATTTGTTCCATCACTTCTTTAGACTTGTCTGAAATGCGTCTCGGAATTGTGTTGTTGGACAAGGATATATTACGCATTTTAATCTCACTCGTTTCTCTAAGAATAAGCTCAATCAACTTTAATAAACAAGGTTTGATGGCGGTTTCTACAATGGCATGAGTTTTTTATTTTTTGCAATTTCCAGAGCAATTTCATATGATGCCTGAACTATAGCTGGGCTTTGTTGTTGAAACTTCCCAGTAAAATGCAACTTTTTTCAAGGCAACCTGATGTCGTTTAAAGAAGTCCAAGTCTCTTGTAATATGTTCCGAATGCTTTGTTTCTAAGTGACGTTTGAGCTTTGAGAGTTTTATAGATTCAGCATTAAGAACGGCATTGCATAAAACACACTGTGGTTTCTCTATGCCGTTATTAATAATAAAATCCAAATTTTAAATAGTTCTCCAAATATTTTCTTTTTTTCTCCATGATACGGATATCTGGAGAATATAAATAAAATACTTCAAGATAATTCAAAAAAATGTTTAAAAATTTCGAATTAACATTAGTTAATGTTTTTTGCTTACCAAAAGGGGAAATAATAGAAGAATCTGTTTCTAGGCGTGCCCATAGAAAACGAATTGTGACGGGCTATCCTAGTATTGTACGTTTTTTGGATCAATCAAGACGCTAACTAACAACGAACTATATATATATATATATATATATATATATATATATATATATATATATATATATATATATATATATATATATATATGTATATATATATATATATATATATATATATATATATATATATATATATATATACACAAACGACAAAAAGAACACTGTAACGATTTAACACTAGGTAACAAGTATACTGAGCGCAACAATTTATGTACACTTATATTTATATGCAAAAGTTTAAACTCGCAGCTGAATAACTGAAGATTGGCGAGGTGCGTGTGCCAGCGGTCCACTGATTACGCCGCACATCTCGTGTGTTGCCAAGCATAAATAAATTAATAACATTTTAACACCTATCATTAAATTTTAAAATTTAATTCTGGTTTTTAAAATTGATAGCCGACAACCCCCAAAAAAGTCAAGGTGACCCCTTTGTGGGTCGCGACCCAGCGGTTGGGAACCAACGATCTATAACCAATGACTTATGCAAGAGTACTTATTGTGTTTGTATTGGGTTTGCATCACACGTTGATTATTATTTTAAATGACTTTTCCTAATAAAGTGCACTTTGGGTTATAAAAACTCTAAGTTTTATTACTTCCGAATAAAGAAGCAATACTAAAATTAACAAAACTTCTTGAAAGCTCGAGCGCAAACGCTTGAGAAGTTACCATATTATCTAAACAAAAGCAGCAAGAGCTTTCGGTTTATATTAATGTAAACCAATATTCCTAATGGATGTCTTTTTAAAAAGAAACCTTGCTTATATTAGAGCTGAACAAAATGGACACAGTTTGTTTACATAACAATTTTAAAAAGCCTTTTTGTTAACAGGCAGCTCGAGATTTGCTTACATAAAATTTTGCTGTTTTCCTGTTTACAGGGGATATGAGGGAAATAATGACTATTTCAAATCAAATTCCCAATTTATTACCAGTAACATAAATAAGGTTACATCATCCCTTTGCTTGAAATGGGGCATCATAATAGTTTAAAAAATTACAGACTAATTACTTAATGTTTTTTGTTCGTTTTGAAAAACTCTTTATAACAGGTTTAAACATGAGCGTTTTACAATTTTCAGTATGGCTTTCCAAAGCATCGCTGTGTCGGAGGACTGAGAAATAGTTTCACATATAGTTCTATTTTATAATTTAACTATGTATAGAATACGAGAGCCTACATTGTCCTAGAGGAAAACCTATCTTAACGAGAAAACCTAAAAGGTATATAACTGGTTTTGTTTCTAAGAAATTATCAATACCATTTGGTCTATGTTGGGAATGTGGAATCTTTAGCACAATGACACTACTCAGTATATGTCAGCACTGCACCAAACACTTTATTTCCTGTTTATTTATTTTAATGACTTACATACCTGGACGCTGCAAAAAGTATGTATATTTAAAAAATATATATATATATATATATATATATATATATATATATATATATATTTTAAGGGTTATTAAATGAAACATACAAAAGAAATTTTGATTTTACTTTAAATTATAAGAAAACATTTTTTCTTAAATATGTTTTAAATGTTAACATTTTTTTTTTTTGGGTTAAATGGAAGACCGTTGAAAACTACGGCGTCTCCTTGCCTGCAGGATAAATTCACAAAAAATAATCTATTATGCGAAAATAAAAATTAATCTTGTAAAATAATGTCTTCTTCTTCTTTCTAGGACAGGATCCTGTTTTTTAACATAGCTTTAGGTCTCGGTGGATGTTGAGTCTCAGCTATCTTTCCACCTTTTCGGGGGTTTTTCTGGTGGTCGTTTCCTGTCTGGCTTTCCCATCATGACTTGTTTACATAGTCTGTCACAGTTCATGCGTTGAACGTGGTCTCGCCAATGTCTTCTCCTGTCTCTAGCAAATTTTACAACATCTCCCACTTCGCATTCTTCTCATATTGCCGTGTTCCTGATTCTATCTCTTAGCTTTCTGCCTGCCATTGCTCTTAACGTTTTCATTTCAGTTGTTCTCATTATCTGCTTGGTCTTTTGTTTTTCTCTTCTTGTTTCTGCACTATAAATTAAAATAGGTCTTACACATGTTTTGTAGATTCGAGTCTTGTATTTATTCCGCCATATTCCATCTTTTAGTTGTCCCGATACTATGGCTGCTTAAAGTGCTTGATTTTGTATTTCTTCTGTCACGTCTCTGTTACTGGTTATGTTAACCCCTAGGTACTTAAAATTTTATACCTGCTTGAGTATTTGTTCATCCACCATCAGTTTACATCTAATTGGCTCTTTGACGAAGATCATTGCTTTAGTTTTTTCTACAGATATTTTTCATATTGTATTTAGCGGATGTATTCAATCTAAAAAGCATTCTTTGCAGATTATCCTCGCTGTCTGCTGTTAGGGCCACATCATCAGCGAAGCATATTATTCGGCTCGTTGTATTTCCTATTTTGTATCCGATGTCTAGGTTCTTTATGTCTGTAATTATTTCGTCCATTATAATATTAAATAATGTTGGACTGTCCCCTTGTCGTATACCTTCTGTCACTGGAATTTCTTCTGTTATTTGGTTGTTCACTTTCAGTATTACGGTGTTTTTAGGTTCACTTCTTCTATTGTTTTACTTATTACTTCGTCCATTCTTCGTCTTCTTAAGATTTTTAGTACGTGACCTAGTTTCACCCTGTCGAAAGCTTGGGTAAAATCGATAAAGCATATAAACAGCGGTTTGTCGAATTCGATGGCTTTCTCTATTAATTGTCTGATGATAAATATGCTGTCTGTGGTGGAGCGGTTATTGCGAAACCCGTGTTTTTTTCAGAAAAACCTAGGGTATCTACTATTCGTTGAGACAGTATTTTTTTAATAGCTTGGCAATATTATATAACAGGCTGATCCCTCTGTAGTTGGGTGGATCTTTTTTGTTCCTCTTTTGTGTATGGGAATCGTTACGCTTTTTCTCCATTCATTTGGTACTGTTGTTGTCTGGAGGATCTTTTGAAATAGAATTGTTATTTCTTTAATTAGGTCCGTGCTTACATATTTGATCATTTTCTTGGAGATGTTATCGATCCCTGGGGCTTTCCTGTTTTTTAATTTTTTAATTGTTTACTCCACCTCTTCGTAGCTGATGTTGTTGGTTAGTTGTAGTTCTGTATCTATGTGTTCGTCAGTAACGTTCTCTTGTTCTGTTTGTTGGTAAAGGTTTTTGAAGTGGTTAATCTGTTATTTCGTTTCTATTGGATTCAGTTGTAGGTATTCAATTATTGGTAAAATAATGTAGTAGTTAAAAAATACCGAAGGGATTTCAAACTTTAGTATGCAATTTTCGACCAAAAAATTTAGGTTTAATTATTTATAAAAAACTATCTAGTAGATAAATTTAAAAAACCCCTAGATATTTTGTTGGAAAAGTAATTATTAAGATTTAAAAAAAAGTTTAAAAAAATTGAAAATTGAATAATATCGTAGGCAGTGTCTGAAAACAGGTAGCGGTCCCAATCCGACGTCAGATCACATTTTGTAAAGGAATGGAATTTTCTTATTTTTTTTGTTTAAGAATAATTCTTAAAAGTATAGAGAATAAAAATCTGCAAAGAAAATCAAATTTTTGAGAATCGATTAAATGAAATTTAAGTAGTCTAAATCTAAATAATTCTTAAAGTACTATTTACAAGTAAAATTTTAGTATAAACGGTTTCGATTGGACCGACTCCCAACTCCAAAGAAGGCGAAAATTAAGTCGTTTTCTGAAAAGTTGAAGGCGACCTTTTTTGAGACTGCTTATCGAATATGTGGAAAAGGGGTTTACACAGAATGGAGAAGTTTATGAAAATACGATCCAAAACCTGAAGCCAACCATTAGAGAAAAACGTTCGAATTCATAAAAAAACAAAACTTAAACCATTACCTACAGTAGATTCTTAGAGTTACATCCATCCTATATCCCCGATTTAGTGCTCTGCTATTTTGTAGATTTCGAACATCTAAAAAAAGACCTCAGGGACAAAAATGTTTCTCATATGAAGCGTTGGAAGTGGTTGAAACGTTGTTTTTTGAGGCGCAAATAGTTTTTGGTTTGAACGAACCCACTAGACTAAACGTTTTAATGTAGATGGTAGTCATTTCGGAAAATATAATTTTTTAAGCTCTGTGAGCTTTCTTTCATAATTAATTCGATAACTTAAAAAAATCGACTTCGTATTTAAATTTTTATGTCCTCAGGAAGTCGTTATTCTGTTTATAATTGTGCTTAGGTACTTAAATCTGAAAACTTTTCTATTGGATGGCTGTTTACATAGATACGCCAATTATTTTGTGTAGGCTTTACAGTTAACGTATAATTTATTTTTTTGCATTTAGTGAGTCCATATGAAGAAGCATCTATACATATTAAAACTGACGAAACAACTGACTCTAACAAACATACCATTAAGAAGAGGAATGCGACAAGGAGATGCTATCTCACCTAAATTGTTTACGATGGCCCTTGAAGACGTCCTTAAGGAGTTAAATTGGGATGAGATGGATATTAAAATCGACGGCACTAGACTGAGTCGCCTTAGGTTTGCAGATGACATAGTCCTGACAGCTAACAACACCAAGTTAAACCAGCTGAATGTGGTCTCGCTCGCAAGGCTAATTCTTAAAATTAATTTAAAAAAACTGAATTAATGAGTCCTTAAGATACCAACATACAGATAGGAAATAACTCCAGAGAACGCGTTGACAAGTATATCTACTTAGGACACACTATTAAGATCGAAAAAGAAAATCAGCATGTAGAAATTATCCCAGCGAATAGGGCTGGCAGGGGCGTCTTTTAAGAAACTAGGACATATCTTAAAAAATACTTCATTACAGTAACATAAAAACTAAATTTTACAATACCTGTGTCCTACTTGGAAGCACATATGGACTGGAAACAATGTGTCTCACTAAAACATTTGTTTAAAAGCTTGCAACTTCACATAGAGCTATGGAGAGAAGCGTGCTTGGTATCTCCCTTGGGGATAGAATTTATAAGGGGCAGATAAGGAAACGAATCAAGGTCAATGGCATAACTCTGAAAGCAGCAAGGATGAAGTGGCAATGAGTGAGGCATGTAGCTAGATCACCCGGAGGCAGATGAGTGTACAGGATCACAGAATAAAGACCTAGAAAAGTAGGAACAGGCGTGGGACGTCCACAGAAACGATGGGTCAATGATACGTGTATAGGAGTAATAGCGGACAGTGTATGGAAGAGATTAGAAGAGAGCTATAACCAGGAGTAGACAAAATTGGACAAAAAGAGTCCATATGAATCACTTAATGTGCACAGGTCATCTAGGTTCATTGCTAATACAAATGTATCGTTCAGAAATCATAAGTTATTGATGGGAACGCCGTAGTAGTTGCTGAGTTGTTCAAAATGAAAAAATATAATGGTTCATACTCGAAAGTTGACATTACTCGACTCTCCGCTACATAAATACTCCTGTGAATATAAAAGCTGAAACAGTTCTGAATATCAAACGAAATAAAGTTTACCAGCGTATCTGCTTATTTTCTATTTTTGTTTTAATTTAGCAATTTAGTCTGCTTGAATTAAATATGACTCTAAGTGCAATTTTAATTGAGCTAACTTATAAAAGGTATTTTAAAAAATAAAATAAATGGGTAGTCAGAAAACGTGAGTCATTATATTTTTAAATATTTCTATTCTATTTATCATATATTAGTAATTGTCCACAGTTTCGTTTGTTTTAACTATACAACTTGCTATTTTAGGCAATAAAATATATTTAAATAGTGCCAGAGTTCCAGCTTACCTACCACTTTGCTCTAGGCGCCTACACCAGATTTAACTTGCTCTGGGGAAAGTTTTAATTTCTTTGAAACTACTGAACCAATATTAATCAAACCCTATAGAACGACTTAACTACCCCTAAAAGAAACTCGATTAAAGACAGAAAAGTGCCCGTGAGGTTACTAACCACAATACCATAAAATAACCGGTCAAGTGCAAGTTGGACTTGCGCAATTAGTGTTCCGTACGGTAATTGCTTTTAAAATAAAAATTTTTGTTATGGAAGTATTAAATGATCAATGACTTCACAAAACACATCCCATATATACCAGATAAATTATTAAAGGTAATGCCCTGATACATTGTGATAATTTTTGTTCAATCTACACCCGGTGGAGAATATTCCAGAATTATCAAAATTTTTTGATCAGTACTTTTCGAGATAAAGGGGACGACAGCGATTTTTCACGATTTTTAAAAAATAATAGAAAGAAAAGTGTGCGCAAGTATTACATTATGTATATTTTTGAACTCGTGTTTTTTCAAGCTTTCATTTGACATCCCACTTGATGACCTGGTAAAATTTTTTTTTCACATCCAATTTCACCCCCCAAAACTAACCCTTCAAGTCAAAATTTAACATTCAAAACTACACGGCTCTAATGAAGCTATCATTTCCTATATTAATACCAAATTTCAACTTTCTGTGTCAAAACACCGAAGTGATCTTGTAAGCGTTCCGTACGGAACACTACAAAGAATTTTGGTAGATGACTATTTCAAACAGAAACATAATTGATGTTTGTAATAAGAGACATGATGCTAATTCTATTCGATGGAGTCTAGTTAATTTATCTGGTTAACCAATGTCACAATGGTGACAATAACGACAAAGACCACGTGACTACAACTAACAAGTATAATGATAGTTTTAAACTAAATCTAAAGACTTTTAGACTTTTTGCGACATGCATATTTAACCTGTCTGTTTGAACGACTGGTTGCAGGAGGATATGATGCTGATTCTCTGGCGTTTTCTTAATTTATCTGCTTAACCAAAAATGACAGTAATGACAGAGACTACGTGACTACAACTGAAAATTATAGTGAAAAGCTACGCAGTACCTGTCGACTTTCCAATTTCGTTTAACCAGGACACCTTAGTGTATTGTGGCTGGTTTCTTAGTGTGTTGGATATATGGCCATCATGTTATATTAAGAGTTGTAGTTTGTCGTTTCCTAGGTGCAAGGAAATAACGCAGTAACTGACTCAACAACCTTTAAATTTAGATTTTTCCGGTTTAAAAATAATACGCGATAAGGAATTTTCCACTACAGAGAAAATATGTATATTATTTATATATATATATATATATATATATATATATATATATATATATATATATATATATATACATATATATATATATATATATATATATATATATATATATATATATATAAATATATATTATTTATATATATATATATATATATATATATATATATATATATATATATATATATATATATATATATATACGTGGGTAAATCAAATATAAACGGTAATTTTGCTATTCTTCTTAGAATGCAGTTCTTAGCTAGATGATGTTGTGTGGAGTAGATGTTTGGTTTGTTAGGAGTGGGGGAACCGGATGGGTGCGCGCGCCAACTCGTCTTTGTCGTCAGTACAGCCATGACCGAGCAAGAGGTACCTTCGTCTGTTGCGCAACATATTATCATCAAGTTTTTAACCAATGAAGGCGTTAGACCGTCAGAAATTTTAACCCGTTTGAAGGCACAGTTTGGGGACAGTACACTGTCTCAGAATCGTGTGTATACGTGGGCGAGAGAATTTAAGGGCGGACGAGAACGGGTTGAAAACGAAAGTCATGATCGACGCCCTAGGTCAAGCCTTACAGATGACAACATCCGTGACATTAGACACCTTAACAAAGGTGATTGCCGATTAACCGTTGAAGAAATTTCCTCAGAAGTGGGTATCAGCTATGGAAGTGTTCAATCCATAATTACTGATCGACTCGGTTTCAGAAAAATTACTGCTCGATGGGTTCCAAGGTTGTTGACTGGAAACCAAAAACAGGTTACGTCGGAGATCGCTGAAAGGCTTCTGAATCGATTTCAGCAAGAAGGGGAGGCCTTTTTAAAGCGCATAGTGACATGTGATGAGACGTGGGTACATCACTACACTCCCGCGTCCAAAATGGCAAGTGAGGAGTGGCAAAGAAAGAATGAAGGTTCCCCAGTGAAGGCCAAAACTCGTCTGTTTGTGCTGGAAAAGTCCTTGCAACGATTTTTTTTGACTCTAGGGGAATTTTACTGATCGATTTCCTGCACGATCAACGTACGGTGAATGCGGCTTACTACTGCCAGTTGTTACGGTTGGCAAAAGCCGCCTATCGAAAGAAAAGACGGGACATGCCCATCAGAGATGTCATTCTCCTCCAGGACAACGCCAGACCTCACACTGCGGCTTTGACAAGGGATACACTGGAAGAAATGGGCTGGGAAATCCTCGAGCACCCTCCTTATAGCCCTGACTTATCCCCCTGTGACTATTTTTTGTTTGCGCCTATGAAAGAATCACTGGGAGGACAGTGATTTGGAGGCAATGAAGAAGTCGAGGAACACGTGCGCAATTGGCTTACAACCCGCCCTCAAACCTTTTATGACCAGGGAATACGGAAACTTCAAAATCAGTGGCAAAAGTGTGTAGATCACGCAGGAGACTATATTGAAAAATGTTAAATCAATGATTTGTGTATAAGGTTATTCAATAAACGTATAAAAAAAAAAATAACCGTTTATATTTGATTTACCCACGTATATATACATATATATATATATATATATATATATATATATATATATATATATATATATATATATATATATATATATATATAATGTATACATACAACTATGGAACATTTTATTTAGAAGTTATATGATTGTTATAAAAATGTAAACAAAATTAATGTCAAAAAAGTCTCCATACACTCAAGAACTACATTGAAAAAAACACGTTATAATCAGCCGCATTTTATCAAGCTATCTATTGCTCGGAAACAGAAAACAAATGAATAATTTTCAGCCATACTTTATAATCTGTCACTTGTTGCTAGTAATTTTGCAGAGTGTTTTTAAAGTAGTATTAAAAATTAGCGAGAGAAATTGTGAAATTTCATTTCAAGTTCGAAAGATCATAATTGATTTGTGGAAAGATGAAAAATCGTACAGAAATATACGAAAAATTGTTAAAAAGTCGCATGTTACTATTCAGTATATTGTAAACCAGTATAAATCAACGGATTCCTATAAAATTTCACTACGCTCCGGTCGTCCCAAGAAACTGCCTCCACGTGAAGAGGCCAGTATTGTTAGACAAATAATTATAGATTCCAAGAAAAGTGCACCAAAATTAAAAGAAGAATTACGGAACTATTTTCGAAAAATGTTTGTTCACAAACAATGAGAAATTGTTTACACAGGGCAGGCTGTAAGGGGTGTGCAACCAGGAAGCCCTTAATTTCGGAAGCTTATCGCAAAAAGCGGTTAGCTTTTGCTAGGGTATACATCATCCTTTGGTATGTGCATCAGTACCTAGAAGTTTATAATCAATGTTATATCGATGTTGATAGGGGAGAGTTTATCGACATCTTTGTAATTATCGAAATATTGCATGAAACATAAGACGTGTAATATCAGAGACGAGACATGAAGCACGCAATATGAAATATAAAAATTGAAATATGGAAAATAAAATGTAGAACATGACAGTATGCGCAGAAGGAATATATAGTACTTAGTCAAGAAAATACATATACTGAGGGAGAATTTCAATCCACCAGTCACCTAGTATTTTATACATTTGTTATTTAAAAAACGTAACAAGAAGCAACCAGAAACTTGCGAAGGAATCATATTGCTCATTATCTCTCTAAAAACACAGATAACACAGGGGAACAGCTGTTTTGGTGTCGAGGTTTTTTGAGCTGATTCTATATCAATTTGATGTCCTGAATTCAAATAACGTATTCATTTGTACCTAAGAGCTCAAATTTTTAAGATATACAATTTTAGAGAAATATAAGTTACATTATTGTAACTCAAATCCGTAAGTGTAGTAAACAAAAGTAGATACGAAATTTTTATTTTAGTTATACAAAATACAATATTATGTCGTACTTACAAACAAAAAAAAAAAACATTAAAGAAATGAAATAGTCACTCAACACTTGGAAAGCTTCTTTTCCGCGACATTCTTGAATGTCCCTTTTTAAACTCCAGCAGTAATCTGCCATCATGTGCATGTCCCATCTTCCTTGGTAGCGGTCCTCCATAACTTTAATATCTTGGTGAAATCTTTCACCTTGTTCCTCACTCATGTCTTCTAAATTTTCTGGAAAACGGTCTAAGTGGCTGTGTAAATAGTGTATTTTAATACTCATATTGCACCCTAAGGATTTAAAACTATTAAGCATCTTGTTAACCATTTCAACATAGTTTTGTGCTTTATGTTTGCCTAGAAAATTTTCTACAACTGCAACAAATGATGTCCAAGCTTCTCGTTCAACTTGATTCATTGAATTTATGAAGGCAGGATCCTTAATTAATTGTCTTATTTGTGGGCCGTCAAATATCCCTGCTTTGAGTTTTTCTGTGCTCAACTGATGCATTTTTACCCCTATATATGCAAAACAAGACCCATTCTTATCAAGAGCCTTTACAAATTGCTTCATTAAGCCCAACTTTATATGTAACGGAGGAAGTATGATTTTTTCTCTTTCAACCAAAGCGTCGTTAATGACATTCTTTTCCCCAACGTCCATGTTTTCTCTCTGAGGCCAATCTTTTCTAACCCAGTGGTGTGTTTTGTCCCTACTATCCAGAGGCACAAGAAACACGGATATTTCGTGTAACCACTTTGCTGCCCAAGAAGAAAGTTTACCATTTTTAAGTCTACACAAATCATCCATTGATGTTCGTAATACTTTATCTTCTGCAAGACCAAAGCTATGGTATTATATTCTTCTTTCAGTTTCGTTGAGTGAGCTAGTGGTATTGAACCATATTTATTCCCATTATGTAGAAGGACACATTTTAAACTTCGCTTTGAACTGTCAATAAATAGGCGCCAATCATCTGGAATATATTCAGAAAGTCCCATTTCTTTCATGAGCCCCCAATTTCGTGACAAAATACAAGATTGTCTTCTTGAGAAAAGAATGGTAGCAGATCTTTTTCTCTTGTACGGTAAAAGGTAATTTTGGTTCCTTGTTCCAGTAAATTTTTGTCGTTCAACCTAGAAGCCAGTACTTCAGAAGCTTTTTTTCGATAAATTGAGATCCCTGGTGAGATCATTTAATTCATTTTGATTGAAACGTTGAGGAACTGATGACGTCCCCTCATAGTCACTGTTAGTTTCATTAGCATCAGAACTTTTATTAGCATCAGAAGAGCGATCAGAGGGAAAATATTCGTCATCAGAAATATGTGGTAGCTGATGAAATGTTGGAATCGGTATTTCATCTGAGTGCGGGATAGGGCGTATTGCCGAGTCTAAATTGGGATAAGTCCACTTACTGCGGTTATTTCGATTGATTCCATTAGTATTTACTAAACAGAAATAACAATCATTGAAGTGGTTTTTTGGTTCTCTCCAAACCATTGGTACGCCGAATTTTAGACATTTTCTTTTCCCGGTAGTCCACTGCCGTAAATGCTCTGAACAAGTTTTACATACGAGATGCGGGGCCCACGTTTTGTCCTGATCACCAAGCTTAACTCCAAAGTATCCAAGATACGCTCGCTTTACAAAGTCAGTAATAGTTTGTCTGTTTTGTTGAAACATGTATTCTCCGCATATATAGCAAAACACATCAGGTTGATTTACACAACTTCTTATTGAACTGGAACCTGAACTAATTTTAATTCTGTTCAATAACACAAAAACACTCTTTTCTTAACATAAAATAACACGCCGAATTCGATTTACTCTCATTAGTAAGAACGCACAAACTGACGAGACTTACCCGAGTTAGGTGATTAAAAGGGTCAGTTCAGGTACCTGATAGGCAATGGTTCCACTGTTTATAGATTTACCTGGAATTTACTCAATTACAGACTGACAATAAAACCATTGTACCTACATTAATGAACATATAATAATTTTAGAACTCTCATAAATGAATATACTGAATAAAAACCACATTGGTAGATAAGTTGATGTATCTAAAAAAGTAGAGCTGATAGAGAAAAACGGATTGCATGTATAGATTTAGCGTCCCAAATATAGTTAAAATCAGCTCTAAAATCCCAGGCACCAAAACAAAAATATTTTTTTGTTGCCCTGTGTAATTTGATATATTGAGTAATAATTAGCGGATGAAAAATCCCCTGTAGATATCTGACCTACATTTGTGAGTCCGCTACGTTTGCAAAGTAGTCTTAGGACACTATTTTCAAGTATGTAAGAACAACTCAAGACAATATTTCCTGTTTAGCGAGAAGAATGACATAAGAATGAACCTTCTTATTTTAAATGAAATACCCTGTATATTTTAAGAACGTTTAAGAGCTTTAACATTGAGTATTTATTTTAGATTTTTCATTCTTATTTGCACTAAAGGATAACCGTCCACTAATCTGGCTATTTTAAGCATAATATAGTTTGTTGGAGAGATATTTGTGATATCAATCTTTTCTTTTCTTTTTTCTTGGCTTCACGAATCCAGAGTATAACCTACGATCTTAATTTAAAATCGGCGACATCACAATACTCAGCCACTAGCGTTGGATTCCAATTTGCGATCTTCAGGTCCCTTGGCAAGTTCTCAACCCACCGCGCTGATGAGATCGACTCTTTCTTCCCTTAAAATAAAAAATATGTTACTAACTATAAAAGAATATCTTTGGTGTAATAGTCAGAATAAAAATCAGCTTTATCTTGAATATTTTACTCCCGCGTACTTACAAAAATCGCAAGTTAACTTATTATTAAAACTGATAACATACAAATTCCCAAGTAACATCAGTTAAAGCTACATAATATGAAATAAATTTTCAGATTATTTTGGTGTTTAATCAAAATAAGCGTCAATTAGTATGCTAATAGAAATATTTTTTTAAGAACGTTTTAGAGCTTTATCACTGAGTATTTAATTTAGATTGTTCATTGGATTGTTCATTATCATCTGCAGTACAGGATACTCCTCCCATAATCTGGTTATTTTAAGCATAATATAGTTTGTTCGAAAGATATTTGTGATATAAATCTTTTCTTTTCTGTTTTATTGGCTTCACGAATCCAGAGTATTAGCTACGAACTTGGTGTTTAATAATTTAAAATGTGGGATATCACAATACTCAGCCACTAGCGTCAGATTCCAATTAGCGACCTTCAGATCTCTTAGAAAGTTCTTAATCCATTATGCTAATGAGATCGGCTGTTTCTTCCGTTAAAATCAAAAATATCTTACTAACTATAAGGGATATCTTTGGTATAGGCGGGTGGGTCAATACCCGTGTTTGAAGACAGATGGCCTTTGCTAAAGTAAGTTGATGTTACCATCGTGTGCTGTCATCTGATAGATGATACTGATCCATAGGTTAGTTTGCAATTGAAAGCCATTTCAATAAGTAGTGTAACGTGTTTATCGCTAAGATAAAAAAGTGCAGTGCAGAAAACATGTAAGGAGATAAAAGTGAAATTGGACGCCATCAATGACAATAGTCAGATATTTGTTCAACAAATTTTAACGTGGTCGAACTTCCGTTTTTGATGAGGATCGCTCGGGACGCCTATCAGACCGAGGAAATTATTGAAAAAGTCCACAACATCATTCTCGCTGATCGTCAAACGAAAGTGCGCGAATTAGCAAAGGCTATAAGCGTGTCGACGGGAACGATAATTAATATTGTGCAAGTTGGCTATGAAAAAGTTGTCGGCCCGATGGTTCCGCGTTTTCTCTCCGTGGACAACAGGTGGGTGCGGGCTTCAACTTCAAGCTGTGTTTGAAGCAATTAAGCGAAATCCGAAGGACTTTACGTCAAGTTGTCACCGTCGACGAGACCTGGATTCATCATTATACACCCGAAACCAAGTAACAATCAAAACAATGGGCTGCTTCCGGTAAATCTGCTCCAAAGAAGGCGAAGACGGTCTCATCGGCTGGAAAAGTTATGACGACAATTTTTTGGGATTTAAAGAGCATCATACTCATTGACTTCTTGGAAAAAGGAAGAACGGTCACTAGACTATACTATAGTGAGTAATTGGACCACTTTGACTAGAGATGGAAGGAAACACGGCCCCATTTAGCGAAGAAGAAAGGGCTGTTTCACCACGACAATACTCCAGCATATTCATCCGAAGTTGTCGCCGCCAAACACCATGAACTGAGTTATGAATTGCGGCTGCACCCCCTGTATTCTTCAAACATGAAAAAATGGCTCACAGGAAAAAAATTCGGCTTAAATGAGGTTATTGCCCAGACAGAAACATATTTTGGGGAGTTGGACAATTCCTATTTCTTTCGGAGAGTTTTAAAAAATAGCAATGACCATGGAAAAAGTGTATATATCTAAAAGGGTTGATGTTGAAAAATAAAAAATTTGTTTTTGAAAAAAATGGCGTCTTCAATCCTAACACGGGTACGTATTGAACCGCCCTCGTAATAGTCAGAATAAAAATCAGCATTTGTTTTGAATAATTTACTCCAGAGCAATCGCAAGTTAACTTATTATTAAAACCGATAACATACAAATTCCCAAGTAACATCAGTTAAAGCTACATAATATGAAATCAATTTTCACAGATTATTTTGGCGTTTAATCAAAATAAGCGTCGATTAGTATGCTAATAGAATTAATTAAGTACAAAATGAGCGAAGACGATTTATCGTAAATGGAAAGTGTGAAACATTCCTGAGCGCGCCGCGTTCGCAGCGGGGCACCCTGTAGCAATCTTATTTATCTCTCACTCTCGACTACTACAACTTGCTTATTAACATTTAAATATTCGACCCATCCATTTATCAGGCTAACTTACTCGGACTCAAACTGAGTTTCATAAAGAAAATGCATTTGTACGTCAGGATTTTTAAACAGTTTCGATAGGCGAGGGCGGATTGGATATATGGACCGTAATTACGGACTTTATACGATGTAATATTAAACATTTACATTTAATTTAAATGATATTTTTTGTTAATCTTTAAAAATTACCTTTTTAGAATATTAGCATGACATAAGAAATAAAATATATAGTCTGTCTAGTAAGAACGTAACCGCTTGTTTTCTTGAAAAAATGTGTTTTTAGAACATTTTTTGCCATCAATTTATTCTTTAGTATGCTAACAACGGCGCAATTACCTTAGTGAGTTGTCTAATCGCCTCCTGCATCAATAAGCGCCTGGCATCTTCGAGGAATGCTGTCGACGAGATTTTCTCTATACTCTGCAAATTGCAAAAGTTTTCAATAGAGTTGGCGTCCGGTGATTGTGAGGGCCATTCTAGTATCTTATCGTGGGCCCAAGCCAGCGACTTCACGACGTGATTTTCGCCCAGCAAGGGTTTCTTCGAAATTTGACATCATGAGCACGAAGATGTTGTCGAATGGTCTCATGGGATACACTCAAATCCGATTTTCTTAATTTTGTCGTTTCTTGACGCAGCGTCAATTTCGAGTCCCGTGAAAGCAAAGATACGACTAGTTTTTCGACTTTGGAAGTGACTTTGCCTATCGAGCCACGTTGTGGCAAGTCGTCGACATTTTTTGTCTCATTGAAACGATTTACTAACTTCTTCACAAACGGCACGGACTTTTTAATATTTTAGCGGCCACAAAATGTGTCATTTTATGCCTCTTTGGATGGGAACAAAGAAAGACTGTCCCGAACCGACGCACAAACAAGTGACTCATTTTGGATTTTACGTGATTTCGACGAAAGTTCGGAATCAACTGATATTTT
Organism: Pachyrhynchus sulphureomaculatus; assembly: GCA_019049505.1. Classification (NCBI taxonomy): domain Eukaryota; kingdom Metazoa; phylum Arthropoda; class Insecta; order Coleoptera; family Curculionidae; genus Pachyrhynchus; species Pachyrhynchus sulphureomaculatus. The sequence goes on from CM032454.1 coordinate 187,271,532, forward strand.
TACTAAATTTTGTCGTAGACAAAGGTTTCCTCTACCGATTTTTCTCTGAATATCGCGGACACGTTCTTACTTGACAGACTGTAGAATATGTAAAAAAGGTATATGGAGAGCAAATATAATAATAATATATAATTGATCTGTCTGTCTGCTGGTGAGTCTATCTATGAATGAAATGAAAATGGATTTCCAATTCAATATACGTATAATAAGAAGATATAATAGAAAGAGCTCAAAGTTACAAATACCTTGGAGTCTGGGTGAAAGAAACAGGAGAGCAACCTTTGGAAATATGAACAAGAACATAAATCGCGAGAACATCGGTTGTGTCGCTACAGAAATTCTTATGTTATCGAGATGTTAGCATTAGACTTAGGTTGCGAAAATTTCGGTGTTACATTTCCCCTGTATTGTACAGAGCGGAATCTTGGACACTAAAAAAGACCCAGTTGGATAAACTATAAGCTTTTGTGATATACTGTTACCGTAGAATGTGGCGCATACCTTGGACCAATAAAATGACAAAACCATAAAGTCCTTGCAAAGATGAACAAGGAAGTAAAAATTTGTGTACTTTCGCCACGAAATGGATCTAAATATTCCCGAAGTCAAGGCTATCAGAGCCGGAGTCATACAAGGCTCCGTCCTCTCCCCCCACCTCTCTAACATTTTCACAGCCGACATTCCCAAATCGGATCAGACCAACCTCCTCCTTTATGCTCATGACACCGCCATTATCACCTACTCCAGAAGTAGCCGCCTCATCACCAGCAGACTTCAGCGCCACCTCGACACCCTGGATTCCTGGTTTGACCGCTGGAGGATCAAACTCAGCCCCACCAAAACTCAAGCCATCGTCTTCTCCAAGGGCAGCGGCACTTCTCATGGACATCTTCAACTCCAAGGCTTCGGTATCCAATGAGCCAAGAGCATCAAATACCTGGGCGTCCATTTCGACCGACAACTCGTGTGGAAGGACCTGGTCTGCACTGCGACCAAGAAGGCGAAGCAACTACTGGGGAAACTCTACCCCATCCTGAACCACTCCAGTAAGTTGCTCCCTCGGACCAAGCTCCTAGTTTACAACTCGGTCGTGAAGGCAGGCCTCACGTACGCCTGCCCCATCTGGTGCCAGCTCCCCAAAACAAGGAGAGCTCAGCTTCAAGCAGTGCAGAACAAGGGCCTGAGGATGATCACGGGAGCCCCGTGGTTCATGAGGAACCGTCATATTCACAGGGACCTCGGTGTGCCTACCGTAAAGGCACACATGAGGCAAATTCAACAGAAGTTCGTCGAAAAGGCGTCCCAGCACCCCAACCCGTGCATCAGGGACGCCTTCTGACTCCCACCTCAAGCTAGCCGCCAGTTCCCTAGACCGTCGGACCCGCTGATGCTCTCGGACGAAGACGACGACCCCCTCGCCCACTGTGACAAGAAGAATGTGATTCTAGGTTAATTTTAAATTGGTCCTAATTTAAGTCTTGTTACATCCTAGTTTAAGTTAGCGTAAGTCTTAGTCTAAGGCAGTTTAGCATTAAGAAACTTCATGTATGGAACAAACACATTTCCTAGGTTAAGTTAGCATAGGATCTCTATTGTAAGAACTTAGGTTAAGATAGAATAAGTTTACATTTAGTTATAGAAATTATTTTTATATATACTTTCAAAAATTATAAGAAAGAGGCCTGGCCTAACTTAGAATCCAATAAAGACAGTGAGGATCTAAATAAGCTCTGCTACGAGTGATAATGCAGGGGAAATGTAGCCCCCAAGGAAAGAGGCGAAAGTGATAGATGTGGATACATTTTGTACAGTATCAATAATATTAAAAGACTGCAAGCAGTTTTATTAATAGTCTAGAGTACAAGGAGTTAAATGATGAGGGGGGCTAGTAGCCCAGTCGTCAGAGACAAATTTTGACGAAAAGCTCTCATTAAATGTTAATAGGCTGCGTTTTAGCATACAGGTAGTTTTTTGGACATAGAATACGATACAAAAATATTTGATGCTTTTGTACGCTAAGTCTACAAAATCGAAAATAAAATGAAAAATTCGGCTTTTCGCAAATATCTCTAAAAATAAAAAAGATATCGAAAATCTAATAGCCCCACGTGAATGAACGAGAAATTTTACAAAAAAGTAGTATACAGCTTATTTTTTTTTAGTTTTTACCGTAATTTAAAAAAAATTCAAACAAAATAACTGGTTTATCCCCTTCAGTTGTAGTGGGAATTATGCTTTCAACCTCATTTATAATTAAATTAACGTTTCTGTATACCGATAAATATTTTGAAATTGGCTATTAAGGCTCCAGATAGAAGACCACACTCAAATCGGACCATGCACAGAATATACATATCTGGGTACTAAAATTACAAGCAACGGATGGACTGAACCAGAAATTGAACACCGTATTGTATAGGGGAAGAAGGGTCATTGGGTGTCTAAACTCGATTCTGTGGGGAAAACATATATCAAAACAAAACAAATACTCTTGTATAACACTATTCTAAGGAGTATAGTACTCTAAGGCAGTGAAGCATGGCAAATGAGTCAAACTACACAGCGGAAACTACGAGTATTGGAAATGGACTACTGGCGCAGATCGGCATGAAAATCACGCCGCACAGTGAGGAAAAAAACGAAAAATCGTGTTTCAAAATTGTCTAGGGCCTTCAATTTTGGTTCGATTTGGAGCTTATTAAATTCCGAACAAAGTTGTCGGAGCCGATTTTGCAATTAAACTTTTGTTTCAAAATGGCGGACGTCTTCAAAATGACGGTTTCTGATTATATAGCGACTGAGACACAGAAAACACTTACAGTTTCAAACCAAGTTGTGCTGAAATGCGTGTATGTATGTTTTTTTATGTCGCAGATAATATATCTAATATCACAGTTACAAGATTAATAATAATGAACCCAAAATGGCTGCCATGAACAATAAAAGTATTATAAATATGAATAAACCTATCATTATTATTTTATATCCATAACATTTGCATAAATAATTTCTTTAAGGTTGTTAATTATAAATATGTTTCAACAATTGACTTAAAATGACAAATCAAGTATAGCGGATGCCAAAATTGAATTCTAGCAATAACTGCATGAAAATTTAAATCCCGCAACTAAACTTGAATAACTTGAATGATCTGACTGCCACAGTCTAAATGCCACAGAGAAACTTTCTTGCTCGATTCAATATTAGCATCCGCCATATTTGATTTGTCATTTTAAGTCAATTGTTGAAACATATTTATAATTAACAACCTTAAAGAAATTATTTATGCAAATGTTATGGATATAAAATAATAATGGTACGTTTATTCATATTTATAATACTTTTATTGTTCATGGCAGCCATTTTGGGTTCATCATTATTAATCTTGTAACTGTGATATTAGATATATTATCTGCGATATAAGAAAACATACATACACGCATTTTAGCACAACTTGGTTTGAAACTGTAAGCGTTTTCTGTGTCTCAGTCGCTATATAATCAGAAACCAACGTCCGCCATTTTGAAACAAAAGTTTAATTGAAAAATCGGCTCCGACAACTTTGTTCGCGCCGTGACAAAGTCCCAAACAAAACGATTCTAGAAATAATGGAAGTGGAGGAGGAACAAGGAATTGAAAGGAACTAGAATGGTATGGTCACGTGGAGAGGATAAGGGACGAAAGACTCCCGAGGCTGATCAAAAAACTGGTCAGCACGCGAAAAGAAAAAAAGAGGACGCCCAAAAACAACATGGATAGAAGGAATAGAAAGAAGTATGTCAGCGAGGAACCTAAGCCACGGAGACTGGGAAAATAGAGAGGACTGGAGAAAAGGGACCAAGAGGCGTACAACGCTATAAAGAATGGATGATGATGATAGCTATTAAGAGGTTTCTCGGAGTGCCGATTAAGAACCCGATGATAGATTTTAAAAATTCAAAATGGTAGAGAGTACGTAATTCATCCAATTTCTTCGAGTAATTTAGAATTTTTGTGTTTTCAATAACTGTTATTTTTTTGTACCTGGATGTCTAAATGAAATATAAATACCCTTGACTTAAAGCTTAGACTTTTATCTTTCATATACTACCTTTCAATATTTTTTTTATTTTAAGTTTAAATTGTATTATTAATAATAAGCAAAAAATGCGTTTATCATGAATACAACTTTAAGAGCAAAATTCCAAAAAAAAAAGAGAAAGTTTTTTTAGGTTTTTAATGATTTTCTAATATCAAGCCTACTTTTAACTGTAACTAAAAAAAAAATTTCGGCTTATTTTTGACTATTTCGTTCTGCTTTAAACCTAAAATTGCCGGCGGCGCAATACAGCAGGCAAATTTTTATATTTTGAAACTCAATTTTTACAAAACACATACAATGTGGGTATGTCTAATTATTCTTATATTGACACTTAAAATATAATAATGATATATGCACAAGGATTTTTTTTTCAATACTATATGCTATTAAATATTTGTAATTTACTGCATGCCGGTTAAAATTATGCAAACAAAAATTTCGTTTTAAGTTTTACAAATTATAAAACAATGAAAATAAAAACTACTAGTATCATCGAAAAGCTGAAAGTCTCCTCTTCAAAGAGCTTTCTTTTAATTTTCTTTTACACTCTGAGAACAAGTAATATCGATTAACCTTCGAGCAGTGCGCGTCAAATTAACCGGTTTGGCACGCTACACACCTATCCGAATTTTTAATAAATATTTACGCTAATAAAAAAAATCTGGAAAAAAATCTGTATAGTATTTTATTGTAAAATTTACCGCTCCTTCACGTGGTGCTATTAGTTTTTCGATATCTTTTTTATTTTTTTGAGATATTACCGAAAAACCGAATTTTTTAATTATTTTGGATTTTGTGAACTTAGCCTACATCAAACTTAAGTAAACTTTTTTTTTATCGTATTCTACGTTCAAAATATTGCCTGTGTGTCACAATGCAGCCTGTTAACATTTAATGAGAGCTCAAAACCCCTGGCGATTGGGCTATAGAGTGGATTGCCTCGAATATATCCTGTTATAAGTTATTTTCAAGTTTCTGGGAGTCGCGGACGAAAATTGTCATTTGGATTGGCTTGCCTGCTATTTGACTGGACGTACATAGACTGTCCGCTTTAATAACTACTTATCAGACAGTATACATGTCCCGTCTGGAGTTCCTCAGGGATTGCACTTGAGTTCTCTTCTGTTTAACTTATTTATTAATGACTTGACTCATCGTTTTGCACATAGTGAGGTCCTCCTTTTTGCCGATGATTTAAAGCTGTATATTGAGGTGTCTGTATTTGATGATTGTTACAAACTTCAGACAGATTTGAATCAGCTTGTAGCTTGGTGCAAGAACAATGGTATGGAGTTAAATGCGACTAAGTGCCATTCTATCGTTTTCAGTAAGTCCTGGACTCAGATTATCCATACAATATCGGTGACGCTGTTCTTGAACGATTATCTGAAGTCAAAGATCTAGGGCTTATTATTGACTCAAAATTAACTTTTATACCTCATATACAGAATATCGTTTCCAAGTCTCTCCAGCTTTTGGGATTTATTAAGCGTATTACACTGGACTTTAATAGTATAGCTGCAATCAAGCAGCTGTACTGTTCACTGATTAGAGCTCGTTTAGAGTATTCCTCCAGTGTATGGAGTCCTTGCTATGGTACTCACGTTCAATGCATTGAGAGAGTGCAGCACAAATTTCTGAGATACATTGCCTTTAAGATCAATAGACCTGAACTTACTTACCCTCAGATAGAATTTGAGCTTCACATTCAAACTTTACAAGATCGCAGAGTTGCTATCGATCTCAAAATGCTTTATGATATTCTCCATAGTAACTACCATTGTCCCTTTCTGCTGGACAAAATTGGTCTGCATGTACCTTCCAGGGTGATCCGTTCGAGGCACACTTTTTTTGTGCCATCCCACAGGACCAACTACGGATGCAATAATTTTTTATCTAGGTCATGTCGCCTTGCCAATGAGTATCCCAATCCGGACTTTTTCGTTGGAAGATCTGTGTTTTATAGACAGTTGTGTGGAGTATGATGTACATTTTGTTACTTATTGTTAGAGTCATTATTTCCTTTTCTATTTTTATTATTATTGTTATAATTTTCTTTTTTCTCTTTCTTACCTCCCCAATTCCAAGTTTACAATGCATAGCTTCTATGCCTCCCCTCTTCTTACAAAGACAAAAATCCTTATTGAGATTTTATCCCACCTCTTTATTCAGACCCCACATTAAACAAGCTCTCAAACTTCATCAGTTACATCTAAAAACTTTCAACGCAAAATCCATACAAACCAGAATAAAGAGCCTTTTATCTACCCACGAATTAAATTTCACTTCTCCGGACTCATCTAAATTTCCAATACTTCCCCCTTGGACAGCTCCTACTCCGAAGATAGATATTAGCTTGACTAAATATAATAAGGAATCAACTACCTCTTCTCGAATAAAATCATCGTTCCTCCAACTGATTCACGATAAATATCAAAATCACATTCAATATTACACAGACGGATCTAAATCAGATTTGGGATTCGGTGCAGCAGTGGTTGCACCAAACATTATTCATAAATATAAACTAAACAACATTTCATCAGTGTATACAGCCGAATTATTAGCTATTAGAAAGGCTATTAAAACAGCTTTAAGATCAAATATAAATAGTAGTATTCTCATCATAACAGATTCTCTCAGCTCCCTGAAATCCATAAATTCTTCAAAAACATTCATCCCATTAGTGTTAGACATAATAGACCTTTTACATATAAGTGATATCCGGAAGAACAACATGGTATTATTGTGGACCCCTAGCCATATTAACATAAGGGGAAATGATCTGGCTGATAATAATGCCAAATTGGCAATCACCTCTGGAAAAATCTTAAATCCAATCTTATCACCAAAAGACTTGATAAATCATTTCAAGGATATCATCAAAAATTTATTTCAACTATCTTGGGACTTGCAAGAGGATAACAAATTATGGGAAGTAAAGCCTTCGGTTTATCCACCTTTTCACCTTTCAAGTTTGACACGAAAAGAGAATATCTTATGGAGAAGAATATCCATAGGTCATACGAATCTAACCCATTCTTATCTATTAAAAGGGGAACCCCCTCCATTATGTCAACAATGTAATACAGCCCTCTCGATAAAACATATCCTTTCGCATGATTATCTCCCTCAAAGAACAAAACATAATTTACTGAGACCCCTACATCAAATAGTTGCACCAAACACAAATACCATAAAATGTCTAATAGATTTTTTAAAGGAATCGGATCTTTACTCTAAATTATAATATCAACATAATCTGGCGCTAAATGATCTTAGCTATCGATGCGCTACACCTAAACATACATACATACATCTCTTTCTTACTGTAAAATTTTCTTTCTTACTTTATTGTCGTCTTAAGATATTTTACTGTATTGTTTTAAAATTGGGCATTGCCCGTTAATTAATTAATTAATTTTTTAAATTACTTCCAAAGCTAACAGAAATTGTATGTAAAGGGATAAGATTATAGAGTAATTTTTTTAAAAAAATATTTACTTCAAAACTTTTAATTGCAGGGGAACTGCTAGACACTCAATCAATTTTTAATGTAATAAAATATTTTAAAAAATATTTATATTTGCTTGTGTCGTCGAAATGTTTCCTTTGCGCAATCACCTTTAGTCAAATAACCCTTCTCAGGAGTCTTCGAATTTTCGAGTTAACTATTTAGGTAAAAGGAGAACGGTTGTGGCCTGCATATGACTAATAGCAGACTTCTTGTGGGTAAATTGGCATATCAGTGTCCGAATTTCGCCTTTGTATTGTCAATAAACAACCAAATTTTTTTAGAGCGTTTTGACCAGATGCAAAGTCCCAAGGCAATATTATCAGAAAACAAAATTACGGTAATAACCCAACGAAAAAGGTAATTCGAGATTCTCCTTCAGGCATCCGTACAGTCTTATTTCTGGTTTACTTTGTTATTGGAAAAATTATGTTCTTGTATAATAAAATAAATACGGAGATTTTGTAAGTGAATAAAAATTTATTTTCCATGTTAAACGTGGCCGTATAAGCCATTTATTTAAATTTAAAGTGACACTTGGAAGGCCAATGTACATATTTAACATCGTCAACGTTTAAATATAACTGGAATTTTTAGTGTTAATTTAATTAAATTTTGAAAAGTAAATTTTAATATAAAATATTATACTAATATTAACGGTTTTTATAAAGACAAAAATATTTGAAGTGGGCAGTGTTACCGCAAAATATGAATAACACTCCCTGAAACTTAAATTTAGAATCTGTGAATATTATTATGGCTAATTTCAGTTCACATTTATTTTTCTCGTTATGGAAGATTAATGAATAAAAAAATATAATAAAATCAATTTTTTTTTTATGGGTCTAGCACACGTGCTACAGGGAAGTCCCTAAAGCTCTACAGAAGCGACACGTGTGCGGAAAAAAAAAGCGATTCACGTTGTTCTTGAATCGCTGTACATTGTACTCGGTGGGAAACACAGTCCTGGGTAAGCCATTCCAAAGGGATGATGTTCTTCATATAAAAGACTGCTTGAAAAGCGTTGTACGAGGAGTAACAAGCTGAACCTCATACGGATGTGAAGTATCAGAGCGACGCACAGTGTGTCGCGTAGAACATGCTAGGTGGACAAAATTCATGTTATGATTTCCAGGAAATCTTATTTGCAAAACGTAAACAACACCACCAAACCCCGAATTCCGAGAAAAGGTTGTTTATCAAATTTGCAAGTGGCGAGTCATAAGCGTCAGAAGTCAGGTAGTGAGTTTAATGCAGCTCTTTCAATCAATCAGTTGCAATTTAGCGACACTTTCGTGCACAACTTATAGTGACATATTGTAATATTGTGAAAGTTTTTGTGATGAATATTAATACTGAGGGTAAGTACTATTTTTTAATGTATTTTTTTAATCAGAATCTATTAATTTGAATTTTTAGTATTTTTTTTAAATAGCCTATATATTTTAGCGTGTTTTTTTAAAAAAAAAACTTTGAAAGTTCAGAATATACAGACATTCACCTCGATCCGGGCTAGTTTTTAGTTATTACACAGAAATAACTTTATTCTTCGTAAAAATACACATATTGTTTAGCACACTTCAGTACAACATGTTTTTTTTTTTTTCTTTTTTTCAGAACACGTTTACTCTATTTCAAGGGTAGCCTTTTTTGAGGAGTGGTTGAAACACACGAAGAATGAAAAAAACTCGCGTGTATATGACTTTCTTTCTTCAAAATTTCACTTTGGTGACATAACTGAAAGCAGCCAAAAAGAAATAAAGTTGAAGATATCCAACTTGTCTAATAAGTTTGGTGCCAAATGGTTGGCTTCAGGAAAGTCGAAGGAGCGTTTTTTTAATTAAAAATAAGAATTGGTTGGATGAAGCAGACATAGAGTTTACTGCGAGTTCTTTTGCGCCACAACCTTCAACATCAAGTGAGAATGTGACTCCTGCAGGAAGACCTCGCAAAGATTTCGAGGAATCGTCGTTTAAGACGAACAAACGTCGCGTTGTGGATCTCGTAGAATCTCGAAGTGTCAGTGAATTGGTGACTGCTGCCGAAATTGCTGTGCGTTCAGCAGGGCAAAGGAAAATTGCCAATGTGATTAGAGACATTAGTGAGAGCCCAGATAATATTATTAAGTCTAAAAATACCAGTTCCGTTAATCCTAGGCAATTAAGTAGTGACGAAGCCTTAGCTTACTATATAGATTCTAAGTCAACAACGCATTCTTACAAACAAACTAGGAAGTGGTCCATGAAGGCGGGGCATAATGTGTTTCCGTCATATTTTAGTTTAAAAAAGTCCAAACAGGCCTGTTACCCTGCAGAGGAGCACATTGCTATAACAGAAACTCGTGCTGAAATAAATTTGCAAGCCTTATTAAATAAAACATAAACATAAAACATAAACAAAAACAAAAAATAATATTCAATCAACTTTAATAAAATTTTGTTACGCATTTTTTAATGTTTTATTTATAAAAAATCTTGTTCCTGAGTTATCGTTAAATATGTCTGCGTAGCTGACTAATTTAGGGGAAAAAATTAGCCACGCCCATAAAAAAACCAACGCGATGAATTTTATCTTAAAATAACTTAATATGCCTAGAATATACATAAACAATTGAAATAAGTGAAAAAATAATTTTGTCCAGCTAACTTGTACTAGTCGACACACTGTGCGACGTATAATTCTAACATGCACCGCTCTAGAAGGAATTAAGCGGGCTACATCCTTCGAACCCTCTCCATGAAAATACTTGTAGAATAGACTCAAGTTGCCAACCGTTCTTCGATATCCCAGCGAATCAACGCCGCCGGTCAGTTCTGGGTCTCCAATCAGACGAACAGCCCTTCTCTGAACAGAATTCAACAAATGCAGTGTATGTTTGGTAGCGGAGCCCCAAACATGGGAGCAGTATTCCATAGTTGATCGAATTTGAGCTTTGTAAAGAATTAATAGTTTTCGTTGGGTGTAAAGCTTTCAGGTTCGAAATAATATTCCCAACTTTTGAGAAGTTCTCCTTGCTATGCCTGCAACATGTTCATGCCAGGACAAATTTGCTCCCAAATTAACGCCCCACAAATTGAGTGACGATGCTAGGAGAATGGAGTGCTCCTACATAACTATGTCGGGTTCAGCAACGTTAACTTTTTTAGAAAAAACTGCCGCCTGGGTTTTTGTAGCGTTAACTTGGTTACTGCCACCCTAAGATGGAATCTCTTCCAGGTCTTTGTTAAGTTGAATGACTTCCTGCTGTCTGCGGATATTCGCTGAGCAGCCGATGTCCGAGCGTTCAAAGTGAATGAAGAGATAAGTGTACTGTCATCTGCAAAACTGTAGATTGGATTCCCAGTCTTTTCCAGCAGATCGTTAATGTAAATGAGAAAGAGGGTAGGAGACAGTATGGAGCCTTGGGGCACACCGGCGTTAACAGTAAAGGTCGTCGACTGCGACCCGTAAAGAACGCTCTCTGAGGAAACATGAGAGCCACAAACTTTTCAGACATACCATAAGAGCGTAGCTTAGCCAACGTGCCAAACACGGCCGAATGCCTTGGATATGTCAAGAGCAACCGCTCGAGATTCTCCGAAGTGTTCAATTGCGTTGTTCCAAACATGTGTTACATAAGTCAGAAGATCTCCTGTTGATCTATGTTTACGAAAGCCATATTGGTGATCGCTAATAATGTTGAATCCTTCAAGGTATTTTAGAAGATGCTGATTGCAGCCTTTTCCATGACTTTCGATATTATTGAAAGCAGTGCGACTGGTCGGTAGTTATTTGGCAAGGTCTTCTTGCCTTTTTTTAGGTATCGGCTGAACTGTGGCACATTTCTAGCAGGAAGGAAATATTCCCTTTCTGTAGGATAGGTTGAAAAGTCTACAGAAAACTGGTGTTAGTTCCCTTGCACCGTTTTTGGGAATCATGGCAGGTATTCCGTCAGCGCCAGAAACATTATTGGTGTCTAACTTCATTAAAATACGTTTTATGATACGCTGTCTGAAGACAACATCGTGCGTCCTTGACTGCACTATGGGAATTGTAGGTGGTGTTTTTCCTTGGATATCGGCAGTAGAATGTGAAGCAAAACAGTTCGGCCAACAAGTTTGCTTTCTCAACAGGTCTCGTTGCAATAGAACTATCTAGCCGTGTGAGTGGTGGTATGGAAGATTTTGTAAAATTTTGACCAACTGCCTTAGCGACTGACCAAAAGGACCTGGAATTGTTGGGACAAGCGAGACGTTTGTTTCTAATTCGCTGAGTGTGTGCCTCCTTGGTTTCGTCGATAATTTCTTTGCATCTGTTTCGAGCTTCTAAAATTTAAAAAAGTCCATTTTCAGCAGTTTTTGACTGTTCTCTCATCTGTCAATCCATCTCAGGACGCCTTTCGCCGTATCAAGGCTCTTCAGCTTAACTAGGATCAAAGAAAAAAGAGAACAAAGTTTAAAATACTTATCGCAGCACTGGTGAGCAAAAAAAATCGACTCAAGCGATTTTGTTTCATTTAACACAGATCCTTGAATTTAATTTTCAAACAGCGATATTATTTTTGGCATCATTAGAATGCTGAATTTCTACCCTTTCTAGTAATACTAAATACTTTTGGATTTCCAAAAAGTTTTACTGATTATTCAAAGAACCATTTTTGCTCACTTAGCAACGTTCTCGTTACGTGATATTCATCCATATAAAAACACATTCAACTGCATTTTCCTATCACTCCTTTATCGGAACTTGAACCGTTAACATCACTACTATACCTGCTCACTAATGAAGTCGTCGGAAAATGGATACCACCTCGGAAGAAACGGCACAAGTCATTGCCCTATTGCAAGAAGGGCATAGCCAAAGTGTAGTCGCTGCGCAACTGGACCTGAGCCAGTCAGCTGTCTTCAGAGCACAGACGTTACCAAGAGACTAGCGCCTTTACACGGAGAGCAGGATCAGGAAGAAGAAGGAGTATCTCGGAGCGAGACGACTGCTCCATTTACAACACAACCCTAAAAAATCGTCACTTGACCAGCGTTGAAGTTCAGCAGGGGCTCCAACAAGTTCGTGGTCGGGCTATCAGTTATTGGACAGTGAGAAATTTACAGCAGCTCATCGACAAGCGCGACTCAGATTGGCCCGAGAACATGTCGGCTGGACCTTAGAGCAATGGCGCTCCGTTTTATTCTCCGACGAGTCCCGAATGTATCTACGTGGCAATGATGGACGAAGACGAGTCTATAAGAGGCCTGAGGGAGCGCTATGCGCGGTGCTGCATTACTGAAATGTCGCCTACGGAGGAGGTTCTGACATGGTGTGGGAAGGCATCACACTGGATACGAAAACCGATTTGGTTCTCGTGACTGATGATACTCGTAGCGGTGGATTAACTGCTCACCGGTACGTTGGGTTCGTTGGCGATAGCTTCGTGCTAATGCACGACAATGCGAGGCCACATGGTACTGCATCGGTACGACAATACCTGGCGGAAGTGGGTATACCCACATTAAACTGGCCTGCGCGGAGTTGTGGCCCCAATCCAATTAAGCACATGTGGGATGAGCTCAAAAATCCAGCCTCTGCATCGCTGAGGGAGTTAAAGGTTGCGATGGCGGAAAAAACTGGGGAAGAATCCCACAGACAGGGGTGAAAAAGCTCACCCGCTCCATGAAAAACCGGCTGGAAGAAGTAATAAGGGCTAGGAGGATAATACAAAATACTGATTTTGGTTTTTATCAATAAATTTAATTGTTAAACTTAAATTTTATTTCTCCTTCCCTTTACCTCTATTTTCAATCCTTGTTCTCCTTGTTTATTCTTTTAACCGTTTTAATCAGTAAAAAGCATGAGGTATGCTATGGGATTTGGTATCATTAGAAAGAGAATAGAATGGGCTTTCAAACGATACTAAAATCCATAAAAATGTATAAACGCTAAATTCTAAAATCTGTGTTAAAATGAAGCCAAATAGTTTGAGCCGATTTTTTTGCTAACTTGTACAGCATAAGAAACAATTAAGACAGAAAGGCGAGTGAGGGATTCACGAATGAGAATAGCCAAAAACTGCTAGAAAATAGACTTTGTCCATTTCTAGTAGTTTATATTACTTTTTATATACTTGAGGTAAAACCCTATAGAGCGCTGCCAATCTGTCATTGTTAGCAACTTGCTGAATAATTCATCTTTCGGTCTGTGGCCTTGAATAGCCCGCAATAAAGGACAGCTACGCCTTCAAAACTAGGCTTAGATCAGCCAGAGGTACAAATTACTTGTCTTACTTAAAAAATATATTAAAAAACAAATAATGAAATGATAGATAAATCGCCATATAATGTGGAAAGTAGAAATAAATATGACAGTTTCGTGACAAATTAATCACGTTAAGAATTGATCGCGTTTTCATATAAATTTGCGTAAATTTAACTATGATAAATCTTATGAACTGATCTCTTAGGATTTCCAAAAGAAGTGTATTCAATCACAAATAATAGGCAGCTTCTATCTGACATCTAGTAATAAGTGCTAAGAACCTATTACTCAAGCTCAATAGAGTTCAAAGACTCCTGTATGTCCGGGAGTGCAGGGACTCCAGGATCTTTCCACTGTTCATAATGAGATCAAAAAAATTTCTCGTTTCTCAAGAACATTTGTCCGGTTTAGAGAGTTAATTTTCGCGAATTGTAACAGGCCATAAGACTTGAGTGTTCTACTGGAATCCTTCCAAAAAGTAGGAGTGGGCATAATGAGTTCATAAGGGCTCTGTACCTCCAAAGAAGGCGAAAACGCTATCTTTTCCTGGAAAGTTAATAGCGGCTATTTTTTGAAACTGCAAAGGAATTTTGTTTTTTAAATATATTCAAAAAGGGTTAATCGACATGTTTAAGGAAGCAGGCTATTAGAGAAACAAATCCGAATTCGTAGCTCTGTTTTAGCACCCTGTCACCTTCCTTGTACCAACATATAAAGTAGGACCTTATGGGGCCGAGAATGTTCCTCTAATGATGAGTTGAAAGCCATTGCGGCATCGTTTCTTGAGGAGAAAACAAAATAATTTCATTTTAAATATAACATTGTAAACGGTACTTACGTAAAAAATATTTTTTTACACTGCGAGTTTTCTGTCATAGCTAGGTGGACAACTTAAAGAAATGCCCTCGTAACATATATAACTTATGTACTTTTTTTAAACATGCTAAACCAATAAATATGAAACAATATCATGTACCAAAGAATATCTATAATATATGAAATGCAATGTCTCTCTGTCAGACTGTCTCTCCGTTAGTGCGCTTATCACTGGAGAAACTACTTATCCGATGTATGTGCTTTTTTTTTAAACATACATATGTTCTCTGTCCAGGTTATAAGATATACTTTATTGCGTTAGGTGACATAAGGAATAAGCAATGTCGCTAATAGTGAACCATTGAGGCATCGTTTCTTGAGGAGAAAACAAAATAATTTCATTTTAAATATAACATTGTAAACGGTACTTACGTAAAAAATATTTTTTTTACACTGCGAGTTTTCTGTCATAGCTAGGTGGACAACTTAAAGAAATGCCCTCGTAACATAAATCCCAAATAAATATGTGGTAGTTTTGTACGAGTTTTTTGTAGATTTTAAAATAAGTAGTGTCGCATTTTCTTTTAAAAGGAAGATCTAGAATTTCATTTTACTTTCCTTTCAAACCTCCGTAGTAAGGTTTATGGTTGAATGAATACTGTGTTAATACGGTGTAAAAATTATAACACTTTTAGAATCTAATTTTTAGACAAAACATATACACTAGCACCCTAACCTAATCTAAAAAGAAAAATAGCTTACAATAGACCTTTCCGTAAAAATATCCCTTCACAAAATCCTAAAGTTAATCTCCAATAAATCTTTACCCACGCATTGCCTGTCTACATGGACCCGATGTAAATTTATTTGAGTCGCCATTGTTCTAATATTTTTTGTAGACATCAAAGATGGTTTAAGCAAAGTTTGGCGAATCTTTGTTGTGTAAACAGCCGTGTTTCGTAGCGTTACAAGTTCTGCGTGGATACTATAAATCAGTCTTGAATATGGGATGAAATCCTTGTATATACAATATAAAAATATATTTTTCTAATTTTATTTCAATTAGGATAGCCTAGTCCACTGTGGTAATATTTGTGTCGTTAGCGTGAAAAAAAAATTAACTTCATATAAAATGATTACAATTGTACAAATAAGATTATATATATATATATATATATATATATATATATATATATATATATATATATATATATATATATATATACGAGTATATAAAATGCAACGTATCTCTGGCTGTCTGTCTGTATGTCCGTTAGTGCGCTTATCACTGG
>CM032454.1:187292462-187548502 GCA_019049505.1 Pachyrhynchus sulphureomaculatus
CATTGATTTCTTTGAAATATGGTGTTATAGGAGTATGCTCAGGAAGAACCCATCAACCTATACCGCAAGAATTATATATAAACATAAGTTTATCATCACTGTGTCTAAATTCTTCAGTATTTTGAACATGTAGCCAGAAGACCAGGTGATAATGTAGACCGTCTTATAATGATGGGAGAGGTCCAGGGTAAAAGGAGTAGAGGCTGTTGGCCAACAGGATCGTCGGATCAAATAAACCACTCCATATATCAATACATTAGGCTTCATGATGCGATTTTCGCCCAGCAAAGTGTCAATTTCAGGTCCCGTGAAAATAAAGACACGATTCGTTTTTCGACTTTCGGAGTTACCCTGCCTACCGAGCCACGTTTTTGCAAATGGTCAACATCTATCGTCTCGTTAAAATTATCTACCCACTTCTTCACAAACTACACCGAATTTTTAATATATTTAGCTGCAGCGGAATGTGTCACTTTAGGCCCGTTTGGATAGAAACAAAGAAAGATGCCTCGAACCGACGCGTAAACAAGTGGTTCATTTTAGATTTTACATTATTTCGACAAAAGTTTGGAATCGACTGATACTTTTAATAAAATAAGTCGTAGACAAAGGTTCCCTCTACCGATTTTTTGTTGAATCGCTAGAAGGGCATCTTCATCAGACTTTATATGCAGCGTTTTACTTTTTAATTCTTACTTGGCAGACTGTACATGTAGGGCGCGTCGAATGAAATAAAAATATTATGGTAACAAAGGATTTATTACTTATACTCATTGCTCAGAATGAGATTCTTTATGTCGAATGTAGGCATGTACTCTCTTTCTCGTTTTTATTGCTCTCAAGGCATGTACTCTCTTCAAACAAGTGACGTTGACGTTTCGTCGTTAATTCTCTCTTGCTTCTTCAGAGCTTGTTCCAAGGACTAACCTTTTCGGAATTAGTACGTAAATTTAACTTAACCACCCTACATAATGACTTTAATTACACGCGCATAGAGCAAGATTAATCGAATCCCACAAAATGTCCGTTATTAACTATATTATGTAAAAGAGACGTACAAATATGGAGTACCTGAAAATTATCACTTAACTACGAAACCTTTTAGCGCTAATTAGTGATGCAGATGGCTCAATAACGCAAATTAAAAATTGCAGGCTTTAGATACGCTCTCATCGCGCTTTTGGCAGGTTACTTCTTCATAGAACACCTCTCTATGAATGTATTATAGGGTATGCCAAAAGTAATTGGGCGGGACATATCGCAAGGATGAATGATAACAGATGGACACGCCGTACAGTTGAATGGAGGCCTAGAGAACCTAAAAGATGGAGAGATAGACCACAGACAAGATGGACGGATGACATAAAAAGATTAGCGGGACACGATTGGATACAAAAAACAAACAACAGAGCTCATTGGAGATAACTTAGGGAGGCTTACATCCGACTATGGATAGAATAAGCTAATGATGATGATGATGGAAATATATGACAGGTAATACCTGTACTTCGGATGACTTCATCTTCCAGTGGAATGTCAATAATGTTGGTTTTTTTCTAAAATTTTAGGTAAATCCTGCTTGTTGATGGATTGCGGTTGAGTGTCGATTAATATCTGATTAGGATTAAAGTAATTTTGATAGAAAACAGGTTTTTAATTAAAAATTGTAATTTTTTTGATTGAATTGATTCATAAAGTATACAGTATAGGGCTATGTATGGAATAACATATCGGATAAATGGCCTCCACGGCTTTGCTGGCACATACGCAAACTTATGTCGAAATTTTCGATGACCGTTTTGCATAAATGTAGTTGAATTTTGTTGATACAGCGCTTAATTTCCTCCTTCAAGTCGTGGGTGGTCGTGGGCTTGTTGGCATAAACCTTAAACTTTAAAAAACCACAAAGAAAAAAGTCCAATGGCGTTAAATCGCTTGATCTGGGCGGCCAATTCTGATCACCAAAACGGGTATTACACGACCAGGAAATGACTCATGCAGTAATTGAATTGTTTCTCGGGCTGTATGGCATGTGGCACCGTCTTGTTGAAACCACATGTCGTCCACATCCATATCTCGCAATTTGGGCACAAAAAACTGGATTATCATCTCACGAGAACGATTACCATTAACTGTTATTGCCTGGCCAACCGCATTATCGAAGAAGAATGGTCCGATGATGCCTCCAGCCCAAAATCCGCACCAAACAGTGATACGTTGTGGATTTTCTGAACCCCAAATGCGACAATTTTGTCGATTAACGAAGCCATCAAGATGGAAATAAGCCTCATCGCTGAAGATGATTTTCTTCGAAAAATCACCATCCACTTGTTGTTGTTCCATAATCCATTCAACGAACTCTCTTCGTTGTGCGTGGTTAGTAGGCTTCAGTTTTTGAGTCAATTGAACTTTGTAAGCATGAAGATGCAAATCTTTCGTGAGAATACGCTGTAGAGCGCTTCTCGAAATATACAATTCTTAACCACGGTGCCAAATTGATGTTCCTGGAGTCTCAGCAACACTCTCACGAACTACTTCAATGTTTTGTGTCAAACGACTTGTTGAAGGACGGTCAGAGCGTTTAAGATCACTAATTGATCCAGTCCGGGTGAATTTTTCAATTAATCTCTTCACAGTTGATGACGTTAAATCACTATTCCAACCATATTTTGTACGAAAATTCCGAGCTGCAGTTGCCAAACTTTCATTAATTTTAAAATATTGCTCAACAATGAAAACACTTCTTTCGTGTAGCGCTCCATTTTTAATAACCCTGAACTGTCAGCTGTCACAATGTTTTTTGTTTTGTTGGCAACACTTTACCATACAAATGGCACTAAATTCAAATCTTGCATGAATTTTGGGACACCCGTTTTATAAAGTAAAAAGAAGGAGAAAAATAATTTGTTTCACTGTGTATACCAATTCTACTACAAAAAAACTCCAGAATCTAGTCATACCAATGTGAAGGCGTTTGTTTATAAAACATTAACCCTGGTAACTAGTGATTAAAATACATTAAGAAAAAGCCTTTCCCATTAGGAATATAACGAATGTTATGCACCTAGTTGTCACATTACTGTCACTTGAAACATGTTCTTTATGAGTACTAATGAATATATTTTTGTCTGTTTATGAATCGATAATAAGCGATCTGCATTGCAAATTCATTGTTGGTAAAATGGGAGTGTATTAAGTTGATTTAATGAGTTCTTAGATTTCAAATTAGCCGTTGATTTATATAACACGCAAGCTGAAAAGTTTTTGGTCTGACACATAAATGTCGCCCTTTTCAAAAAATCACTATGATTTTTAAGAAGTACCAACCTTCAAACGATATGTGTCAAAATTTCATGACATCTCAACGATTAGTTTACAAGTTAGTGTGTGGTTTTAGTGACGCTACTTTTGATATTTTCGAAACAATGGAAAAAATCGAATTTGATAACTTGGTAAGTGTTACGGGGACTCTGCCCCTGGAAAATCACTCATCATTTAATGGTATGCTAAATTTAAACGGAACGCTATCTTATGGTCTTATCTTATAGTATGTCTGAAAAGTTCTGTTTGTGGCTCTCTTGTTTCCTCAAAGAGCGTTCTTTAGGAGTGGCGGTAGACGGATTTCTTTCTAAAACCTTCACTATCAACGTCGGCGTGCCCAAGGCTCCATACTGTCTCCGACTCTCTTTCTCATTTACATTAACGGTCTGCTGGAAAAGATCGGGGATCCAATCTACAGCTTTGCAGATGACAGTACGTTTATCTCTTCATTCACTTTGAACACTCGGACATCGGCTACTCAGGGGAATATCCGCAGACAGCAGGAAGTCATTCAACTTCACAAAGACCTGGAGTGAGTTTTTTCTAAAAAAGCTAACGTTGCTGAACCCGACATAGTCACGTCGGGGCACTCCATTCCTCTAGCATCGTCACTCAATTTGTTGGGCATTAATTTGGGAGCAAATATGTCCTGGCATGAACATGTTGCAGGCATAGTAAGAAGAACTTCTCATAAGTTGGGAAAATTATTTCGAACCAGAAAGCTTTACACTCCACAACAACTGTTAATTCTTTACAAAGCTCAAATTCGACCAACTCTTGAATACTGCTCCCATGTTTGGGGCTCCGCTCCCAAACACACACTACATTTGTTGGATTCTATTTAGAGAAGAGCTGTTCGTCTGATTGGAGACCCGGCTTGAATTCGCTGTAATATCGAAGAATAGTTGGCGACTTGAGTCTGTTCTACAAGTATTTTCATGTAAAGTGTTGGAAGGATGCAGCCCGCTAAATTCCTCCCAGAGCAGTGCATATTAGAAATACACATGGCGCTAATACTTCACATCCGTATGAGGCTCAGCTTGTTACAACTCGTCTTTTATACGGAGAACATCATCCCTTTGGAATAACTTGCCCAGGATGTGTTTCCCACCGAGTACAATTTACAGCTATTCAAGAAAAACGTGAATTGCTTTTTCCGCACACATGCCGCTTCTGAAGCGCTTTAGGGACTTCCCTAAAAAAAATGAAGTTGTTACACAAGAAAACATCAAAAAATCCACGAAATTGTTTAGGATGGCGGTAATGTAAAATTGCGTGAGACACCCTAAAGATATCAAAATAACATATTGGTCATATTTTGCATGAACATTTGGGCATAAGAAAGCTCTGTTCGAAATGGGTACTGCGTTTGCTCACAGTGGACTAAAAACAACAACGTTTTGATGATTCTGAGTGCTGTTTGGACTTGTTTAAGGGCAATAAAAAGGATTTTTTCATGCGATATGTGGCAATAGATCAAATATGGATTCACCACTATACATTGGAATCAAATCGGCAGTCAGCTGAGTGGACAGCAGTCGGGTGAAAGCTGCCCGAAGCGACCAAAGATCCAACACTCGGCTGGGAAGGTTTTGGCCTCTGTATTTTGGGATACGCATGGAATAATTTTCATCGACTCTGCTGAGAAGGGAAAAACCATCAATGGCGAATATTATATAAAGTTACTGGTGTATTTAAAGGCAAAAATCGCAAGAAACGGCCTCCAATGAACAAGAAAAAAGTGCTCTCTCATCAAGACAATGCACCGTGCCACCAGTCAATGGTTACAATGGCCAAATTGCATGAATTGAAGTTCGAATTGCTTCCTCATCCACCGTATTCTCCAGATTTGCCCCCGGCGACTATTATTTAGTCGCAGATCTCAAGAAAATGCTCGCGGTAAAGAGATTTGACTCCAATAAAGAAGTTATCGCCGAAACTGAGACTTATGTTGAAGGCAAATACAAATTTTTCTAAAAGAAAGTTATAGAAATATTAGAAAAACGTTAGACTGATTGTATCGGTCTTGACGGAGACTATGTTAATGAATAAAGTCGAATTTTGCAACAAAAAATGTGTTTTAAGTAGCTAGACCAAAAACCTTTCATCCTACGTGTTAAGTGTTGGATATAATGTTTAAATAAAAGGCAATGAATGTTGTTAAAAGTATTTCATTTTAGTTGTAGATATACACTTTACTGGTTTTAAAAGGCCTTTAAACAGGCCATACAATAGCCAGCACCAGTAAAAACAGTTGACAAGCTATCAAATCATTACCTGTCCGCCAGAAGCAAAGTGTCTGTACCGATAGTTTTAAATTCACCATAATACCAAAGACAGTTCCAATAGAAGAAATAATTGCTATAGGCGATTTAATTTAATCAACGCAGAAACAGCCGAAAAAGTACAGCAAGATGTAGTGAAAATATTAAGAAACTTCAAACCAATTGATGCCTGCCTGAAAACTAAAGAGCATTAAGCTTTGAATAATCTGAATAAAAACAAAACCATTATTAAACTACCAGCATATAGAGGTAACACAACAGGCGTCATAGACTCCACCACGAAGTTAAAAGACAATCGTATATAGGTCCTCAAATTAAACCGTAGCTGATTTCCTGGAAAAAGCCAGCAGGTGATCCAAACTAAACGGTCTTCCAGAATTACAGAAATACAACAATCCTCTGCAACCTATTGTAGGCGCTTTTAATTCACGTCTCTATAAACTGGAAAAAAGTAGATCAAGCCAAATCATACTTGAAAAATTATGAACATTTCACTTAGATTTTCCACATTTGCTCGAAAAAGACATTATACTAGGAGGTCTCGACGTCAAGTTCCTGTATTCTAACATTGAAGTAGATGAAGCTTTCCAGCTCTCCAGCAATAATTGATAATTATTAGGAGCAAATCTTCCAGATCATGTAATAAATCTTGCCATACACTGCCTCAAAAATATAAACAGGAGTAGCCACCATGGGTTCATCTCTGTTTAACGATAACCAACCTTTTAATGACTTACCTTGAACTTTGGGTTGGATACATCGATTACATTATAGTCCTTTGAAAATGATGAACTACATAAATTCTTAGATCGTTTAAACTCTTTACGCCATAAAATCCAATTCTCATTGGAAGCAGAGAGAAACAGCCAACCGCACTTCTTAGAAGTGCTTGTGCAGAAGACAGGAGAGGGATATCGGGAGCACACAGTTTACAAAAAACCAACACACATGAGCAGTTATTTGCACGCCAATGCACACTCCAAAAGAAAGAGATTGTTCCGGAAATCTTCATTTAATTGGTCTACTCACCAATTTTAGCCGGGCATTTCACCAACCACGTCCGACCACCAAATCACGATGCCACGTCTTTTCCTTCTTGCTTTTCATCAATATTTTTTAAAAAAATCGAAAAGACAAGCTCGAAAGAAAGCACTGTTCCTGTTATATATACTTACAATCATTCCAAAAAGAAAACAAAAAAAAAAAAAACGCTAGTATTATGTGCTCTTGTAGCATATGTGTCCATGAATGTGCACGTATATGAAGCATTTTACTTCTCAAATTACTTTTTAAAAACAAATGCATAAGAAATTAACACAAATATCATAAAGACACCATCTTTTTAGCTTCGTTTATTTAATATGATTTTTAAGAACGCAATTAAATAATATCTTGTTAGTTTTTTACGATAAAATTATGAAAATTTATGTATGTTCCTTATTAATTCTATGAAGCACCCCATGGTTTTAAGTAATATGGCGAATATTATATTCTTATAGTACATGAGCATTGAAAGTAGTAGAACTACTATCAACAGAACCACGTTTATTCATTTGAAGAAAACTATAAGATAAATATTCATTTCACAACTGGTATTATAAAGCAATATTGTTGATATAACCACCGTATATTTATCAAAATTATTATATTATTTGCCGGCACAGTTTAAAATCTCACGAATTGCACATATGAATGCCCATTAGGGCAGATATTAATAGGAATGTGGTGAGGCATTCGACCGTGTTTAGCATGACGAATTGTCGGCTGAACTACACTCTTAAGCGAAAAGTATTTTTTATGGCTCTCTTGTTTCCTCAGAGAGCGTTCTTTACGAGTGGCAGTAGACAGATTTTCAAGCGGCAGTTTTTTCTAAAAAGTTATGTCGGGATACTCCATTTCTTTAGCATCGTCACTTAATTTAGTGGGCGTCAATTTGGGAGCAACAACATATTGCATGCATTACAAAAAAAACTCGACTGGAAATATTAGTTCGATCCAGAAAGGTTTTACACTCCCCAATAACGGTTAACTCTGTATAAAGCTTAAATAAAAATGTTTTAGGTTCTGCTTCCAAACATATACTGCAGGTATATAATAAAAGAGTATTTTTAGGCAATTTCCACTGGTTTATTTATAACATGACCCACATGTTAATTGATATACCCCTGATTTATTATCTTTATTGATTTGTGGTTTGTAGTTTTTGAGATATTTCCCTATAGTATTGTTAGTCTTGTAAGCTATGTTGATATTTTTTTGATTTGAAAAGTTTCCCAGTTTTTCTGTTGGTTTGCCGAAATAGGTTAAGCATTTAAATGTGGTTTTCTGTCCGTAAAACATGGGTATATTTCTGAGATTACCTTGTTTCTAAGTTTTTTTTCTAACGATGTTACCGGATTTCAGCTATAATTTCTATTGGGATTTATCCTTTCAAATAAAGAAATTTTTTTACAATATGATACTTCAATTCATCCTCTATTGATAAACTGTAATCCTCTATGGCCCCAAGCAAACAAACTATCACTAGATGGTCATCAGGCTTAGATCTTTGTGTTTGTTTCACTGCCATCTATCGGAGAAGCGCTAAATATAGACTGACGTCTAGCCCAGTGACTTTCGGGTAGAATATTTTTCAATCCAATCTCGTAGAATAACCTCTCCAATGGGCAGAAATTACTTTCATCAAATACGTACTGATATTTAACAAACTGAAACTCTTCTTCGTAAAGAACACTACTGTTCTACACCTTTTAATGGTCCAATATAAGTTCTTAAAACAAAAGTAAAGCTGAACCAATCCAGACGTTTACAGGTGTGTTAATACTTTTCTCTTCGTTAAAATCAACGCATGAGAATAATAAAGTGCCAGTAACTGTCATTTTGTATAAAGCGCCATGAGTTGCTGCAGGATTTATTTATTTATTTTTTAATCTGTTTTGTGGTTTTATTTATCAAATTACTTTATGTTGTATGAAAAGCGTTATTCTGGTTTGTAGAGAATAATGTAAATCAGAAATCCCGGAAAGATTTCAATGTAGAAAACACTTTAAAAAGAATATTAAGGCCACTCTAGAAATTTGAAAAAAATCAACATTTTTTTGGCTTAAATGATGCTTTAGAGACTTAGAAATAAAGTATAAGGGATTTTATGAGGGTAATAAGGTTATAAGTGTGTATTTTATAAAGTGCGCGTAATTGTCTCGCAGTGCTCTCCAAATTCTCCGAGAGTCTTTATGCGCTGCTTAAATGACTGTACCTTTCTGAATATTGAAGAAATCTATTTATCTACAGAATTTAGATTCATCTAGTATCTATTAACAAAACGTCAATTTAGAAGACCAATTATATGGAGCGGGTATTGCAGAATAGAGGTATCTAGAAAATTGACAACACGTTTTTTCTCGAAACTATAGTTTTCAAACTGGCCGCAAACATAACTTCTTCAAATTATCACCGATATTACATTATCTAGCAAAGTATGTATGAATTTTACAATTGGTTTTGATTTGAAAAATGAAACACGCTTTTCAAACATGTACCATTCATAAAAAAATCAATATTTTTTTAATTTTTTTATGTACTTCGCGAGAAAATCTTATGTAGAACTAAGCACTTTGTTCCAGGTAAAAAATCGGAGGTGGAATCTTTCCAGCCGCAAAGTACTATTTCTAAGATGCAGGTTCCTTTACTGAGTACTGATGCTTCCAGTTTGTAAAAAAATTGTTTGAAAATTTGTAAATGTACTTTGAAGTATGTATAATAAAAGCACTTGAGTAAATTTTGGATTGCATTCACAATGTATCAAAAAAAAATTTGTCAAAAACAGACTTTTTCCTTAGCTATATCCGCAGACAGCAGGAGGTCGTTCAACTTAACAAAGACCTGGAAGAAATTCTATGTTGGGGTGACAGTAACCAAGTGGAACTTAACGCTACAAAAACCCAGGAGGTAGTTTTTTCTAAACAAATTAACGTTGCTGAATCCGACATAGTCACGTCGGGGCACTCCATTCCCCTAGCATCGTAACTCAATTTGTTGTGCGTTAATTTGGGAGGAAATATGTCCTGGCATGAACATGTTGCAGGCATAGCAAGGAAAGCTTCTCAAAAGTTGAGAATATTATTTCGAACCAGAAAGCTTTACACTCCACAACTGTTAATTCGCGGATATTAGATCAGCAAGTCATCGACGAAAGCACATGGGACTGGTCTCTCTAGATCTCTCAAATGTATTTGACATAACCAGAAGTCATGGGCTTCGACGGTGCCCTTCCAAAGTTCTTACACAATTTCCTTGCTCCCCGCACTTTTCAAGTAAGAGTAAATGGCCATATGTCGGATCCTCACAATCTTCTCCTTGGAGTTCCTCAAGGGTCGGTTCTTAGCCCAACGCTTTTTAATATTGCCATTAAACCCATGACAAATCTAATATCATAACAAGTAAATTACAAACTATTCGCAGATGACATAATTGTATATTACTCCTCACAATCAGCTTCTGAAGTTACCGCAGTTCTGTAATAAACACTTAATGCACTTGACGATTGGACCAAAAATAATGGGTATTCCTTTTCTCCATGAAAATCATCTGTCATTCATTTCTGTAAGAACAGACATTGTCCCAGAATCAACCCACTAAAAATCAATGGATCATCAATCCCCGTCACTGACTCTCACACTATTTTGGGATTGACTTTTGATAACAAACTAAACTGGCAGCCTCACATAAAGCGACTCAATGAACGTACATCTCGAGACTTGAACCTACTGCGCACTCTTTCAAACACCAAGTGAGGCTCTGATTTTCAATCCCTCTCCGTCATTTATATGTTCTTAATTCTATCCAGACTGAGATATGGTGACTTCATATACGACTCGGCTAGTCCAACCATGAAAAGACAGCTTGACCCAATTCAAAATCAGGTACTTCGATCTGCCACGGGAACCTATAGAACCACTCCTGGATCTATCCTGCAGTGCATTTCATCCACGCCTCCCATATATTTAAACAGACAGTTCTCGCTGATGAAACATTATATTTCTACTCTATATAGTCCACACACCAGATTATCATTAAATGTTACTAATATACATCGCTCAAACATTAAATCCTACCCTTCAAACTCTATCCCTTGCAGAATTAAACAAATTCTTTCTACCCATAACCTCTCCCCCCCATCTTTTGAGTACCCCATGTTCACCACTTTCCCTCCCTGGCGCTCCCCCAAACCAACTATTGACCTCTCACTCAAACTCCATTCTAAATGCGCTTTTTCGGGAAAGAATAAGCAAAACCTACTCAGGCTACTCAATTGTTTATACCGATGGTTCTAAATCTCAATTGGGAGTGGGAGCTGCCTTTGTTTCAAATAACACAATTAGAACCTTTAAGCTTCCTCAGTACTCTTCAATTTTTTCTGCTGAGCTTCTCGCAATTAAGGAAAGCCTTCATTACGTCACAAATGCAGGAATTAATGACAAATATTTTATCGCTTCCGATTTACTGAGTGCCTGGAATGGCTCAAGACTGGAAATTTGAAATATGCGTCCGCTAGACAAATCTCTGACCTTTTATACATCCTTAAGCAAAGAAATATTTCCATCGCATTTCTATGGATACCTGGCCATATTGGAATCGAAGGCAACGAAAAGGCTGACCAACATGCAAAGGAGGCTGCTGAAACTGGAATACCTATACACGGAGAAAACCATCCAAATGATTACATTAACCACCTAAAATTGATACAGGAAACTATTCCAACTAGAGTGGGACCTTGAAGAATCTTCAAATAAGCTTTGGGAAGTTAAACCTCTAGTATATCCTCCTTTTCACCATCATTCATTGAATAGAAGACAAAATACAATATGGAGAAGATTGGCAGTGGGCCACACTCACTTGACTCATTCATATCTGCTTAAAAGTGAAACTATCCCTAATTGTTCCTTATGTCAGTCTCCACTTACTTAAACTTAAACTCATCAAATATATTAACTTTTAAATTCAACATTCAAGTTGGGCGCTAAATGACCACTACAGTTGATGCGCCCCAATCCCATAACATCCATCCATCTGAATGACCACAAAGTGAAAGTGAAAGAGATAGTTGAAGAGAGAGAAGGATCCAAAAACACAAACATCAGCTGGAAAGGTTCTGGCAAGTATTTTTGGGGATGCGCATGGAATAATACTGATTAACTATCTTGAGGAGGGGGCAAACAATCACCAGAGACTAGTACGTTGGTTTATTGGACCGTTTAGCGAAGAAAAAAAGAGTTGTTTCATCAAGATAATGCACCAGCTCACAATTCCATAAAATCGATGGTGAAACTGGACCAACTAGGTTATGATTAAATTCCTCATCTGCCGTATTTCCCAGATCTGACCCCCAGCGATTATTACCTTTTTCCAAATTTGAAAGAGATTTGGCTCAAATGAAGACGTCAAATTGGAAACTAAAGCTTACCATATATTGGAAGATCGCTGGATTAAGTGTATTGCTTTTGAAGGAAACTATGTTGAAGAATATAATCGATTTTTGGCAAAAACTTTGTTTTTCCTTGAAAAGTCTAGGAACTTTTGACCTCATGTAGTTCATCCTTGTTATCTAGGCATTTTTTTATGCTTTTGAAGTATTGAACAAGGAGTCTTCTACTTGCACTTCCACTTGCAAGAGTTTAAAAAAAATATATTTCTGCGATTAGTGTGAGTCGAAAAATTTCACATGCTTACCGCCTAAAAGATGCTCCGAGAATTTGACTGAATAAAAACTGGGTGCAGAAGATTAAAGAAATTGGTTTAATTTTAAGTAACCTACGAACAGGCTGACCGAAGGCACCAGGAAGCGAAGTAAATGTGAAGTGCGCTCTGGTGTCATTTCGCGAGAATTCTGATCTTTCAATAGGAAAACCACCAAGTACTGTAAATGTATGTAGGAGTATCAGTAAGCATTCCTAGTACTAAAACTATAATAAACTTGTTAAAATGAGAGTGAAAATTCAATTATTTACATCACAAATCCGTTATTTTAATTAAAATTATTCTCCTAGTGTGAGCTAGACACACTGCCGCCACTGATGTTGATGTGAAGTTTTTTTTTACGGAATGGCTTTTTATGGTTATTGGAGTTCGAAACAGAATTTTAATTTCTTTTCGGCGCAACTTTGGGCAACAAGTTTTCGGCTGTATTTTAGAGGAATATTGTTCCAGGGACAGTTTTATTGTGAATAATATTATATTAGATTTTATAGTTGCGTAGAGTTAAGTATCTAGTTTTCATGCGACGCAATAAGTTTTTTAATGGGTGTATCAGAAGAAGTTTAATTTTAAACTATTTATCGTAAATAAACAAATTGACAACTGAAAGAAACGTTTATTATATGTCACGCGATAGTAGACCGTAAAATCGAAGCTTCTCCGGTTTGACTGATTTTTTTCTGCTTAAGTTCAACCACAAGTGTTGATTATGTCTGTAATTCATCTCTAGATTTTACTGGCTAAATCGGTTTGAATAATTCTGTAGGTGTTGTCACTTGATAGTTTACTGATCCTCTCGACATATTTGTCCTTGTCAATGTCTTTACTTGCGTTTCTTTGTCTGCTCTAGAAACCATTGTTGAAGCTGTTATGGAATTTATGAACAACCTAGCCAGACTAAGTCTTCTCCTAGCCATTCTCTATCCTTTGGATATAAGCCTCTCCCATGTGTTTGATTTTTTAATATCGTCGTACCAACGTTGCTGAGGTCTGCCGTTTCTCGGGATGGTCTCCATCTACTCACTTTCAGCTCGAGTAATGAGTATTTCTGGCCAGATGGCCAGCCCAGTTCCTAATTATGTCGTGAACCCTTGTTTTATTCCTTATTTTAATTGACTTGCTTCATTTTATCATAAGCCGCCCAACCCAGGTGTATCCTTCGATTGACGTCCAATTCTTGATTCACTTTTCTTTTGTAATCCCCTGTCCCAAGTATACATATGAATCTATCCTTTCCACTTGTTGCTCGTGTATGGATAGTGCGTCATTAATGGATGTTTATCATGAACTCTAAACTATCTTTTCTTGCTTCAGTTTATAATTTTTGGAGCAGTTCTTTTAATTTGATTTCATTTTCGGCACAAAGTGCAATATCATCAACGAATCTCAGGTTGATGAGTCTTTCTCAGGATATATTAAGTGATAAACCAGGTATATTGAATATAATATTTGGAAATAATAAGGTCACACACTCATGGTCAGTAGGTAGAGGTAGAACGTATATTTATGGTTTAGAATACTATAAATAAGGATAGACGAATAAAAATTGTATTAAATTTAAGTCGTATACTTGTAGCAACTTAACTATAATATAATTCAAGAATAGGTATTGTATTTGTATTTTCATATACCCGTGCCTTTAATTTGAATTAATTTATCTTAGGTGGTCACTTCTTACATTTTTTATGTTGTCATTTCCATATTCTAAAGTTTAAGGTATCTTATTACAATGGTGTTGTTCCTATACGACGTTGAATCAATTATTCAGCCGTTTTTAGGTAAAAATATTTCAGAATGGGTTACTAAAAACTATTAATTCATGATTGTTTAACACTAATTGAAAATTAATGTTGTTTTTATGGTAATTTAAGCGTATAAAAAGGTTATTTTAAAAACGATCACACAGGTTCAAATAACGACGTAGGTTAAATTAAAATTTTTCAAATAATCAAAAAAGTTTAATGCCAAATTTGTTTCTAGATATTCTTAAAAATATTTTAACTCTCAACATAAAAGATTTAAGAAATTTATACCGTAACAAATAATATATATTATATATATATATATATATATATATATATATATATATATATATATATATATATATATATATGTACCAGGTGTACAAGTATGAAACAGATGGTGCACCAATGCAGTTTGTGCTATAAAGATTTGACACTACGCGATTTTGTTGTGTTATCAACAAGTGCCAAACGCGCACGAGTGATAAATTGGCAAAGTGTGTGCATAGTGTTGTGTTGTTGTGTTCAATATGTCGAAATTTATACCGAACAAAGAGCATTCGCGGACAGCTTTAATTTTTTGCTTTCGTTTAAAGAAAACTGCTGTTGAATCATACCGATTACTTCGTGAAGCTTATGGTGAACATGCTGGTCGCAAGATACGTGTGAACGGTGGTTTCGGCGTTTCAAAAGTGGTGACTTCGATGTTGCAGACAAGAAACGTGGAAAACAGCCAAAAAAATACGAAGATGTGGAATTGCAGGCATTGTTGGACGAAGATGATTCGCAAACACAAAAACAACCCACCGAGCAATTGGGCGTCAGTCAACAAGCTGTTTCCAATCGGCTACGAGAGATGAGAAAGATTCAGAAGCCGGTAGATGGGTACCACATGAGTTGAACGACAGGCAAATGGTAAAAACACGTGTGACATTTTGCTCGCTTGGTACAAAAGGAAGTTGTTTTTGCATCGTATAATTACAGGGGATGAAAAGTGGAGTTATTCTGAGAATCCCAAGGGCAAAAAATCATGGGTAGACCCAGGCGCACCATCCACATCGACCGAAAGACCGAATCGCTTTGGCAGAAAGACGATGCTCTGTGTTTGGTAGGACCGGAGGGGCGTGGTCTCTTATGAGCTGTTAAAACCTGGGGAAACGGTTAATACTAAACGTTACCAACAACAATTGATCGATTTGAACCGTTCGCTGCTTGAAAAAAGGCCAGAATACCGAAAGAGGCAACACAAAGTCATTTTTCTTCATGACAATGCTCCATCACATACGGCAAAACCAGTCCGCGACATGTTGGAAGCACTCAGCTGGGAAGTTCTACCCCATGCGGCTTACTCACCAGACTTGGCTCCTTCCGATTACCACTTGTTTGCATCGATAGGTCACGCACTTGCTGAGCAGCGCTTTGGTTCGTACGAAGATTTGAAAAAAAAATGGCTCGATGAATGGTTCGCAGCAAAAGGGGAAGATTTTTACTGGCGTGGTATTCAGTGGTTGACCGAAAGATGGGAAAAATGTATAAAAAGCGATGGAGCATACTTTAAATAAAGCACGTTTTATCATTCTTCCGAATTTAACATGTTTTTTTGTTTAAAAAAAAATCCGAATTTCATACTTGTATACCTGATAATATTCACTATTAATGGTTTTTCCCTTCTCAGCATAGTCGATGAAAATTATTCCATGCGCATCCCAAAAAACAAAGGCCAAAACCTTCCCAGCCGACTGTTGTGTCTTTGGTTGCTTCGGGCGGTTTTCACCGGCTGCTGTCCACTCAGTTGACTGCCGATTTGATTCCGGTGTGTAGTAGTGGATCCTTGTTTCATCCATTGTCAGATATCGCATGAAAAAATCCTTTTTATTGGGCTTAAACAGGTCCAAACAGCGTTCAGGATCATCAACACGTTATTGTTTTTGGTCCAATGTGAGCAAACGCTGTACCCCTTTCAAACAGAGCTTTCTCATGCCTAAATGTTCATGCAAAATATGACCAACACGTTTTTTGGATATTTTTATGGTGCACGAAATTTCACTTTATGGTCATCCTAGACAATTTTGTGGATTTTTTTCATGTTTTCCGGTATAACCACCTCATTTGGGCGTCCAGAGCGTTCAGCATCATTTGTATCTGTACGACCGCGTTTAAATTTAGCACACCAGTAAATGATGAGTGATTTTCTAGGGGCAGAGTCCCGGTAATACTTATCAAGCCATTACTTTGCTTGAACGGTATTTTTTCCCATCAAAAACAGTTTTAAGTCAACACACGAAATTCGATTTTGTCCATTGTTTTGAAAATATCGATAGTAACTTCACTAAAACCACTGTAACTTGTAAACTAATCGTCGAAATGTGATGCAATTTTGACATGTATCGTTTGAAGATTGGTACTTCCTAAAAATCATATAGATTTTTTTGAAAAGGGCGACATCTATGTGTCAAACCAAAACCTTTCAGCCTACGTATATATATATATATATATATATATATATATATATATATATATATATATATATATATATATATATATATATATATATATATATATATATATATATATATATATATATATATATATATATATATATATATATATACATACATATATATATATATATATATATATATATATATATATATATATATATATATATATATATATATATATATATATATTTATATATATATATTTATATATATATATTTATATATATATATATATATATATATATATATATATATATATATATATATATATATATATATATTCTTTTTTCCATTTTCTTGGGTTTAAATGTTAGCAAATTGAGAGACTTTTTTTATGTCATAGCATATAGTTTTTTGTCAAGACGTCTCAACCAAGTAATCTGGTCCTCATCATTGGTTTGCTCTACAATAAACAATTTTTTTTTTGCTTTTATTTTCTTCCTTTTTTAGTGATGTTATATTGACGCTCTTTACATTTTTTCTATCCTAAACACTATTATTGAATTTTGGCTTAGCTTTCGTTTATTTCATAAAGCCTTCACATACAAATTAAAACAAATTAAACTTCACATGAGATTATCACATGAACCATTTTACGTATATTTCCAATTGTTATTAGCACTAAGGTGATACAAAATTCTTTACATGCTATATGCTTCGTTTCTTCCCTTTTCTTAGTTTCCCCCTTTTTTTTTAATATCATTATTTTTTTTATTAGCTCTGGATTTATTTTATTTCATTATATGCTAGTGTAGCATCATGTATTTTTCTTTTGAAGTAATTATTAGATAATATTATATTATATTTTGCTCAAACCTTTGATATCTTTTTTACCATTTTATTATTTTTAATATGCGCCATTTCCAGAAATTCAATTAATTAATTTGTTTTAATTTGTATGTGTAAGGCTTTATGGAATAAACAAAAGGTAAGCCGAAATTCAATAATAGTATGTAGGATAGAAAAAAATGTGAATACAGACAATATAACATTATTAAAAAAGGAAAAAAAAATAAAAAAAATGTGCTTATTAGAGAACAAACAACTGATGAAGACCTAACAATAGCAGCTTCAAATTTTATTTTAATTATTTAAATTACATAATAAATTAAAAATTTTTTTAATTATTTATTATTAAATAAATTATTTATAAAATTATATATAAATTCATTATTTAATAAATTTGAATATTTATGTTATTAAATTAATTTAAATATTATTAAAGTTAGGTTAGAATCTGCTGCATTAGGTTAAGTTAGATTAAACTCTCTTTCTGCTTTGTAAATTTCTTTTCTGTCGTGTAAGGTATGATGCATTAAGTTTTGTTAGTTTAAGTTGCCTACCTTTGAAGTAGGTTAGGCTTGGTTAGGTTACAATAGGTTGTTAATTTCTATTATATGATGAGCCAGCGATAATGCTCTGGTAAGAAAGAGTGCTATCTCACTGCGAAATCTCCGTAACTACTCATTTTTGAAGTTCAATTAACTTAATTCCGCTTAGAAATCATCACTGGTTTGTATTTTATCATGATTTTTTGTTTCTAGCCGCTATATTGAGCCACCATCTTGTTTTTTTTTTAAAAAGTGCCACGTTGCATTTGAAAGCTTACGTTTCAACGAAGAAATTAACACCCTTGAATTTTCTTTTCGTTAATTCTATTTTTGGTTATGGAAGGGGCCCCGTTGACGCGAAACGTCCCATAAATATATATTTTATAGGGTAAGGTGGGGATCATGGTTTGTATATGGGTATCAATATGATGTAGAATTACAATGTTTTCCTTTTTTAGTTTAGAGTAAGTAGAGTTTAAGTACTAATGGATATTTCTTAAATTGTATTTTTATTTTATTTTTTATTTTTTGTATTTCTTTTGTATATTTTTGAGAACTCGGTTAACAACAGCACTGCTACATTTCGCCGAGTATAAAATAAAGACGTTTATTATTATTATTATTAAGCGACAAAAAATGTGAAAATCGAATATTAAAAAGGACCTCTTCTTGAAAGCACTATCAGCTGAAGAAATTTACGACATGCTTAATACTTCAAAGAATAACACCAAGGCAGTCGTAACTCTTTGTTTTAAACTTATTTTCCGAACGTACGTCAGAATATACCGTCACCCTTACCACTATAACTGAGCATCTAAGGCAACCAATGCCATAAAAAAACTTTGTTTCTTTGTGGATGAAGGATATATTAGAAAATTTTTAGTATCGTTACTATCTTTCTTTTTATTATCAAGACTCGAATTTAGCAAAAAAAAGAAAGACCTTTTACAGCCAAAATAAAAACTGAAAGATCGCAAAAGCGTCCACGGACACGGCCAACTTTGATCCCAATGCCGGTCACGTGCGTGTGTCGCCAAAGTGACCATTATGTTTAAATCGATCTTTTATGTCCCATGGTCCTTTTCGGTCAAGTTAACTGGATATCTTTTTACCTTCTATCGACACCTCTCGGAAACAAGATAAAAAGTCACACTAACACTGCATTCACAATGTGAAATTTTGGTTAAAATTTAAAAGAGTTTTGGCATGGGAACATTAAAATTGTATTTAGTTACTTCTGTAGAATATAGCGATATATTCGATCTAAAGAAAGATTACTAGTAGAAAATTATCGCAAAGAGAGATTAATTAAACTTTCAATCTGTAAAAAACATGAGCTGTATCTTCCTTTTTCGACACCTAACCGTATTACTACGTCAATAAAATAAATTAATAGATGCCGCTGTAGCGTGCGGTCTACCAAAAAATTTGAGATCTACCCTGCTATAACATTTCTATACAATAATAATTGATAAGACGAACAATTTATTTTTAATAATGATTTTATTACGAATATATTTAAAACTAATATCTATACACAGAGGCAATATCCTTTAAAAAGCTGATAAATTTCATTCATTCTTCCTTAATATTTTCCAGGATAAATGGTCCAGATGTAATTGAAGATGGTTTAATGGTACTCCACTCATTTTCTTTAAGATGTAAATTTTGGTATCTAGCCACGACCATTCGATACCTTGTGTATGAGCTCCTGTGAGCGAATCAACATAGTTTTGCTGGTGATTAACGGTTTGATGGTCGAAGCCTCGCCTGCCAAGATTCCTATACACTGGCCATGAATAACAGATTGAAATTGAACCTCTCTTTCTATATTTGGCACTAATGTATTTTCATCTCTCCTTTCCACAATAAAATATCGTACTTCTTTCGTTTTCACTCCAAAAACCCGCGGTCCATCTATTTGTCTACCGTGGTTTCGATTGTTTTCCACCGGTGCATCGCTATCTTCAGATTCAGGTTGTTGATCGCCTTGTAAGAGCCTTCCCTTGTTATATTTTCGGTGGCCCGCGAATCGCGCTGCATCAGTATGTATAGGATCGTCGTTGCTGCCGATTAATTATTCTCTGCGATTGACTGACACAATTGAGGAGCACACTTCGCGGTCCATGTTATACTAATTACTTATAGTATGTGACGACCTTCCAGTCAGTTTTTTACATGTTGTACTCGGAATGTCATGCACGAACATAAACATCAACTCCAAAATATGAAATAAGCTTAAATTACAATGTAACTTGCCGTTCAAATCCGTATAATGGCAGAATTCATTTCCGCTTGTAAACGAATTTGTTGTTTCGCAGCCTTTTCTAGAATAATGTAAAATTGGACGAAAGTCTCCTCCACGATCGCGTTTCCTTTTTCTTTGTATTTCCGCACCACACCTATCACAGATGTTATTTTCGTCATTCTGCATAAGTAGATTATGCGTTTGCAAAAAAGTCACGGCCGCATCTTCGTTAAACGCGATACTAATATAAAAATCTCGCAAAAGCATGGCTTTTTTTGAAATATACGTGTTAGCAACTTGTCATCGTTATTATAAACAAAACTTACCCTATTATTTTATTATTTTGCTTAGAAATATATTTATTGCAGGTAGACCGCACCCAATAATTAAGATTTCCAGAGAGACCGCACACTATGGTGGCACCAATTAATCTGTACTTGAACCGTTCCTCCGCCTCTACCCCTGCAATAAATTGTATTACTTCCAGCGGAAACTAATCGAAAGTAATGTAAACTGAACTAACGTTGCGATACTACCCATGTAACTAAAATATCCAAAATGATCTAATTTGTCTCCCCGAATCTAAGAATAACTTTTTCTGTTATCTTTCTATGATTCAATTTCACTTTACACTTGGATATAGGTTAGGATAAATTGTATTTTTATGTCGTTTTCCTTTAAAATAGCTATAGGCGTTTGTAATGAAGAAAAAGCACCATTTTATAACACTGTAAACAATAGAACGAGGCAAAGATGTTTATAGTAAGGGGAATTAGGCAGGATTAACAATACCAATCAACACGGAGTCCGACAGGGTTACATTCTCTCTACGCTTTTGTTCAATTTATATTCGTGTATTACGGTTAATGGGATTGTGCTAAACATAATAAGATATGCAGATGACACTGGCATTATATACGATAATCTCGATAGTCTGCAACATATAGTGAACAGAATTTATGAGGTGGACAAGATTTAGGTCTTAGCATTCATGTCGGCAAAACCAAGTTCATGGTGTTTATTCGAGATCAATATGAAAGTGCGAAATTGACACTTAATAATGCCACGATAGATCGAGTTCATCGGTTTAAATACTTGGGAAGAATGACTACAGATAACATGGATCCCGATGTAGAAATAAAATGTGGAGTTAAAGCTGCTCGTACTAGCTTTAGAAAAATGAACGCTTTTCTGTGTAATGACAATCTGTACTTCAAACTAAGATAGCAGGTGGTCAAATGCTACATTTGGTCAGTGCAGCAGTATGAAGCTGTATGAAATGCTGGAGCATAAAAATAAGCACGTTGAACCGACCAGAGGCATTTGAAACGTGGGTTCAACGCAGGATGCGTTCAATACCGAGGACTAACTTGCTGACGAATGCGGAAGTTTTAGAAGAGCGAATTCTGAACGATTAATGATCTCTATAAAATGTCGCAAAATTGCTTACTTGGACCATATACTGCGTTGAGAAAAATATTATCTCATCCAGTTAATTATGAAAGGAAAGATTAAAGGGAGGCGTGGGGTTGGTAGAAGGGCAGTTGTCCTAGTTGAGAAATATCAGAGAATGGACAGGCATACAAAAGGCTTGAGATTTCTTTAAACTAGCTGAAGACAGAGTGGTTAATCTCGATAGTGACCGGATATATCACATAAAGAAGAATCAAAACATGCAACAAAATTTGGCGGCATTAATTGTTTGTTTTGATTGGTATTGTTAACTCGGCCAAATTCTAGTTGCTATGAACATCTTTCCAGAGCTCTTTTGTTTACAATGTGGGAAAATGGTGTTTTTCCTTAATTACAAACGCCCACATTCAGACTTTCATGTGGATTTTTTCTTACTATGATTAGGTTTAGTTAGAGTTGATTTATTATTTATATTCAACTCTGATAGTGGAAATAAAAAGTTTTGAGATTTTCACTTGAAAAGATATTCTTTTATTATTATACTGACGAATCGAACATGACATGTTTCGAAGTACTGCTACTTTATCAAATGTGATATAGTAGTAGTGCTACGAAACATGTTATGTTCGATTCGTCAGTATAATAATAAAAGAATATCTTTTTAAGTGAAAATTTGAATGAAGACTTTTTTCTTGTACACATTAACTTTAACACAATTGAACACACTAAAACTCCTAATTATAGTTATATCTATATATATTATAAAACGCAACGTCTTTCTGTTTGTCTGTCAGTTAATGCGCTTATCACTCGAGAACCACCTATCAGATTTACGTGTTTTTTTTTTAATTCATGCGTATCTTTTCTGGCCAGGTTTTTATATATATTTTGTTACGTTAGGTTACATAAGGAATAGGCAATGACGATAATAGTGAATCAAGTTGGAAAAAAGTTTGCCACCGGCGCAAAAACCTAAACAATAACGCGGGTGCAGCTAGTTTTAGATACATTCTTTTTAGTGTTCCATATGAAGCCACTTCGGTGTCTGTCTGTCCGTCTGTCACACCCGATTACTTCTAAGCTATTTAACACGGAACGTTGAAATTTGGCACCAATATAGGAACTGATGACCTTATCAGAGCTATGTAGTTTTGGAAGTTAAATTTTAACTAAAGGGATTAGTTTTAGGGGGTAAAATCGGAAGTGAAAAAAAAAAAAATACCAGGTCCTCGAGTGAGGTGTCAAATGAAAGTTTGTAAAAACACGAGTTCAGAAATATATATGACGTAATACTTGCGCACACTTTTCTTTGTATTATTTTTAAAAAATTGTCATAAATCCCTGTCCCTCCTCCTTTTCTCGAAAACACTGATCAAAAAATTTTGAAAAAATTCTGAAATATTCTCCACAAGATGTAAATTGAACAAAAATTATTAACAGTGTACCTGATATATAAAAAAAAACAAGAAATTCAAGGTCATCAGTTTTCAGCAAAGATCGGAAAAAAAGTTTGTTGAAAACTTATTTTGTCATCAGTCAATCATCGCTCCTGATGAAGTTAACATGATTAGCGAAACACACGTCGAGTGCAAGAATAAATTGCTCAAGCTATTAATTTCTGGTATAGAAAAGGAACAGGTTTGGCGAATTTCTTTTCTTTCCATGAAAGGTTTGTTGTGATGTTGACCATCAAGAGTCTAGTATTTTAAACTAACATGTAACAGTATCAATAATTTATTTTACTCTTCTGCTAACTGCTTTAAAGTAAATTTCTTATAAAAAGTATATATTTGCTTAACCATATTTCATCATGTTTTTAGGATCGCTACTGTCTACAGTTCCGTTTTTTAGAGCTCTTGTTGCCATTGTACCCTCCATTAGGATTTCGTAATGGTCCAAGTGATCCGTAGAGTGTCACGTTAGTCTATAATTCTTTGCCATCTTCTCAAGTATTATAGATGAACAGTTCTTTCTGTAAGTTAAAAAAAAAGTCAGCAAGAACCTATTTTAGTTTCTCGTTCTTCACTCGCTGGTTCTCATTTCTAGTGTTCCGTACCAAAATTGAAAAAGGAACATTGAATCACATCGGTGTCTGTCTGTCACAGCCGATTTTCTCCGAAAATATTTGACATAGAAAGTTGAAATTTGCCCCAAATATAGAAATTGATGGACTAATCACAGCTGCGTAGTTGTTAAAGTTAAGTTTTGAGGGGTGAAATCGGAAGTGAACTTTGGACTACTGGTGTAGATTGAATCAAAATTATTACGAGTGCATTACCTCTGATAATTTATCTGGTATATAACAATTTTTTTTTTTTGGAATATGGACATAATAATATATCAATCTTATTATTTGGGCTTATACTAATGATAAAAGATACTAGTTCTACTAGAGACAGAACCTTGATAGGCCATGTGTTTTGCAATTTTCCTAAAGATGTAGAAGTTCACGTTGTAGAAAGTTTTTCTAGCCATCACAAACAAGTTTGTGTCCGAATCCTAGTTACTGATTTTTGAAAACTCATATGGGATGTGTTTTGTGAAGTCACCGATCATTTTATACCTCCGTAATCAAAAATTTTTAAAAGCCAACACGGTTCGGAATACTAATTGTGCAAGTCCGACTTACACTCGGTGTTTTTTTTATAAATATTTTTTGACACAAAATGACAGAAAGTCGAAACATTAATTATTGCCCTATGCATGCTCAACCGGTAATTGAAGACCTTTTTTATTAAATTCTTTTTTATTTTCTAATACTCTAGGAGATATTAAAGAATTACAGATCCTACAGAATTCTTAGTTTTATGAAATCCGTGCATCAATACAAAAATTTAAGCTGTCTAATCATATTCTGACATTTTGTTTAATATCCTTGAACATTATTTATAATAATATTTTTAGATTTGTTGGTATTTTACATATTTTGTAACCTTCTGGGGCATCCTGTTAGCATATCAGAGCGCAAAATTAAACTTTGTTAAACCGAATAAATTTTATTCATTTTTTCTTTGAAGAGGAGCAAACTTAAATATCCACTAGAACTAAGGGAAAAATCTAACTTTCACCACACGTTCGAATTTAATAATACCAACAGCATTTTGTAGTGTCACGAAATCAAATAATTCTAAATTATTTAATCATTAAATCATATAGGCGGTACCCACGCACCCACTACCGAAACTTAACATAAAAGTAATTGGATTGCATCCTTATCGTGGTAAATACCAACACGCAATAAACATTTAAAAAAAAAACACTACAAGGACAAAATAAAAGACAATAAATTCACGCAACAAGAACAAACAGCTACGTAATCAGGTCTACCAGATAGGAGTTGATTTTTATGTGAGAAACATCGCACGAACCGAGTGGCTTATGCGAATTTTAAATATTTCGCCTAATATGTAATCGCGGGCATTTATTTTAAAGTAAACGGTATTGGAAATTTATGGGCCATTCTCCAAGGTTATGAAATAGAATTGTTTGCAAGGTTTCTTTTTTTAGTGATTTTAAGTAGAGGTGGAGATGGGAGCAATACAGAGAACAACTTTTCAATGGACATAGGTCAGAAAACTTACAGCTGAACAGGGATAATGACATAGCGCCAGAAATAAGAAAACGAGAAGTTATTCATGCTATACAACTATAGAATGGTCGAAAAACAGTTGGTCCAGATGAGATAAAGGGAGAAATTCTTAAAACATTTTCGGAAGAAACTCCATTTATTAATCGACTGGTAATCTTATTTAGCAAAATCTTTCTAAGCTGAACTACGGAAACTTTATTTATGACGCAGCCAGTTCCTCTCTAAAAAGATCACTGGAGGTCATTCATGCATTAAGATTGGCTACGGGAGCATACAGGACAACTCCGGTTCCTAGCTTACAAGTAATTGCATCAATATTACCACTATCCTTACAAAGACGATTTTCCTTGATGCGTTTCTATTTCATTTCACTTTTCAGAATCCATGCAGCAAGATAACTAGATTTACAAAATATCTTCCAAAAATCGCACAGTCTTCTATAATATATATAAAATGCAACGTCTCTCTGTCTGTCTGTCTGTCCGTTAGTGCGCTTATCACTGGAAAACCACTTATCCGATTTACGTACTTTTTTTTTTTTAAAACATACATATGTTCTCTGGCCAGGTTATAGGCTATATTTTATTACGATAGGTAGCATAGGGAATGAGCAGTGACGATAATAGTGAATGAAGTCGGAAAAAAGTTTGCCGCTAGCGCGTTCCCTTGCAGTACACAGCGTAAACCATTAAATTTGGAACAATATTATGTAGCAGAGAATATCTATAATTTATAGTATATATAAAATGCAATGTCTCTCTGTCTGTCTGTCTGTCCATTAGTGCGTTTATCAGGCGAGAACCATTTATCCGATTTACGTGTCTTTTTTTAAATTCATACATATGGCCAGGTTATATAGTAATAATAATAATCTATATCTATAATATATGTAAAATGCAACGTCTCTCTGTCTGTCTGTCTGTCCGTTAGTGCGCTTATCCCTCGAGCATCACTTATCCGATTTACGTGATTTTTTAAATTCATACATATGTTCTCTGACCAGGTTATATAATAATAATATTAATCTATATAATATATATAAAACGCAACGTCTCTCTGTCTGTCTGTCCGTTAGTGTGCTTTTCATTCGAGAACCACTCATCCGATTTACGTGATTTTTTTTTAATTCTTAATTTATTATATGTCAAAAAAAATCTATAATATATATAAAACGTAACGTCTATCTGTCTGTCTGTCTATCCATTACTGCGCTTAGCACTCAAGAATCACTTATCCAATTTACGTGTTTTTTTTTTATTAAACACAAAGGGAATAAATAGAGACAAAATGCTAATATGTAGGAAAAAAAAGATGGAAGTTTGGCAGTAAGCTTCGCAGAAAGACTGAATAGATGGGGAAATACTTTAAAGAAATACTAAATGGAGATAAAAATGAGGTGAATGAGAAATAGGAAGCAAAATTAACTGAAGGGCAGGAGGGGACAAATAAACCCTGGAAAGAAGAAATAAGAGAAATACTCAGAACCCAAAAAAAAAATAAGGCCCCGGGTGGAAATTGTAGAACTGATAAAAGCTCGAGGAGTAGATCTGTAAAATGAAATATGCCATTGTAAAATGAAATATGCCGAAGAAATATGGGAAACAGAAAAGATGCCAGTGAGATGGAGAGAGTCGCTCATTTGTCCAATATACAAAAAAGGAG
Source organism: Pachyrhynchus sulphureomaculatus (assembly GCA_019049505.1). Classification (NCBI taxonomy): domain Eukaryota; kingdom Metazoa; phylum Arthropoda; class Insecta; order Coleoptera; family Curculionidae; genus Pachyrhynchus; species Pachyrhynchus sulphureomaculatus. The sequence continues at coordinate 187,319,308 of CM032454.1, forward strand.
CAAAAACTATATGTGCTAATTATAGACCAACAGCCTTACTGGATGTCGTGTACAAGATAGTAGTGTTGACTATCAAAAACAGATTAGCAGAGAAAGCCGAGTCTATTCTGGGAGAGTACCAGTGTGGATTCAGGAAAAATAGATCGGTTACAAGCCAGATATTTTTGATTAAGCAAATCCAAGATAATAGCTTAGAACAAAATTTGGCACTACACTTGGTCTTTGTGGATTTCAGAGAAGCATATGACTCTGTAAATAGAGAAGGACTCTACAAGATAATGGAAGAATTAAAAATTCCAAGTAAATTGATTCGCATGGTGAGAATGACCCTGAATGACACAGAAAATAGAGTGTTGGTTGAGGGCAAAGTATCAGACAAGTTTAAGGTGAAGAGAGGATTAAGACAGGGGGAACCAGTGTCGACATGTCTATTTAATGTGGTACTAGAGAAGATAATCCGGGAGTCAGAAATAAAAACAAATGGAACGATATACCAACAAACCTGCAAATGCTTGGCCTATGCAGATGATGTAGCAGTGATTGCAAGAGCAAAAGAGAACCTCAAAAAAGCCATAAGTAGAATAGAAGAAAGGGGAAGGATGAGAGGACTAAAGATAAATGAGGAAAAAAAAAATACATGGAAATTGCAAAGAAAAAGGATAATAAAAATAACAAAAGTTTAGATATAATAAACAACTTAGGGAAAAAATATATGTTTGAAAAAGTAGACAAATTTAATTATCTTGAGTTATTGAGTATTATTGAATCTGTATGCGATGGCTTATGAAAAATAGGAAAGTCGTATTTACCATTAATGTTTGTAATAGTTAAATCTAAGACATTAATTGATTTTTGTTCCATTTCTATGGCAAACATTATACTTCTGTGAATATTATTTATAAAGTTTAGAAATTGTGGCAGTTGTCTATCTGTTCCAGTAAAATAGACTAAAATATCATCCACAAACCTATACTAGTAAAAACAATATTTTGCTAAGAGGATGGTGTGAATTTTAGATTCTAGATGGTCCATAAAGATGGACTTAATGGACATGGACTTAATTATTTTATTAATTAGTTATATTATCATTATGAAACCTTCTTTCGACATATGAAAAGAATTGTTAAATTCAAAATAGTTTTGGTCCAAACAGCATAGTTTAGAATATCTTCCGTCTGTTGAAGACACTGTCGGTTTGAAACAATTGAAACGGAAAAAATAATAGAGTGGAAATTGTGAAACATATTAGTGTTTAATTTTGTTAATTTACTTTTGGGAAATGTTCATTTGAATGTGTTTTTGGTCGACTATTAATAAACGCGGCACCGTTCGAGCGGAAAACTTTTTTCTACCCAAAACATCGTGTAAGATGTGGTGGACACGGTCTATAGAGTTGGTTACAATATCAGTGAGCTCGCATACTTTTAGTCGGCAACCATCTAGTTCACTATTGTAAATTTCAGTCATAATATCGTCGGTCGTAACGGTTTTCGCACGTCCTGAGTGTTTATCATCTTAAATAGATCTACGACCACGTTTAAATTCAGCAGTCCACTTTTCAATCATCAAAAACGAAAGGAAAGAATGGCACAGTTAATTCTTTTTGAAAGTTCATGGAAGTTGAAGCTTTTAAAACGAAGTGTTTTTTATAAGAGCTGGCAAAAGACAACCAAACAGACGTGTCTGAAACTTCACAGCATGCCATCTAGTAAATAACACTTAACAAATATTATAATTATTTGGTCGTCTTGGCGCCATATCTGTCGGGCCGAGAACCTTTCGTACGACTCTTGTATATGTATGACAATTTAGCAGTTTGAAAATATATTCATTGCAATTAAATAATTTTTCGGACGGAACAGCAACTCTTTTTAGTGTTCCGTACGGAACCCTTATAAGATCACTTCAGTGTCTGTCTGTCAATCTGTTACACCCGTTTTTCTCCGAAATTATTTGACATAGAAAGTTGAAATTTGACACTAATATAGAAATTGATGGCCTCACCAGAGCCGTTTGGTTCTTGAATGATACATTTTGACTTAAGGGGTTAGTTTAGTTTTTGGGGGGTGAAATCGGAAACGACAAAAAAAATTTACCAGGTCATCGAGTGGAGTGTCAAATGAAAGCTTGTAAAAACATGAGTTCAAAAATATATATATAATGTAATACTTGCGCACACTTTTCTTTGCTTTATTTTTAAAAAATTGCGAAAAATCACTATCTCGAAAAGTCATCAACATCATCATCATCCAGCCTCTCTCGTCCACTGATGGACACAGGCCTCCTCCAAGTCCTTCCAGTCCTCTCGACGTTGTGTTTTCGCTATCCAGTTCTGAGCAGTTATCTTTAGGTCATCCGTGCCATTGTCTCCACTCAACAATTCTCTTCATCCACCTATTGTCCGTCAAGCGCGCCACGTGACCAACCCACCTCCATTTCAGCTCCGTAATATGTTTTATAATATCTACTATCTTTGTACGATGATAGATGATAGATTTAACCATTTTTAATGATGTGTGTGTTGTATTTTCTAACATTTTTTCTAATTTCTTTGGATATTGCTCTATTCAATTGTTTGATTCGTTTGAATATACGCTTCCATTATTGGTTCGTAGTCGTTTTTTTTTTTCTATAAGTAGTGTTTTGACTAAGTTTGTTGTTTTCATGATTTCGTTTTGGACAGTGAATTTTCTCTGCTTTTTTAATTGCTTTGGCTATGTTTGTAATAAGGGTTTCGATATCTGGTTCCTCTGTACTAGATCTCTCCAAAGCCGCCCAGACAGTATTCTCGTAGGCTTTAGGGTTAGCCGGAGTGTACCATTTAGTTGGTTTGGTATTACTGATTAGTCGCAGTCTTTTTTTTTCAGATTTATTTTGAGATTAGCTCTGACAAGTCTGTGGTCGCTCCCAGTAGAGAAGGAATTCAGCACAGCGACATCGTTTACGATTTATCGTTTATCGGTAATAATAAAATCTATCTCATTTCTTGTGCTGCCGTTCGGGCTCACCCAAGTCCGTCGTCTGTGTGGCGTAGGTTGTTTTATTGAAGAAAATTCCGCAGCAGTCTCGAAAAGTACTGTTCAAAAAATTTTGAAATAATTCTGGAATATTCTCCACAGGGTGCAGATTGTATGAAAATTATCACAGGTTTATTACCTTTAATAATTTATCTGGTACATAAAGAAAAACAAAAATTTCTAGGTCATTAGTTGTCAGTAAAGATCGAAAAAAAAAAAAAACTTTGTTCAAAACTCATTTGGGGTGTGTTTTGAGATCATTTAATACCTCCCTAACAAAAATTTTTATTTCAAAAGCAATCAACGTACGGAACACTTATTGCGCAAGTCCGACTTGCACTTGGCTGGTTTATTTTTTTATTTTTTTTAAGATTTTCCTTCGCTGCCGGCAAATTCTAAACGTTTGATAAAAAGTAAGTTCAATTTGATATAGTTTTATCCACATCATACATATTTATGTATATTTGGTACTGGTACATAACAGGAATACGTGCTTATTTTAGAGAACGAACGTCCAAGCTAATGTTAATAATTCAGACGCCGCGCCGTATTGTAATTTTACGACAAGTTCGTGAATAAAAACAAGCACGGAGAACAGTTACATTACAAAACGATTTCTTAAAATCGGACATTGTTTTGCAATACAAAATATCGTATTCTAAGTATTGTTATATATATTAGAATATTGAGGGTAGATGACCTGTTCAATATTCACCACACGTATTTTTAGAAGGTACAGAAAAGTGTGTAAAATATATAAAGTGGGGCAAAAGTATTTGTGTTCTTTTTTATTTAGCAAAAGGAGGTCTTACTTAATTCGGAGCAATATGTGGAAATGACCGAGAACTTATTCAAACGTGAAACCCCTACATACACCTCCAATTTTTAAAAATTCGATTTTTTATATAAATTAAATATTAATATATATATATATATATATATATATATATATATATATATATATATATATATATATATATATATATATAAAGTTAGAGCATTAAATGTGACCTGACGTCGGATTGGGACCGCTACCTGTTTTCAGACATTGTCTGCAATATTATTCAGTCAATTTTTAATATTTTTTCACATTTTTTTTTAAATATTAATAATTACTTTTTCTATAAAATGTCGAGAGGCTTTTTTTTAATTTTTCTAATAGACTTTTTTTATAGGTAATCGAACATAATTTTTTTGTTTGAAAATTGCATACTAAAGTTTGATTTTTTTAAAAAAAAACTCTTCGACAATTTTTAACTACTACATTATTTTACAAGATTCATTTGTATTTTTGCAGATTGGTTTATTTTTTGTGAAGTTATCCTGCAGACAAGACCGCGCCATAGTTTTCATCAGTGGTCAATTTAACCCGATAAAAATAATAACATTTAAAACATATTTAAAAAAAAAAAATTCTTATAATTTAAAGTACAATAAAAAATATGTAATCGCCATTCTTTTGTATTAACTTTTAAAATATATATTTTTTTAAATATATGTACTTTTTGCAACGCCCTGGTGTATGTAACATTTTGATGATTTTATCCAAAGAATCAGATTTTATCAGGATAAGGTGACAGCACGGATTTAAAAACCCATCTAATATCATTCCTCAATTTTGAATAAATTGTTCCAAAACTGGTGACACAGCTTGGTCTCCAAGTAGCTCTGATTTGATGCCGATAGATTTTCCCTGGTGGAAGTACTTCGGAACTAAAGTTTCCAATAAGAATCCTAGCTCTCTCGAAAAATTTAAAAAATACTTAGCAAGAAATAGCAGTGATTACTGAAACAATATGCCCAGCAGTAGTCAATAACTTTACCTCTTGCTTAGAAAACTGTAGTTAACGTTTTGACGATATCATAACAATAACACAGCCCCCCAAAAAAAAAGTGGGGTATACTTTTGATGCGATATATCAGATCCGTAGTATTTTTGCCCGCTGATCACAAATCTGACGTCAGAATATCGCCATCACATCTCAATTTTTTTCTAACCTCAAAAAATAGGTAAAAATTAGTAAAAATTAAGAAAAATATACTCCTAAAAAATTGATTCAAGCTTTTTCATGAATCCAAAGATGTATTAATATGTATTCGGACACGCTAAGCTAATATTCATCGGTTGGATTGAGCCATACAGTTCTGTTTTCTTTCTAACCTCAATAAATCAGACAGATATAGTGCTTCTCGAATGCAAAAACGAATTCAAATTAAAATTCAACCGATCCTTACCAAATTTGGTACACGGGGATTTTTTGGGTCGCTGATCACGAATCTGAGGTTGGATTTGCAAAATTCAAGATGGCAGATGTTTTCGCGCCATTTTGAACGCCGAGAAAATTCATCGGTCGATTTTTATTCTTCTACCTGCATCCAGGGCACCTCCACGTGGTGACGGTGGGCAACGGTGTTACTCCACTAGCCGGCAGAGTCCCTGGATAACGGCTTAGATGCCGTCATGGCAGGTAGAAGAAAGAGAATTACGATGCAGGGACTCGGAAACCCAGTATCGGCGGTTGGTCAGGGTGGGAAAGCGGGCCCGCAGCCGTCGTCATCCAGCGACCGTAGCTCTTCATGTGTGGGTGACTTGGCTCATGTAGAGTATAATGCTACAAGAAAACGGTCTCACGGTACAAGGACTTTTCATAAGTGCGATAAAAACAGTGATTCATTTTGTTATATTTGCTGTCAACACGTATTGAGTAAAATGGGGTCACCGATAACGGATAAGATTAAAACCTTATATAAGGATTGTTTTAACATTGAAATACAGCACCAGGATACAGATTGGGTTCCCCACATCATTTGCAGTTCTTGCAAAATAATGTTGTACATCAATAAGAAGGCGATTAAATATTCCAGACCAGCAATATGGAATAGACCATACAGTGAAAATGATTGCTACTTTTGTATGAATGTTGTATCTAGGCATAACCGAAAAAATAAAAGCACTATTACTTATAACGATGTTTCGACAGTAACAAGACCAACTAAACTAATTCCGCCTCCTGAACCACTTGATGCTGATGTTATGGAAACAAATGATTTCACCTTATCAGTTCATGCCGAAAACATTGAGACTGTCGAAAAAGATTCAAACACTGTTACTAATGAATGTTCTAGTGACAACCTATCATATACTAGTGACACAGATAAAGAATTTCTACCATACAACCGTAAACCAGAACCAATACTTGTATCACAGTCAGAACTTAGTGATCTAGTCAGAGATTTAGGCTTATCCAAAGATGGTTCAGAGCATCTTGCTTCCTTTTTAAAGAAAAGACATTTACTTAAGCCAGAATCTACGATTTCTTATTATAGAAACAGAGATGTAGAATTTCGAAAATATTTCACAATGGACGAGGAATTGTCACTTTCATATTGTACCGATGAAAAAGGTCTAATGTCCCCCCCCCACACCCCCCCCCCTGATGAATTTCAAAATAACTCATACGATCCTGAAGAATGGAGACTGTTCATTGATTCTTCTAAACGGAGCATTAAGGCAGTTTTGCTGCATAATACCAACGTTTACGCTCCCATTCCGATTGCTCATTCCACAGTTATGGAAGAGCAATATGAAAAAATGAAGCAGCTTTTGATAAAAATAAAATATGCTGATCATAACTGGAAAATTTGTGGAGATCTGAAAATTGTAACAATATTGCTTGGCCAACAGTCGGGGTTTACACTTTATCCCTGTTATAAATGTCTGTGGAATAGCAGAGACAGGGAACGTCTTTATAAGAAAAAAATTTGGCCAACAAGAGAATCGTTCACTCCTGGTGAAAATAATGTATTGTTTCCACCATTGGTAGATCCAGGAAAAGTTCTTATTCCTCCGCTTCACATTAAGCTTGAACTTATGAAACAATTCACGAGAGCATTAGATACAAACGGCCCATGTTTCAAATATTTGCATAAAAAATTTCCGAAATTTTCTGAAGCTAAATTTATGGCAGGCGTATTTGACGGGCCACAAATAAGAAAATTGTTTCAAGATTCATTATTTGTTACTAAAATGAATAAAGTTGAAAAAGCTGCTTGGCTTAGTTTTAAAGAAGTCGCAACAAACTTTTTGGGAAATAATAACAGTCCTAAGTACAAAGAAATAGTCGAGAAAATGGTAAAAAAATTTCAAACATTAGGTTGCTTATTGAATCTAAAATTACATTTCCTGGACTCCCACAGCGATGATTTCCCAGATAATCTTGGTGACTACAGTGAGGAGCAAGGGGAGCGTTTTCACCAAGGTCTGAAAAATCATAGAAAATCGGTATCAAGGACGATGGGATGACCATATGCTAGCGGAATATTGCTGGTCGCTAAAAAGAGAAACAAGTCCTCAAAAGTGTTTGGGCAGAAAGTCTTTGAATAGGTCATTCGCGGAAAAAAGAACAAGATACAGCCAAAAAAAGGAAAGTTAGGCGCGGGTCTAACCTTCGCAATTCTAGGGCTTAAGGGTCTACTATTTGAGAGTATATGGTTTAAAAGTCCTGGTTTTGAGTTTATTGGGTCTCATTTTTAAAGTTACAGGGTTATTGAGGTCTATTTTTTGAGGTTACAGGGTGTGGGAGTCTAAGGTTTCAGGGTTTAGGGTTTAAGAGTATCAGGTTTGAGGATTCCCCAACTGTATACCAAATTTGGTAGGAATCGGTTGGTTTTCAAAAATTTTGTCCGCCATCTTGGATCCGCCATTTTGAATTTTGCAAATCCGACCTCAGATTCATGATCAGCAACCCAAAAAACCCCCGTGTACCAAATTTGGTAAGAATCGGTTGAATTTTAATTTGAATTCGTTTTTGCATTCGAGACGCACTATATCTGTCTGATTTATTGAGGTTAGAAAGAAAACAGAACTGTATGGCTTAATCCAACCGACGAATATTAGCTTAGCGTGTCCGAATACATATTAATACATCTTTGGATTCATGAAAAAGCTTGAATCAATTTTTTAGGAGTATATTTTTCTTAATTTTTACTAATTTTTACCTATTTTTTGAGGTTAGAAAAAAATTGAGATGTGATGGCGATATTCTGACGTCAGATTCGTGATCAGCGGGCAAAAATACTACGGATCTGATATATCGCATCAAAAGTATACCCCATTTTTTTTTTGTGGGGATGTGTAATCATTAACTACCAAAGTTGAACAAGGTTCAAAGACGAGCGTTTCGTCTTATCACGACTCATCAGCAGGGCTAGGATCAACAGGAGAGCAAAATTTAAAATACGTATCGTCATACTAGCGTAATGTAACAAAATACAAGTTGTATATAAACTTATTTTTGGAACACCTCGTGTAATTTGTTTTTGATTAGAAACCTTGGTATTAGGCCAAGGAAGAAATCTGTTGAACACTGATTATTAGTTATTATTATTATTAGTTAGGAGGATGACCATCCACCGTGAATAGTTTAGTTGCCAAGCTAAATTATCAGAAAGCGAGTAGTTAGGATATTGTTGAAAATGTTGGAGCACTTTTAAAAATTAAGTTGTATAGATGTTTCTTCTCTTCTTTGGAAATAGTTTTCGAAAAAAAAAAAAAAAAACAGTTTTCCTGTCCTTCCTCATTCTTTCTTGATTTTAAGGGGTCAGTCTACTGTTAACGCCAATAAAAAAGGATTTTTTTTGTGAATTTTTTTAAGGCATTTAAATAACAGTTAAAGAAAAAAAATTGTACACGATATTTATTGACTTTTAAAGTACATTTTTTTTTAAATATATGTTTAAATTAACCAAGATAGAAAGGGCGGGTCCGAGGCTATTTTGAAAAATTCTAATTTCGGCGATATAAAATATTTCCAGATCCACTCATCTGAAAACAAAAAACCAACCAAGTGCAAGTCGAACTTGCGCAATTAGTGATCCATACCGCTTTAAAAAAAAATTGATAAGGAGGCATAAAATGATCAGTGATCACCGTACCGCACCGCAAATAATTTTTTTAAAAATCAGTGTCTAGAATTCGGATACAAACTTGTTTGTGATGGCTAAAAAAACTTTCTATAACTGCAAGTATCTTTTATCATTTGTATAAGCCCAGTGCTATTTAAATAGCTGGATTTTTAAGACATTTTAATAATTTTTATTGAATCTACGCCTTATCCTGAATGAATCTAGAATTTTTTCGAAATTTTTTGATTAGTACTCTTAATAGGGACGGGGAACAGCGAGGTTTAGTAATTTGTTAAAATAATATAAAGAAAAGTTTGCGTTAGTGTTACATCACATGTATTTTTAACACCTGTTTTTACAAGTTTTCATTTGGCACCCTACTCAATAGGTAGTTAAATTATTTAAAAATGCAAATTAAAAGGTACTATGCTTAATTTTATTATATAAATTTATACCATTAAATAAAAATTTTAGGTATATCCGGCCAACTTTTAGAGTGCCATTTCATCCACTGCGTAGAAAACATAAAAAAGAGACAAAAGTTTGCACAAAAAAGTACTTACCTTTTCAGTTCTGAATATTTTTCTATTTCAGTTTTGCACTTTAGCACTAATTGTTCTTTTTTTATTATAGTTCCTATATTTTTCAGTGTTTTAAACCAAGAAATGGCACAGAAACACCAAAACTACACTCACTCCACACCCAACCGAATTTGAGATTTTAAAAAATTATAATCGCCCTGAATAATGACTAATACCCACTAATACCTAAATATTTAAAAACAACTAATTACTTCGGCAAATTTTGGTACGCAAGTATGCGAACGACCCTTCATAACAACAAAAAAATTTCAAGAAGCCGGGCACAAATTATTTTCACTAAATAGACATGAGTCATATAGGTTATTTGAAAGTAAGCGTAGTACATTTTTAGTGTTCCGTACGGAATACTTATAAGATTACTTCGGTGTCTGTCTGTCTGTCTGTTCGTCTGTCCGTCTGCCACACCAGATTTTCTCCGAAACTATTTGTCATAGAAAGTTAAAATTTGGTAATAATATAGGAATTGATGGCCTCATCAGAGCCATGTAGTTTTGAAAGTTAAATTTTGACTTAAGGGGTTAGTTTTGGGGAGTGAAATCGGAAGTGAAAAAAATTTTTTTACTAGGTAATCGAGTGTGGTGTCAAATGAAAGCTTGTGAAAACACGAGTAAAAAATAAATATATAATGCGCGCACTTCGTATTATTTTTAAAAAATCGCGAAAAATAGCTGTCCACCCGCCTTATCTCGAAAAGTACTTATCAAAAAATTTCGAAAAAATTCTGGAATATTCTCCACGGGGTGTAGATTGAACGAAAATTATCACGACTGCATTACCTTTAATAATTTATCTGGTATATAAAAAAACAAAAATGTCAAGGTCATCAGATTTCGGTAAAGGTTGGAAACAAACTTTGTTTAAAACTCATTTGGGGTGTGTTTTGTGAAGTCGCTGATCATTTTATACCTCTGTAACAGAATTTTTTATTTGAAGCAATCAACGTACGGAACACTAATTGCGCAAGTTCAACTTGCACTTGACCGGTTATTTATTTCTTATTAGATATTTTTATTCTCTGACTACGAAAAACTTTTTAAAATAATTTTTTATTTAATATAGGTTTGATTTGCAATTATGTAGAATTTTTAGTTATGAAAATGTATTATTAGTGATTAGTTTCAGTAATATTAAAATATAGATAACTAGTCAAGTGCAAGTTCACTTGCGCAATTAGTGTTCCGTACGTTAATTGCTTTTAAAACAAAAAATTTTGTTACCGAAGTACAAAATGATCAGTGACTTCACAAAACACGTCACAAATGAGTTTTCAACCAGTTTTTTTTTTCCGATCTTTACAGAAAACTGATGACTCTGAAATTTTTGTTTTTTTTTTATATACCAAATAAATTATTAAAGAGAATGCACTCGTGATAATTTTCGTTCAATCTACACCCTATAGAGAATATTCCAGAATTTTTTCAAAAATTTTTGATCAGTACTTTTCAAGACAAGGGCAACGATTTTTCGTACTTTTTTGAAAATAATACAAAGAGAAGTGTGCGCAAGTATTACATTATATATACATATATATTTTTAACTCGTGTTTTTACAAGTTTTCATTTGACACCTCACTCGATGACCTAGTAAAATTTTCAGTTTCGATTTGCCCCCCAAAACTAACCCCTTAAGTCAAAAACTTTCAAAACTGCACGGCTCTGATGAGGCCATTAATTCCTATATTAGTGCCAACTTTCATCTTTCTATATCAAATAGTTTGGGAGAAAATCGGGTGTGACAGACAGATAGACAGACAGAGGGACACCGAAGTTATCTTATAAGTGTTCTGTACGGAATACTAAAAATCAAAGCACGTTATATTCAGGAAGTATTAAAGTACTGCATGGACCAACAATTATAACAATTCATTAAAATTTCCACAAATGTTGTGGGTTCGAAATTTGTTTTTTAAAAAAACAGCATTTTTTGGTTTTAAACGGTAAAAACAATCGAATTATTTAAATTCTGATGGCTCGTGCGGTCGTTTTTGTGATACAGAAGCTGTGTACCAAATTTTAGAAATTTTTGCTCACTAAAAAACGCGCTTAAAATATTTTTACTATAGGTTTATAATCAAACTTTTGCCTAATCAGCAAATCCAGGGATGTAACATAGATTATCATTTCCTTTTCCTGATCATCGATTTTCTGCTCTTTTCGATTAATTCTTGCTCCTTTGTCTTCGCGTCATATTTGCGATATATTACATTCTGTCCTCACGCAGGCGCAGGTAGAAAACTACATTGAAGCGTTTGCGTGCTCTCTTAAAAATCCAAAAAGTACGAGAAAAAATTCGAATTAGGTCTTTGTATCTTAGGAATATATTTTTGAAGTGTATATATTTCAATTTAAGCAAAAAAATCGATATATTTTTTTTAATAGTAGTCTAACCCCTTAAAAAAAAAATGAAATAATAAATATTTCTTTGTTTTCTTGTTATTATAAATACTAGTACATTATATCATATTTGTTATTAATTAATTCTTGTAGGGAAAAAGAAAACAGAAACCGTAAGGTAAATGTATTTTTCTGTTTGTTTACTTTCTGTCTACAGTAGTTCAAATTACAACGTTAATCAAAGGAAGTTTACTTTATCTTTAAGATAATATTTCTCTTACAATTTGTTTTCTAAATACGGCAATAATGGCCAATTCGTAGGTGTTCTAGAAAGCACAATAAATTATATAACAGTTGATTGAATAGAAAATACAGTTGAAAATATAAGATACTAGCAAAATTTAATGAGAAGTCTATATTCTTTCAGCGACTATTTCCAACTCTTTTATCCTAAAATATCTTGGATTTTTTATATTTAATCATGTTTCCGGAGTTGCATGCCGATAAAAATATGATCAAATTTTCGTCTGTGTAGCAGTCTGTTGGTCCAATGTTCTTTTCACGTTTAGTATACACAGAGTAATCGACATTGGACGGCAAGCTATACCCTCTTCTAAACAAGTGCATTAAATTGTCATAACACAACAAGATGACAATTTACAAAATGATCATCAGAGCCAGCCTCACATATTCTAGTCAGGCATGGTGTCACGCACACACAGATCCATCCTCTACACCGTCCAAAATAAAATTCCCGAATCATCGCCGAAGCCGCATGGTTCGTTCGCAACCACCAAATCCACAGAGATCTTCAAATGCACACAATCCGGAAATTCATGAGCAACGCTCAGCTCAAATTCCGGGACAAAGCCACCCACCCCCGAACGACACAGTCAGAAACGCGTATAGATCTCCTTCTAACGCCAGATGCCGCTACCCAAGAGCCTCCAACTCTCTACATTAGAATTAGCTTTTAGTTAATCTTGAGTTAACCTTAAAGTTAATTTTAAGTTTATATTCATGAAATATCTTAGGTTCTCTCTCACCACATTTACTTCTGTAATCACATGTGAGTGTTTGGACTTTATAGAGGATGTATTTTGAGAAATATGAAACTTGTACAGTTCTATTAACGTTTTAGATAATGTTAACATTAATATACAGTCTGTCAAGTAAGAACGTAACCGCCCGTATTCTTGAAAAATTGTGTTTCGAGAACATACATCAATAATTGCCTGACATCTTCGAGGCATGCTGTCGACGAGATTTTCTGCATGCTGCGGCAATGATCTCCAAATTTTTCAAATCTAGCGAAACAACTAAGTCAAAGTCCTTGGAGTCTTTCAACTGAGCTATCTCTTTACAAGGAACCAAACGTTTTCAATAGGATTGGCGAGATTGTGAGGGCAACTCTAATATATTATCGTGGGCCCAAGATTTTTACCCAGCAAAGGTTTCTTCAACGTGCTTTGGAATTTGATATCATGAGTACGAAGATGTCGAATGGTCTCATGGGACACATTCAAACCGGATTTGGTCAATTCTGCGGCTTCTTGATGTAGCGTCAATTTCGGGTCCCGTGAAAACAAAGACATGATTCGTTTTTCGACTTTTAAAGTGACTTTGCCTACCGAGCCACGTTCTGGCAAATCGTCGACATTTTTTGTCTCTTTAAAACGATTTACCCACTTCTTCATAGACGATAACTAGTTTTTAATAAACTTATCGGCAGCACAATGTGTCAATTTGGAAGGAAACCAAGAAAGATTGCCTCGAACCGACGAGCAAACAAATGACTCATTTTGGATTTTACGTGATTTCGACGAAAGTTCAGAATTGACTGATACTTTTACTAAAATGCGTCGTAGACAAAGGTTCCCTCTACCGATTTCTTGTTGAATCGCTAGAATTACATCTACCAAAAATGAATTGTCGCGGATACGTTCTTACTTGACAGACTGTATATGAATTTCACCACCTAAGTTAAGTTATTTAGGTTACTGACATGTAAATATCTGAAAACACAAACTTATACTCATGTTTAAAAAAACACTTCATGTATTAGTAATTATAGGGTTAGAGTCTACCTAACTAATCAATGAATGATTAGAAATTATAGATTGACAATGGACAGGCATAGATTTCAAGGAATAGCACTTTAGAGAGAAGAGATAAAAGGGATGGGTGAGTCTATAAAATATGTCTAAAATTTATTATAAGGGTTTTGCTTATTCTTGATCAGATAATTAAATAATTTTAATCATATTTATTAAACGTATATCATATAAGGGGTAAGGGATGAAGGAGGAATATATAGTAGACAGCTTAAAATATGTCACGCTATATATTGTTTATATATATTATTGTATTTTGGTCCTGGGATGAGAAAACCAAATTGTTACTTTCGTTGCTAAGGTAAGTATGCTATTCGTGAAAAATCACCCTTCGAGATATTTTACATTTGTTGACGTTTTAGGGTCTCCAAATTCCAAATCGATAGAACGGAAGCCTTTACGAGTTTGGTTACATGAGAAATACTACTTCTTGGAATTACACTGTCTCAATTTGAGGGTGGGAAAAATGACTTCCACAGTCTAGTCTTAAGAACCACGATTTCCCAAATGGCAGAGCGTAGATAAGTTAATTTAATATATCCTTTTCAAATTCCTACTAAATCGGCTTGCGAGGTCTGTTATACTCATGATGAAAAGACAGACAAACAGATTTCAAACAACGCATATGAATTATCGAATTTGGTCCGGACGTACATTCTGAGTGACAAAAGGCTTATTTTTAATGGTAAATTCATGAATAATCATTTTCTTTGATATTATAAAGTACTTGTACATTACTACAAAAACTACACAATTACCGTTTCACTAGCCTACTCTGATAAATTATAAATGTATTTGTGTTAAGTAATGTGAACGTCTCGTTCCAGTTTGGTAACCAGAAATTTTAAAATTCGCTTTGATCTTCTCCAAGTAATCCCGCAATTAGTGCTAGTTGGATGAAAATAATTAATTGAAATTTTTGTATTTCGCTGAAGCATCTGACAGAGTTGTGGAACAAAGGGTAAACAAAAGTAAGTCGAAAGTTGCATGCTGCCTCGCAACGTCGATTTACAGTAAGTTAAGAATTTTTTTTATCTCGGTTTCCCATTAAAATGTCAAATATCGTTTAATCGTCTTAATAAAAATGTAAAATTCATTTGTATGTATAGATTTTCATCTGCTAAATTTTTATTGCAAATTAGTTTAATAAAAACCGTTTTACAGAAATGCTTTAGCGAAGTCGTATGGATACAAGGTGTGACAATTTATTTTCCGATGTACAATGACGTAACTGCATTGCAGTAACATAATATTTTTATTTGAACACGTATGAACTACTGAGTGCATACTGGGACGGTAGTAGATATTAGCTTGTACCGTTTGAAGTAAGAATGGTCAGGCCTTTAAAACCAACATTTCACTTTTTTTGTAAACATAGGGGAATACGCTTATTATCTAGTTCCACAAGTATATTTTCTGAAAGAGCAATACATGAATTAAATTATTACATCTCGTATATTGAATACAAATAACGCATTTATTCCACCTACAGCTTCTTCCCTTCTTCTTCTTTCTTATATGGTGTGTCATATAAGTATACATACTGCCTGTTTTATCCCCATTAGGTCTCTTCCGATGTGGACGTCAAGCATTCCTTCCACCTTTTCGGAGGTCTGTCCCTAGTTCTTGTACGGCAAGTTTTATTGAGTTTCACCCTTTTGACCCGTCTGTCGTCCATCCGCTCTACATGTTTATTCCATTTTTTTCTTCTAGTTCTAGTCCATTTGGATATTTCTCTCTCTTTCTTTTGTCGTGGATAGTTTTTCCATGTATGTCCCTAATCGCCTTCATTTTTGTTGTCCTCATTATTTGTGTTGTTTTAGTATCAGCTCTTGTTTCTACAGCATATGTGAGGATCGGTCTCACCGTTGTCTTGTATATTCTTATTTTGCTTTCCACTGTGAGGTATTTATTTTTCCATACTATATCCATCAAGCAACCTGCTATTAGTGATGCCTTCATAGACTGTTATTTTACTTCCCTGTTTAAGTCTCCGTAACTTGTTATCATTGTTCTCAGGTATTTAAAATTATTAACCTGTTCAATAATACTTCCTTGGATCTCCACCTTGCATCTTAATAATTCTTTTAAAGCTACCATACATTTTGTCTTAGTTGTGTTAATAACCATGTTTAGGTTTCTCGCTTCCAAATTGAAGGCATGAAAGATCTTCTGAAGGTTGTCCTCAGAATCGGAAATGAAGACTGCATCATCCACTATTCTGTCCATTACGAGGTTGAAGATAAAGGGGCTAAGTTAATCGCCTTGTCTTATTCAAGCGTTTATTTTTACTTCCTAGCTCAGTAGATGTAGTGGTACTTCACCTGAAAAAATAATAACGAGATATAAAAAGCTCTTTTTTATTTAAACTCATATTAGATTTTCTCATCAAAGAGCTTTAGAGTTACATATCTCAAGTAATATAAGTCTTATCATCGTCAGTTAAAAGCTGACATTTGACAGAAGTAGACGTGCACGATATCCCCAAAGCTGTTCACGTTGACTCCAGAAGATATGTTCAAATCGTTAAAGTGGGAAAATAAAGAAATACTAATGGACGGTGAACCATTAAATCACTTAAGGTTCGCAGATGATATCACTCTGATTGCCAACACACAAGAAATGCTGATGAAATTAAATAACAAGTCTCGAGAAATAGGTCTAAAAATAAACTTTTACTAAAAACCAGGTGTACAAGTATGAAATGCGGATTTCAGACAACAGATGGTGCACCAATGCAGTTTGTGCTATGTTGTGTTGTTGTGTTCAACATGTCGAAATTTATACCGAACAAAGAGCATTCGCGGACAGCATTAATTTTTTGTTTTTATTTGAAGTTGAATCATACTGATTACTTCGAGAAGCTTATGGTGAACATGCTCCATCGCAAGATACGTGTGAACGATGGTTTCGGCGTTTCAAAAGTGGTGACTTCCATGTTGCAGACACTCGCCGAGTAATTGGGCGTTAGTCAACAAGCTGTTTCCAATTGGCTACGAGAGATGGGAAAGATTCAGAGTTGAACGACAGGCAAATAGAAAAGCGCAAAAACACGTGTGACATTTTGCTCGCTCGGTACAAAAGGAAGTCGTTTTTGCAGCCTATAGTTACAGGGAATGAAAAGTGGATTTATTTTGAGAATCCCACGCACAAAAAATCATGGGTAGACCCAGGCGCACCATCCACATCAACCGTAAGACCGAATCGCTTTGGCAGAAAGACGATGCTCTGTGTTTGGTGGGACCAGAAGGACATGGTCTATTATGAGCTGTTAAAATCTAGGGAAACGGTTAATACTAAACGTTACCAACAACAATTGAGCGATTTGAACCGTTCGCTGCTTGAAAAAAGGCCAGAATACCGAAAGAGGCAACAAAAAGTCATTTTGGCTCCTTCTGATTACCACTTGTTTGTATCAAGGGGTGACGCACTTACTGAGCAGCGCATTGGTTCGTACGAAGATGTGAAAAAAAAATGGCTCGATGAATGGTTTGCAGCAAAAGGGGAAGATTTTTACTGGCGTGGTATTCACAAATTGCCCGAAAGATGGGAAAAATGTATAACAAGCGATGGAGCATACTTTGAATAAAGCACTTTTTATCATTCTTCCGAATTTAATCTGTGCTGTGCTAGTTGTTCATGTATTTTAGCATCTCATTTGTAATGGTCCTGAGGTCTTCCTATTTTTAAGTTTTCTTATAATTTTTTTCGCTGTTTTAAAGTTACTTCTAGATTCATTTATTCCACTTCTTCAAGTATGACTTCATTATTCTCTTCTTCTTTAATTTGTTTAGTTTGTACCGCCCTCTACAGCTAAACTACGCTAAAAGGGCTTTAAAATTAGAATAAAAATAAAATTATTGCTTTGAAAATATTGGAAGGGAAATTTTTGGCGCCACCATGTAATTAAGAAATAAATATGCTAATTATATTATCGGGTTTTTGTCTTTTTAAAAAAGCGATCCCATGTTCAGCAAACACGAATTTCAGCAATAACTTACACAAACACAAAAGAAGTCATAAACTAATAAAGATTTATAGCCAAGATGAATCACCCTGTATTAATTACAGACTAAGATATACATCAATATAAATGGGCACATGATAGGCAGTATAATTTTATTT
This sequence comes from Pachyrhynchus sulphureomaculatus, assembly GCA_019049505.1. NCBI lineage: Eukaryota > Metazoa > Arthropoda > Insecta > Coleoptera > Curculionidae > Pachyrhynchus > Pachyrhynchus sulphureomaculatus. Next base: position 187,337,403 of record CM032454.1, read on the forward strand.
ACCTAGCCGATGTTCACTTTTAAAAAGGAACGCCCCTAAAAACAGAAATTTCCTTATAATAGGGGCCTTGGCGCCGCTTTGGGATACTCAGCTAGGCAGCAGGCAAAATTTTAACAGACTTAGTTCTAATAATGGTAGTTCTGCGGTTAATTTACAGTTTGTTTTTTCGGGTACTATTAGTAAATTCCGATAGGATTTAGGGTTGGACAATGTTGACAAGAACCTTGGTATTGTTTTATTTTCCCTTTTTGTTATTGCTTTAACGTGACTTTAAATATTAATTAAATAGTTGTACGTGAGTTAAAGATTAATTTTTAAACATGAAAAGAAAATGTAATGAAAGAAGAACGTATTATTAAAGTAAAAATAATTTTGTTTTTTAATAGTTCAGAAGGTCTCATAATATGTAGTCCACTTAGCCCACTTTTAGCAGAAATATTCATGGACAATCTAGAAAAACAAATACACCGACCGAGTTTAATCAATCATTTTTTGTATTAGTACCGATATGTAAATGACATTTTTGCTTGTTTCAACGGTACAGAGCGTCAACTTAACAATCTTTTTAATTACATAAAGTCAATACATAAAAATATTAAATTCACTATGAAACTAGAACTATGTTAGGAATATGGAATCTTTGGCACACTGATACTACTCAGTATATATCACCACTGCACCTAACACCTTATTTTTGAACTCGACGTGCGTTTCGCTAACATGTTAGCTTCATCAGGAGCAATGATTGACTAAGTCGGTTAGTCAACTATAGCTCCTGATAAAGCTAATATGGTTAGAGAAGTACGTGTCGAGTGCAAAAATAAAGTGTTTGGTATAGTGGTGATATATACTGAGTAACGGAACTAAAAATTGACAACAAAATTAATTTTCTTGCCTTAACGATAATAACCACAAATACACACAAATTTTCACAAACCTTCACATACAGATACTACGACCATGGATCGAAAAATTCGATGCCTCACCAAAAAATAATTATAATATTTTTATTATATTACCCTCAATAAGTTCATACTTTCTTTGCTTGTCACAATGTAGAATTTTGTTGCTGTGGAATTTATGGTTTTTAGGTTAGAACGAGTTTAGTGAGACCAAGTGTAGCATTTTTGGGAAAATGGAAAAAATTGATCAACATGCGGTCATTAAGTACCTGTTTAAAAAAAGATTAACACCAACCCCCGATGATAAGAAAGCAACACTAGGGGAATCTGCTCCGTCATATACCACTGTAAAAAAATGGGTTGCAGAATTTAAACCTGGACACGCGGACGAGAGAACATCGACTGAAGAAAACATCGGCAAAGGGTGTGATCTCATGTTGAAAGACAGTAGATTAACTATCAGGGAGATTGCAGACACAGTAGGTACCTCGTATGAACGAAGACAAAACATCATTGCCAACGAATTCGGATTTTCTAAGGTTTCCGCTAGGTGGGTCCCCAGATTGCTTTTACTTGAACAAAAACGAATTCGACTCCAGAGTCAAAACAACAATTCAAGCAGTGGAAAAAAACCTGGTGAACCGACTCCAAAAAAAAAGCGAAGGCTATTCTGTCGGCTGGAAAAGTGATGGCGTCAGTTGCTAAAGGTATTATTATGGTGGACTAACTTCTGAAAGGCGAAACAATAAACTCAACTTACTATTACACCCTTTTGCGTCATTTACGTCAAGAAATTAACGAGAAAGGCACAGGATTACTGAGAAAGAAAGTTTTGTTCCATCAGGAGAACGCTCGCATTCACACGTCTGTTGAGTCTATGGCTCAAATTCGTGATTATGGTTTCGAATTGCTGCCCCACCCAGCTTATTCTCCTGAGTTGGCACCTTCGGACTTTCATCTGTTTCCAAACCTAAAATAACCGGCTAAGTGCACGTTGAACTTGCGGAATTAGTGTTCCGTACGTTAATTGTTTTTTAAAATAAAAATTTTCTTACGGAGGTATAAAATGATCACTGACTTCACAAAACACATCCCAAATGAGTTTTCGACAAAGTTTGTTTCCAATCTTTACTGAAAAATGATGACCTTGAAATTTTGAGTTTTTTTTATATACCAGATAAATTATTAAAGATAATGCACTCGTGTTAATTTTTGTTCAATCTACACCCCGTAGAGAATATTCCAGAATTTTTTCAAAATTTTTTGATCAGTACTATTCGAGATAAGGAGGGGGACAGCGATTTTCTGCGAATTTTTAAAAATAATACAAAGAACATTGTACGCAAGTATTATATTATATATATATATATATATATATATATATATATATATATATATATATATATATATATATATATATATATATATTATATATATATTTATATATATATTTATATATATATTTTATTTTATATATATATATATATATATATATATATATATATATATATATATATATATATATATATATATATATGTATATATATATATATATATATATATATATATATATATATATATATATATATATATATATATATTTATATATATATATATATATATATATATATATATATATATATATATATATATATATATATATATATATTTTACTCGTGTTTTCACAAGCTTTCATTTGACACCACACTCGATAACCTAGTAAAAAAAAACTTTTTTTCGCTTCTGATTTCGCCCCTCAAAACTAACCCCTTAAGTCAAAATTTAACTTTCAAAACTACACGGCTCTGAGGAAGCCATCAATTCCTATATTAGTACCAAATTTCAATTTTCTATGATAAATAGTTTCAGAGAAAATCGGGTGTGACAGACGGACAGACAGACGAACAGAAGGACAAACACCGAAGTGATCTTATAAATATTCCGTACGGAACACTAAAAACACCTCGGTGGCCAGAAGTTTTCTTCAAATGAATAAAGCAAAGCTGCAGTTAATCAGTATTTTTTAGACCTTGAGGAATCTTTTTTTCAAACAGGTGTGGAAGCTTTAGTGGAAGAAGTGCATAGAGCTAGGTGGAGATTACGTCGAAAAATAAAAATATTTTTGTACTTATTATATTTTGTTTTCTTGACCAGGCCGCGAACTTTTCAGTCCATCCTCGTACAATAGATATAAATTCAGTTTACCCTCTACGACACAAATTGGCAGTTTACCACAATATGTTGCAAAGACTTGTAACTGTCTCTTTATCTGTAGTTGATTTTAATAAAGAGTTAAATCTAATAAAAACAAATTGCTGTTAACAACGGAAATTCTCGTGATACCATAGATTCAATATTGAACAAAAAATTAAAAAATAAAGCTATTTCCTTAGAATACCCAAAGGAAGAGGATACGGATAAAAAATATCAAGTCTTAACCTATTTTAGTAACATATCAGAAAAAATTAAGAACCACTTAAATAAATATAATATCCACATAGCTTTTAAAATAAACAACTCGTTGGGAAAATTTGTTAAAAATGCAAAAGGAAAACAAAATAAAACAAACAAATGTGGAGTGTATCAGTTAAATTGTGGTTCTTGCCCTAAAAGTTACATAGGTCAGATAGGTCGTTCTTTCGAAGTTCGAATTTCAAAGCATAATAGAAGTTATTTAAAAAACAAAATTAATTCAGCTTACAATAATCATTTAACAGAATCCAATCATCTTTTTGACGACAAATTTTAAATGTTACAAATACAAAACAAAGGAGTTAAGAAAATTTAGATATAAATAAAATTTAAAATTCTGATATAAAAATATATTTTCACTTAAGCCTAATTCGGTTTCACTATCACTGTCATCAGCTGAGGTAATTATCAGTGGTTTTATATTATTTACATAAATATATGAATCTTCAACTTTAAAAACGTGCTGAATAGAATTCTTTCAGCTTTCACAAGGAATATCATTTATAACTTTTTTTTTACTTACCACTGACACGCTTAAAGTAAACATTTTGTGCCTTTATTTTTGATTTAACTTGTTGCCAAATATGTTCAATTGGATTAAACACATAATAATACGGAGGAAGCCGCAAAACAGTGTGTCCCATTTTCTCAGCCATATTATCACAAACATATCTCTTTTTCAATTTATAGTCTTTCAAAACTTCCAAAAGATCACTTTTTTTAACTAAAGTCAAAATAAATGCCATTTTCCAACATATTCCTGTATTTCCGATTTGATGTTGACTGCATTAGGAACTTTATTTAGTAGGCGACTATGGTAACTTGCACTGTCCATAACTATAACCCTCTGTTAGGGAACATTTGGCAAAAGGGAATTTTGAAACCAATTTTCAAAAAGTTCTGCGGTCGTGTCTTCGTGATAGTCCAAACTAGAATCTTTTATGTTTTTTGCAGATAATAGTAAACAATTTGAAACCCAGCCCTTTTCAGATCCAGCGTGCAAAATAGTCATTCGTTTACATTTATTTGAAGGTGCGTTAGTCTGACATTTTGTACTGCTGTCAACCCACCCTTTTTCCATAGTGTCATGGGTATTGAACCATGTTTTGTTAAGGTAAATTATTGGCCAATTCTCTGATCGATACTTTTTAATTTCTTGTAAATAAGTATGTAGCAAGATTCGTAATCTTTGTGACTCCATTACTACTTGCCTTTTGTTGATTTTTCGGGACGTGAATCCTATTCTTAAGAGAATTCTGTGGAGGGTTGATCGGCCACAATGTATATTGGTCTCGTCCTGCAGCAGTCTTAATTTTATTTTGTCTAGTGTCGGCACCAACTGCTCTTCATCCTTAGAATATATTTTTCTCCTGATGACGTCTTTTTCACAATAGTCTACATGATGCATTTGAAAATCTTTCCGTTTTTTCCTGTTCCTGAGTTATGGTTTTCCTACTGTACCCTTAATCGTAGAAATTGGGGTTTTTGTTAGTTCACTGGTTTCTTGCAAAGCACTTTATTTAATCAAATTTGTTTTTATCAAACTGTCGTAACATTTTTCACTATTTGTTTAGCGTCAAGTCACAAATATTTTCTCTTGCGATGGCCACTATTGCAATTTTCCCACGGATGCCACATAATTAAAATAGAACCGTTGTAAGTTGTAAGTAAAACTAAAAATAAAAAGAATAAAAAGTATATTTCGAATCTTAATGGGGTCCTGTGGTCATTAGGCCTATATTCTCAAATACTTAAAGGGCTCCAAACCGGGTTGCCAGGTGGTAAATATATAGGTAAAAATAGATCCAATATGATTACAGGTGCAAGTGAGATCGGTATACAAAGCAGGTAAAATAAAAGTATGTTTATCGTAATACCTGGCAACTATGCACATAACCTTAATAGAGTCGTTTATTGCCCAATTGAAAAAGCAAAAAGGCAGGATCATATATCTTGGGATTTACTATACCTACTTAACCCCGTGGTAACTCACCTTTACTTAATTTAAACAACAATTAAAGTTCAGAAAGGATTTCCCATCAATATTCATTAGTACGTAGTAATAATTTTTTATTACCCACTTACCTTAGGGTATTTATTTATGTAACAACATTCAATTTAGATATCAGACGAGGCTACAGTGATAGCGAAACGCGTCACACAGTTTTTGTAAAACAAAATAAAGTGGAAATTGACAAAATCAGAATTTCATTACATTCGATATGAATTTCCATTAAGTAACAGCCACAACAATTCAAAGAAAATAAATTAAAAAACCGGCCACGTGCAGCGCAATTAGTGTTCCGAACCATGATTGCTTTTAAAATAAAAATTTTTTGTTTCGGAGGTACAAAATAATCAGTGACTTCACAAAACACACCCCAAATAGATTTTCAAAAATTAGTATCTAGGATTCGGACACACGCTTGTTTGTGATGGCTAAAAAAACTTTCTACAACGTGAACTTCTATATCATTAGAAAAATCTCAAAATACATTGTCTATTAAAGTTTCGTCTTTAATAGAAGTAGTATCTTTTGTCATTTGTATAAACCCAATGCTACTCAAATAGGTAGATAGACTATTAGCCCAGTGGTCAATGGCGAATATTGACGAAAGGCTCTCATTAAATGTAAACAGGCTGCATTTTGGCATACAGGTAGTTTTTTGGGCGTAGAATACGATAGGAAAAGTTTGCTGCTCTGGTGTGTACGCTAAGCTTATAAAATCGAAAATAAAATGAAAAATTCGGTTTTTGGCAAATATCTCGAAAAATAAAAAAGATATCAAGAAACTAATAGCACCGCGTGAAAGAACGCGAAATTTTGCAAAAAAATAGCATATAGATTTTTTTTTAGTTTTATCGTACTTAAAAAAAATTATTTAAAATAAAAATGGCTGGTTTAACTCCTTCAGTTGTAGTGGGTATCATACTTCCAACCTCATTTATGATTAACGTTTCTGTATACCGTTATGGGGATTCTCGGGATGATGATTAAGAATCCGATCACAGATTTGAAAGATTGAAAATGGCGAATCTAATATGATGGCCAGAGAGTACGTAGTTCATTTAATTTCTTCGAGTTATTTAGAATTTTTGTGTTTTCATTATCTGTTTTCTTGGTACCTGGATGTTTAAATTAAATATAAATACTTTATACTTAAGGCTTCGACTTTTGTCTTTCATTTCCCACCTTAAAATATTGTTTTTAATTTTAAGTTTAAATTGTATGATTAATAAAAGACGGAAAATTAAATTGACCAGATAATAATTGAGGATAAACATAGCAGATTGGTGACTCATGCGAGAAGTTACAGACGGGCAGATGCAGACAGTGACCACATAATGGTAAGAGCAAGACTAAAACATTGGACACCTCCTAGTGAAAGCAACCAAAAGGGATCCAGAGTTAACTACGATATGGAAAAATTAAAGGATGAGGAAATTAGAAAGTCTTTTGAACAAGAAATTAGAACAATGTAAATATAGACAGAGATACCATCGAAGAAAAATGGAAGCACATTGAAAGAACGGTAACAAGAGCGGCAAAGATGCTAAAATCAGGAAAAAAGGAGCAGAAATGGTTTGACAGGGAATGTAAAAAAGTAGTGGAAAACAGAGAGAAGGCAAGAATAAAGGTCGTAAGCGTACCATCAAAAGAAATTGATGAAGAGTACAAAAAATGCCGCAGAATAGCAAAATAAGTAATGAGGGAAAAGAAAAGGATCGATATGGACAGAAAATTTCAAAAAATTGAGAACAATCACAAAAGGAAACAAGTCAAAGAATTCTATAAACAGGTGAGGAAAACAAAGGGAATGAACAGAGACAAAATGCTAATATGTAGGAAAAAAGACGAAAATTCAGCAGTAAGCTTGGCAGAAAGACTGAATAGATGAGCGAAATACTTTAAAGAAATATTAAATGGAGATGAAAATGAGGCGTTGAATGAAAAATATGAAGCAAAATTAACTGAACGGCAGGAGGGGACAAATAAACCCTGCAAAGAAGAAATAAGAGAAATACTCAGAACCCAATAAAAAAATAAGGCCTCAGGTGGAAATGGTATAACAGCAGAAATGATAAGAGCTGGAGGAGCAGATCTGGAAAATGAGATATGCCGGCTGGTGCAAGAAATATGGAAAACAGAAAAGATGCCAGTGAGCTGGAGATAGTCCCTCATTTGTCCAATATTCAAAAGAGGAGAAAAAATATATGTGCTAATTATAGACCAATAGCCTTACTGGATGTCGTGTACAAGATAGTAGCGGTGATTATCAACAACAGACTGGAAGAGAAAGTCTAGCCTATTCTGAGAGAATACCAGTGTGGTTTCAGGAAAAATAGATCGATTACGGACCAGGTATTTTTGATTAAGCAAATCCAAGATAATAGCTTAGAACAAAATTTGGCACTACACTTGGTCTTTGTGGATTTCAGACAAGCATATGACACTGTAAATAGAGAAGAATTCTACAAGATAATGGAAGAACTAAAAATTCCAAGTAAATTGATTCGCATGGTGAGATTGACCCTGAATGATACAGAAAATAGAGTGTTGGTTGAGGACAAAGTATCAGACAAGTTTAAGGTGAAGAGAGGATTCAGATAGGGGGATCCATTGTCGACATGTTTATTTAATTTTGTACTAGAAAATATAATCCGGGAGTCAGGAATAAAAATAAATGGAACGATATACCAACAAACCTGCCAATGCTTGGCCTATGCGGATGATGTAGCAGTGATTGCAAGAACAAAAGAGAATTTCAAAAAAGCCATAAGTAGGATAGAAGAAAGGTGCATGATGAGAGAACTAAAGATAAATGAGGAAAAAAACAAAACACATGGAAATTACAAAGAAGAAAGATAATAAAAACAACAAAAGTTTAGATATAATAAACAACTTAGGGAAAAAATACATGTTTGAAAAAGTAGACAAATTTAATTATCTGGGAGTAAAAATAACAGAGAGTAGGCAAGAAAGGACGGAGATACAAGAAAGAATAGCGAAAGGATAGAGATGTTGGGGGACAATGAATCCAAATTGAAATCAAAGAATGTATCAAGAAAAGCAAAAGTTTTTAATGATTTTCTAATATCAAGTATACTTCTAACTGTAACTTAAAAAAAATTGTCCGACTTTTTTTGACAAGCTCGTACTGCTTTGAACGTAAAATTGCCGACGGCGCACTACAGCAGACAAATTTTCATATATTAAAGTTCAATTTTTAAATACCACATTAATATTAATAATTAATTATTCTTATAGTGAAACTTATGGTATGATAATAATATATGCACAAGGATTTTTTTTTAATACTATATTTTATTAAATATTTGTAATTTACTATATGCCAGTTAAAATCATGCAAACAAAAATTTCGTTTTTAAGTTTTACGAAGCAAAAAAAATTAAAACTATTAATATCCCCTCCTTTTCAAAAAGCTATCTTTTAAATTAATTTTAATATCGATTAACCTTCGAGCGTTGCGCGTGGAGTTTTGAATTAACCTGTTTGGCGCGTTACACTTTTTGAATCATACTAATAAAAAAATTTGGAAACAAATCTATATGCTATCCATTTTTGTAATGTTTCCCACTCTTTCACGTGGTGCTATTAGTTTTTCGATATCTGTTTTATTTTTCGAGATATTATCGAAAAACCGAATTTTTAATTTTATTTTGAATTTTGTGAGCGTACATCAAACTTTAGCAAACCTCTTTTTATCATATTATACGTCCAAAAAACTACCTGTGTGCCAAAATACAGCCTGTTAACATTTAATGAGAGCTCAAAAGCCTTGGCGATTGTAGCTAAACACCAAAGAAGCTTCTGGCGCTGACGAAATACCTGCCATAGTTCTCAAAAACTGTGCGAGGGAATTAATACCAATTTTTTATAGACTTTTCAACCTATCCTACAGAAAGGGAATATTTCCTTCCTGCTGGAAGTTTGCCACAATTCAGCCGATACCTAAAAAAGGCAAGAAGACCTTGCCAAATAACTACCGACCAATCGCACTGCTTTCAATAATATCGAAAGTCATGAAAAAGGCTATCAAATAGCATCTTTTAAAATATCTTGAAGGATTCAACATTATTAGCGATCATCAATATGGCTTTCGTAAAAACAGATCAACAGAAGATCTTCTGACTTATGTAACACACGTTTGGAACAACGCAACTGAACACTTTGGAGAATCTCGAGCGGTGACATATCCAAGGCATTCGACCGTGTTTGGCACAATGGGCGGTTGGCTAAGCTACGCTCTTATAGTATGTCCGAAAAGTTTTGTTTGTGGCTCTCATGTTTCCTCAGAGAGCATTCTTTACGAGTGGCAGTCGACGGATTTCTTTCTAATACCTTCACTATCAACGCTGGTGTACCTCAAGGCTCCATATTGTCGCCTACTCTTTTTCTCATTTACATTAACGATCTGCTGGAAAAGACCAAGAATTCAATCTACAGCTTTGCAGATGCCAGTACGCTTATCTCTTTATTCAATGTGAACGCTCGGAGATCAGCTACTCAGATGAATATCCGCAGACAGCAGGAAGTCATTCAACTTAACAAAGACCTGGAAGAAATTTTATCTTGGGGTGACAGTAACCAAGTGGAATTTAAGGCTACAAAAACCCAGGCGGCAGTTTTTTCTAATAAAGTTAACGTTGCTGAACCCGACATAGTTGTGTCGGGGCACTCCATTCCTCTAACATCGTCACTCAATTTGTTGGGCGTTAATTTGGGAGGAAATATGTCCTGGCATGAACATGTTGCAGGCATAGCAAAGAGAGCTTCTCAAAAGTTGGGAATATTATTTCGAACCAGAAAGCTCTACACTCCACAACAATTCTTTACGAAGCTCAAATTCGACCAACTATGGAATACTGCTCCCATGTTTGGGGCTCCGTTCCCAAACATACACTGCATTTGTTGGATTCTGTTCAGAGAAGAGCTGTTCGTCTGATTGAAGACCCGAAACTGACCGGCGGCCTTGATTCGCTGGAACATCGAAGAACGGTTGGCGACTTGAGCCTGTTCTACAAGTATTTTCATGGAAAGTATTCGAAGGATGTGGTCCGCTTAATTCCTCCCAGAGCGGCGCATGTTAGAAGTACACGTCACGCTAATACCTCATATCCGTATGAGGTTCAGCCTGTTACTCCTCGTACAACGCTTTTTAAGCAGTCTTTTATATGGAGAACATCATCCCTTTGGAATAATTTGCCCAGGACTGTGTTTCCCACCGAGTACAATTTACAGGGATTCAAGAATAACGTGAATCGCTTTTTTCCGCACACGTGTCGCGCCTGTAGCGCTTTAGGGACTTCTTCCCTGCAGCACGTGTGCTAGACCCATAAAAAAAAATATATGATAAAAACATTCCAAAACTTTTATTTTATGTACCAGATAAATTGTCAAAGGTAATGCACTCGCGATAATTTTCATTCAATCTACACCTTATAGAAAATATTCCAGAATTTTTTCGAAATTTTTTAATTAGTACTTCTAGAGATAGAGTGGGGGGACCGCGATTTTTGGTAATTTTTTAAAAATAATTTGAAGAAAAGTTTGCGCCAGTATTACAACATATATTTTTGACCTCGTGTTTTTTCTTAAAAAATCTTGTGGCTTTTCAACCCATGTAGCAGTATATACTACAATGATCACGTTGATAGTGGGACTGAAGTATGTTTGCGATTCGACTGAAAGAGACACTAAAGAAAGAAATGCTATTGTTAAATTGAATAAATTTTCACATTTACTGTTAAAAGTTATTTAATAGAAAAAACAATAAAACGGTTTTTAAAAGAACAATAATAAGAACAAACACAAACAGTATTTGTGATAATCTAATATTCAGACAAGCTAAAGAGCACATCACTGTCAAAAGTTCCCCAACCACATTTTTATCGTGATGCAATATAAAATGCTAATGAGAAGAAATATTTATTTAGTGAATTTGTGCTTAGTCATGGTTCGTTCGGCCGAATAATAGACTAAAACAATTAGTGGACTTATATAAACTATTGGTTGGTGCCACCTCCTACACTTACAGCATAAAGCATATATTAACGGTTCTTTAATATTCCTGGATATCTCAGCGAATTACTAGTATTCCTTAGATTTCGATGTTTTACAATTCTGCCATTTTTAAATATAACTACGATAAGTTTCAGTTTAGTTTTACGAAGAACTTCTGATTGACAACAACACAGGTTACAGAGTATTCTTTCATTTTGTTAGCTGACACGCATAAAAAGTTACAATAGGAGTGACTGCAGTTTCGTAGCACTATGATATTCTCAAACGCAATGAATAACTATAATCAAGAGAGGTATATATACATATATATATATATATATATATATATATATATATATATATATATATATATATATATATATAGATATATATATATATATATATATATATATATATAATATATATATATATACATATATATATATATATATATATATATATATATATATATATATATATATATATATATATATATATATAGATATACATATATATATATATATATATATATATATATATATATATATATATATATATATATATATATATATACATATATATCTTAAAGATTAGGCGTTTCTCCTTTATTTTAATTATGGTCAAACTAGCTTCAAAGTGTGGAATTTTTAATATCGGTCTGCCAATTTAATAGATTTATATTGGGATCTTTATGGTTCTGGTAAATTTCGATTGCTTCTAAACGGGCACATACAGTTTCGTCCGCCCGCATTAATTACTGATCAAATGTGAAGAAACTATTTACCTGAATATATACAGTTTCGTCGGCTGCTAATTTTCGGAAATATACATTTTGGTCCGATTTACCTGGTTTAAATTATATCTAAATAATAAAATACGAGTACATACAAAAAGTTTATTAGAGCAAATATAATTGTATGTAGTTAATATTAACGGGACAAATACTGAAATAATAGTTACCTAGGAAAAGAACCTGAACTAACCTCAAGGAATAATGAGTTATGGTTAAACCACCCCTATAAGCCTAAATATTTCATAATTATTTTTATTGCATGGATTTTTTCAAATTACGGTCAAGAACAACCGTCTGTTTACCTGCGTTACCCTCGGACGAAACTGTATATTTAAAATTTAAGACGCCGGACGAAAATGTATGTCTTAATTTATGCAGAAAGAGATTACGGACGAAACTGTAATTTCCGTTCTAAACAATCTAGTTTTTTGCCCTTTTGTTCATAATGTGAAATATTTAGACTATTTATTTCTGGAAAGTGATGTGATGTCTCTAAGAAATGGTTGCCAAACTGGAATTTTGTTTTTTAAGTATGTATAAAGCGTAATGTTCGTTATATCTAGTGTTAAAATTTCTTCCTGTTTATCCTATATACAGGCTATGACATTCATTACATTTTAATCTATAAATTCCTGATTTTTTAAATTTATCTTTTTAGTGTACGGAACACTTATAAGATCACTTCGGTGTCTGTCTGTCACACCCGATTTTCTCCGAAACTATTTGACATAGAAAGTTGAAATTTGGTAATAATATAGGAATTGATGGCCTCATCAGAGCCATGTAGTTTTCAGAGTTAAATTTTGACTTAAGGGGTTAGTTTTGGGGGGTGAAATCGGAAGTGAAAAAAAAATTTTTTTACTAGATCATCGAGTGTGGTGTCAAATGAAAGCTTGTGAAAATAGGAGTAAAAATTTATATATAATGTAATTCTTGCGCGCACTTTTCTTTGTATTATTTTTAAAAAATCGCGAAAAATCGCTGTCCCCCGCCTTATCTCGAAAAGTACTTATCAAAAAAATTTGAAAAAATTCCGGAATATTCTCCACGGGGTGTAGATTGAACGAAAATTATCACGAGTGGATTACCTTTAATAATTTTTCTGGTATTTAAAAAAAAAAAAAAATTTCAAGGTCATCAGATTTCAGTAAAGATTGGAAACGAACTTTGTTGAAAACTCATTTGGGGTGTGTTTTGTGAAGTCACTGATGATTTTATACATCTGTAACAAAATTTTTTATTTTAAAAGCAATCAACGTACAGAACACTAATTGCGCAAGTTCAACTTGCACTTCACCGGTTATTTACTTTTTACATTGAAAACCATCTTTGAGAGTTTCTGTGAAGACTTCAAAGCAATACTATTGTTTTCATTTTTCTTTAAAATATTTGAGATTTTATTGGATTTTATTTGGATGGAGGGAGTCTTTAGATATTAATGTATCTGTATATGTGGGTTTTCTGTAGATAGGATAAATGGTTATTGGTTTTTTTTATAGTGATGTCTAGAAAATTAATGCAGTTGTCCTGTTCTTCTTTTAAAATGAATTTAATTTTGAGGTGGATAGGGTTCACTTTAAAAGAAGAACAAGACAACAACATCAATTTCCTAGACATCACTATAAAAAAATCTAATACCAATTTACTGTTCGATATCTACAGAAAACCCACATACACAGATACATCAATACCTAAAGACTCCCTCCAATTAATGTCCCATAAATTAGCGACTTATAGATCAATGATACAGAAAGCCTTCTCTATTCCGTTAGAAAAAACGGATCTGGAGAGGAAACTCAATATCATTAGATCTGTTGCTGCTAATAACCGATACAACATCACTGAAATCAACAAAGTTATCTCAAAAACACGAACATCACAAACTATTAGTCGAATATACCCCAAAATCAAAACTCCCCCCAAAAAGACACAACTCTCACATACTTCGGGCAAATATCCAATAACATCTGAAATATTTTAAAGGAAAATTAAAACAATAGTATTGCTTTAAGTCTTCATAGAAATTTTCAAACATGATTTTCAATGTAAAATGTACAAAAAATAAATTTAAAAAAAATCAGGAGTTTATAGATTAAAACTTAATGAATGCAATAACCTGTATATAGGACAAACAGGAAGAAATTTTAACACTAGATATAAGGAATATTGCGCTTCATGTAGACCTAAAAAACAAAATTCCAGTTTTGCCAACCATTTCTTAGAAACATCACATAGCTTTCCAGAATTAAATAGTCTAAATATTTTATATTATGAACAAAAGGGCAAAAAACTAGATTGTTTAGAAGTAATCGAAATTTACAAAAACCATAAAGATCGCAATATAAATCTATTAAATTTACAGACCGATATTAAAAATTCCACACTTTTAAGCTGTACTGTTTGACTGTAATTAAAGGAAAAAACCCCTAATTTTTAATAGTCAACAAAAAATATATATACCTCACTTGATTATAATTTATTCATTGCGTTTGAAAATGTAGTAATACCACAGTAAACACACTATACAGTAGCGAAACTCAAGGATAATCGCATAGGAAAATCAGATTCGTTTTCAGAAGGTCACGTGGCAATCCGCCATGTTAAAAGTGGACCAGCGCGAGATTTGAAATACAAATAAAGTTGTGCAAAGTTTTATCATTCAAAATCATAGATATAGAAATGTTAGAAAATTTTTTGATTTGTTATTTAATACAGCATGAGTAATATAAAAGTTAATGCAGCATGAGTAATATAATAAAAAAACAAAAAGAATTGAGCACTTTGTTAGAAAAGAAATGAATACAGGTGAAAAACTTGATAGGAAGGTATTTGATAGAATTCTTCATATTCAACTTCAGTCTTTAATAACCTTATCTAAAAATTCAAAAGTCTATCAAAGTTAAACGTCACTGTTTGAGGTTAAAGTTTTATTTACATCATTTTTGAAGTAAATTTGTGATTAAAGATGTTTTTTAAGGACTAAATTAATTTAATTTTAATTGTCATTACTAAGATGTCAACATCTTCTAAAATAAGAGCATTTTTTTCTAAGCAGTGTTGTGTTGTTTGGTGTAATAGATCTCTCGTTAATTAAAAAGCACTGTATCTACTTTTTTGGTACTTATTTTTTCTTAAACTACAAAACAATATTGTGTAACTTCGAGAAAGTTTAATATAATATTATTAATGAATTATGAACGTATATGTATAGACCTCTATTTTCTATGTGAATGATTCTTAGAGGTTCTATACCTTTTTGTGTTCTGTTATCTGTATTGCTTTTTGATAATGTAATTAACGCTTGCTTTTATTTACAATGAATTAATATTTAGATCAAAGAGTCAATACAGTAATTTCCTAATTATAGTTACATACAATACTTAGTTATGACCAAGCTGACTCGTCAAGTACAACTATATTGGGAATGTGGAATCTTTGGCACAATGACACTACTCAGTATATATCACCACTACACCAAACACTTTATTTTTGCACTCGACGCGCGTTTCGCTAACCATATTAGCTTCATTAGGAGAAATGATTGACTCATATATGAGACTGAGTATTGTCAATTACAGTTTAAAAGGAAAATAACTATATTTAATTTATAGTATAGGTATACAACAATAGAAATAAGTTCTTTATAGGAGGAATATTAATAACAGGTAACTAAATCTTCAAAATTTTAATAGTAACCATAATTACCATCAAAATGGACTTCGATTAGGTGTACTGTCCATTTAACGAACTTATTTTCAGAATATTTTACCCTCTGGCACACATCGTCTGACAAAATCATATTACAAAAATTTCTTTGGAATCACATTAAAATTTTTCTTATTTTAATTATATTTGATTCAATAATCCATTTATATCAGTTATTTCAATAATAATACTGTTGATGATTACATGTGATGTAGATAAAGCATAATTAAATTTAGTTATGATTTAGAATAATAGTCTTAGCGCGCCCTGATTGAGTTAGAAATTTCTTATTTGCAAATTTTAGAGCATAAAAAAGTGTGACTCGAGCAAATAATTTGCGAAAATAATTATATGGAATATTGCAATTCTCAACGGCACAACAATAACCTCCTTTCCCCATGATTATATAAATTGTTTCTCAACCTTTTCGATTCTCTTCACTTACAAACGTTTTTAATTCTCTTTTTCTACAAACTCTCTTTTCCTTCTGTCTTTATATTCATATAAACTGCAGTCACATCAAGAAACGATGGACAATACATTTCCAAAGACACATTCCGAGATCGGATGTAACACTGAGCGGCCATTGTGAAAAAGGACCCGTCGACGCACGTTTAAAAAACGCCGTATTTGTTTTTAAAGCTCGCCTTTGATTTGCCTGACTAATCATTTGATAGTGTTATGGACTCTTTCATAACTATTTTTTCTGTCTGATAATACATGTTCACCTACTGTGCTCTTTTTCTTCTTGAAACTATGTATGGTTCTTTAAAAAGTGCTCTATAATGACATCATACTGGTAATTTCTATTAATATGAGGGAAAAAAATCATAAGAAAACTTGATATCTTACAGCTGTAATGGCGAAGAAGTACTGTTTACATTCTGACACGTTGTGTAGTACATTTTATTATGGCTTAATTGCAGATCACAATCAGAAGAATTATAATTGTATTTATCTATGTTTACGCGTTCAAGAAGGGCTACAGTGTTCCGAAAACTTGCGGTTCCCCTGTCTTGTTGTATGTTTTATGCAAAAACATACACAAATTAGACATCTAAAAAACATAAAATCTTTTATTCTTACAGAAAACCGGAAGATCATAATAGATCTTTATTTAAATTGTCTTCTCAAATTGTCTTTGCACGTGTTTCATCCGAAACAACCATTATACCGTTTCCTTTCCTTAAGAAAAAGGTCATCCGAATAAAGAAACCGCCACTAGTAGGCGTTAAGAATATTTTAAGGATAAAAATCTTTATGCGATTTAGGTAAAGAGATTATTGTTTTAGATAACTAACTAAAAAATGGGGTACCGTATGAAAACAATAGAGATTTAAAGAGGATTTTGTAAAATTATTAGACGTTAATCAAATCTATAATTAAGCTTATTGTTCAGAAAATATTAGGATTTTTAGACGACCAAAAATATAAATGAAAAAAGAAGATATTCATTTTTTGCATTACAAAATAAAAAACTCGGTAAAGTAATTTACCCAATACTTTCCTTGTAAACAAATAATTCTAGAATAAGTACTGAATCTGACTTTCTTAAGTAAAGACAAAGTAAATTTCTACAATACATCGTACAACATATCGACACCCATCTCTTTCGCCCTCTTTCTTTAAAACGATATTGCTCAAAAACTATAGGTTTCATCCCTATTTCCAATGCTATAATATCATTTCGTTTGAATACTATAATGCTAACATACCGTTGGATTAGTCGAATCAATGAAGGTTTTTACTTCTTAGTCCTTAAGAACAGTTCCAATTTTGATCTTTTTTTTTTAAATGTTTGTTTTAATATATTATTTAAAATCAGAAATATTGTAAAGGAGAGGACATAAATATTTATATTGTTTAAACAATAATAATTATATTTATGGAAAAAAAATCATTTTTTCACGATATTTACTAAAAACTATTTTTTTTATTCAAACTGTAGTATAAGAAAGGGTTTTTAAGCAAAAATTTCTAGTAAAAATTGAGTTTTTACAACATAAAAATGCGGTATAATGAGGGTCAAGAAATATCTATACATGTGTATATATTATATGATGATATATTACTATTATAGCTGCAAATGTTGTTTACTGCCTGCAAATGTTATTAAAAATGAAAAAGGGACCTTTTTTTGCACAAAAAAATCTTTCTCCCCCACCCAGTCATGGATTTTGAAAGTACTGTGTTGAAAGTTTATAGGATTTTAGAATTCTGGTATGTTTCATTAAAGGATAACGCCCGCCGTTTGTCAACTGATGCCCCCTTTAGTGTCCTGTTATTTTCCTTAAAGCAACGCCCTTTCTATCCATATGACCTTCCATTCCTTGAACATGGCTAAGTTACTATCTACCAGTAATCTAATCTTCAAAATACCATCTTTATTAGCCATTATATGTGCTAAATTTGGTTGTCTATTTTATTGTTTTAAACTTTCCATATACGTATCCAATTTTTATAATTTAATCTACCTCTGTTTTTTGTGGGTTGGATGGTTTCTGTATAGGGATTTGAGGACTAATGTACAAGAATGAAATAATCCATAAAGTATGAATTTCGACTTAAATTTCCATGTTAAAGTTTAAATGAATTGAGATATAAGCGTTTTATAACGTTAGCCTCGAAGAGTAAAAACGTACAATTTAGTTCACTACCTCCGACAGAAGATGCAACATATCAAAACAGTCCATTTACAAGTTCAAGGGAACGATAATTCTCCAATACCTCCCGAACAATGGGGTTGGCATTGACCCAAGTAAAAATGACGCAATCAGCAGCACCGAACAAGGTCTGGAAAATCATATTTTGAATGGGATGCAATGGAGCATGTGGCTGCTTGCTCCATCGCTACATTGCTCACCTGCATGCATTGTTTGCAGTCGAAATGATTGCGATAACCACCCACCACTTGAAAAGAATGAAGTCTCCAATACTTTAGTTTTAAATGAAAATGAAATCTTATCCTTTTCTGATATATTTAAATTATAAATTAGTAAAATGTTCAAGTAATTAAAAATTGCCTTATTTTTTTGTATACATAATTCTGTATTAATCTTAGATGTATTATGTAAAAAAAATTCTGTTTATAACTAATAGTTTACGAGGCTGGTTTGAAAAGTCCGTGCAAAAATAAAAACTACTTATGTGTTTGGGGTAAACCTTTTTTATTTTTCGACATAGTCTCCTTTTAGGCTTATACACTTCGTCCAACGATGTTCTAGTTTGTTGATCCCTTCCGAATAATAGGATTTGTCCAAGTCTGCAAAATATCCATTAGTGTCTGCAATCACCTCCTCGTTTGAATAAAATCTTTGTCCCGCCAGCCATTTCTTCAAATTGGGGAACAAATAGTAATCCGAGGGAGCCGAGTCTGGAGAATAGGGGGGATGTGAAACGAGTTGGAATCCTATTTCCATTAATTTTGCGACCACAACTGCTGAGGTGTGTGCTGGTGCGTTGTCGTGATGGAAAAGGACTTTCTTGTGGGCCAATCGCGGGCGTTTTTCTTGCAGCTCGGTTTTCAAACGGTCCAATAACGATGAATAATATTCACCTGTAATAGTTTTACCCTTTTCCAGATAGTCGATGAGGATTATCCCTTGCGAATCCCAAACGACAGTCGCCATAACCTTTCCGGCCGAAGGAACGGTCTTCGCCTTTTTTGGTGCAGATTCCCCCTTGGTAACCCATTATGTAGATTTTTGTTTGGTCTCAGGAGTATAGTAATGTATTCATGTTTCATCCACAGTGGCGAAACGACGCTTAAAGTCCTCCGGATTCTTCTGGAACAGCTGCAAACCATCCTTGCAACACTTCACACGATTCCGTTTTTGGTCAAGCGTGAGCAATCGCGGCACCCATCTTGCGGATAGCTTTCTCATGTCCAAATGTTTATGCAAAATATTATGTATCCGTTCAGTCGAGATGCCCACAGCACTAGCAATCTCACGCACCTTAACTCTTCTGTCATCCATCACCATATCATGGATTTGATCAATGATTTCTGGAGTCATAACCTCCACAGGCCGTCCAGAACGTTCAGCGTCACTTGTGCCCATATGGCCAGTCCGAAAATTTTGAAACCACATAAACTGTTCTAATCGAAGGTGCAGAGTCACCATAATGTTTATCAAGCTTCTCTTTAGTCTCCTGAGGCGTTTTGCCTTTCATAAAGTAATGTTTAATCACCACCCGAAATTCTTTTTCGTCCATTTCTTGAAAATCACTCGACTTCCTTGATCCACACGAATGCCAAACACAAAGAAATAGACCAATATAGCTGAAACTTGGTGTGCGTTCATTCAAGAGATGCTACTAACTAAACATGACCTCGATACGCGCCGGTGGTGCCATCTCTCGGACTTTGCACGGACTTTTCAAACCAGCCTCGTATAAGAAATTTTTCAAAATTTTTTACATAATTTGAAGTTTTTTATAATGACCTTGCTATTTAAAATTTTAATAAATATTTTGAAAAAAAACGATTTTTTTTTCCATAAATATCATTATTATTGTTTAAACAATATAAATGTTATGAGCCCCACTATAATATTTCTGATTTCAAGTAATATATTAACACAAACATACGGTTTTTGAGGAGTAAAAAGTTTCAACGATTTTTCTGCTTCATTGGTTCGACCAGACAGACTGATGGAAATGGGAATATATGTCTGTTTTCTTTTTTACTTAGGTATACAAACCACTAAGAAAATACAGTAAAATTGAAATGATAATCTTTTATCGCGAATAACAGTGACAACAGTTAATTAGTTAGGTTGCAAAATCTCTTTCTTTCTTTAGCACAATGGCATTACGGTGTGTGTAATGCTAATTTCAAATGAAATTTTATTTATCGCACATTCGTATTACCTCCGCACACATGCCGCTCTCGGAGCGCTTTAGGGACATCCCTGCAGCACATGTGCCAGACCCATAAAAAAAAAACCTAGGAAATTTTGGAGGCAATGATCGAAACCTGCTGGACACAATTTTAAATTAGAAACTTGACCCATCAAATACTAATAACTGGTGTGCTTAACCAGAAAATGAAAGAAAGAAAAAGCCCTAAGTTTATACAAGCTGAATACTGACCTAACTTTGCAATTCCTTTGCGTTAATACTGCGCATGCTTGAGATAAAGATAAGGGCAAAGGTATGTGAAAAATAAGCGTTATATTAGAAACTTGACAAGAACAACTTATTTTACGAGCCCCATGTTAGGCGCCAATAATAACAGAATGATCCTCACATTAATTTGGAAGTATTTATCTAAAAAAATTGCATGGGTAATTCTTTTCTTTTTCCAAGTTACGTAAAAACAATGATTCACCTACTGTGCCAGAAGTAAATAAGTTTCGACCAATTACCATTACACAATCATGTAAATTAAGCACCTTTCCTAGGTTAAGTTATGATAGGATCACTATTATAAGGGATTTTTTCATGCGATATGTGACAACGGATGAAACATGGATCCACCACTACACACCGGAATCAAATCGGCAGTCAGCTGAGTGGACAGCAGCCGGTGAAAGCCGTCCAAAGCGACCAAAGATCCAACAGTCGGCTGGGAAGGTTTTGGCCTCTGTATTTTGGGATGCGCCTGGAATAATTTTCATAGGCTATGCTGAGAAGGGAAAAAACCATCAATAGCTAATATTATATAAAGTTATTGGTGCGTTTGTAGGCAAAAATCGTAAAGAAATGGCCCCAAATGAACAAGAAATAACCGGTCAAGTGCAAGTTGACTTGCGCAATTAGTGTTCCGTACGTTGATTGCTTTTGAAATAAAATTTTTTGTTACGGAGGTATAAAATGATCAGTGACTTCACAAAATACACCCCAAATGAGTTTTTCAACAAAGTTTGTTTCCGATCTTTACTGAAAACTGATGACCTTGATTTTTTTTTTTTATATACCAGATAAATTATTAAAGGTGATGCACTTGTAATAATTTTCGTTGAATCTACACCCCGTGGAGAATATTCCAGAATTTTTTCAAAATTTTTGGATCAGTACTTTTCGAGATAGAGGGCGGGACAGCGATTTTTCGCGATTTTTTCAAAATAATACAAAGAAAAGTGTGTGCATGTAAGACATTATATATATTTTTGAATACGTGTTTTTACAAGCTTTCATTTGACACCTCACTCGATAACCTAGTACAAATTTTTTTTTCACTTCGAATTTCACCCCCAAAACTAACCCCTTAAGTCGAAATTTAACTTTCAAAACTACACGGCTCTGATGAAGCCATCAATTCCTATATTAGTACCAAATTTCAACTTTCTACGTCAAATAGACCGTGTCACAAGTCAATGGTTACGATAACAAAATTGTATGAATTTAAGTTCGAATTGCTTCCTCATCCACCGTAGTCTCCAGATTTGGTCCCCAGCGACTATTATCGATTCGCAGACTTCAAAAAAATGCTCGCGGGAAAGAAATTTGGCTCCAATGAAGAAGTTATCGCCGAAACTGAGGCGTATTTTGAAGGCAAAGACAAATCCTTCTACAAGTATAGAAATGTTAGAAAAGCGTTGGACTGATTGTATTGCTCTTGAAGGAGACTATGTTGCAAAAAAAAATGTTTTAAGTAGCTAGACCAAAGCTTTTCAGCCTACGTGTTATATTATGATATATGTACAACCACCCTTCTAATTCTGTACCCCATTCTTTTCACCTTATAACTTGCTATAAATGATTAGCTAAATTTTTTTAGAATATTCCAACCAAAAACTAAGCCAAATTCTTATAATATATAAAAAAACTATACAGTATGTATTGATTCCCACTACTTTCAACCTCACCTCTATTAATATTGCAAATAGCAAAAAAATAATGTAACGTCTCATTTCCTTGACTCAAAGAACTCTAAATAATACTTATAGCATAATAAATATGATACTACCGTCCTAACTTCCTTCCTCCCCTTTAATACGTTGCATATTCACATATAGGAAATAAATAATTATGTGTAAAATTTGTTTGCAATCAAAAATCTGTAAAACTTCCCACAATACTGTTAAAACTACACAATATTTGATTATTCGTCTTCCCTGAAAATTGAAATTAACGAAAAAATAACTTACTTTTCAGATTACTCGACTCCATAAACCCCAAAAAAACCTATAACACCATATAGAGCAAACCCTACACTTTAACCATTTACATATAATATGTTTAAAATTTGTCCACTACATTAACCAAAAACCTGTAAATATCTCAAAATACTATTAAAACTATACAATAATAACCTACCCTCGTCCCCTTCAGCCCTTTCTTGGGTTGAACTTAAAAGTAATGAAAAAATATTATAACTTTTGGATTTCTAGATTTCAAAAACTCTCTAATCTCCTCCCTCAACCCTTTCGCCAATTATATATTTATTATAAATATTTATGCATCAAATTTGTTTTATATATAATTCATTCAAGAAAAAAAACAGGAAAAACTTCCAAAGCGTTTTAGAATTTATCGACCCCCACGCCTTGGTTTCGAGCGACATCGTTCAAAAACTATAACTTTCATCTCATCGTTAAATGTTAGCACTGTACCGGGCTTGGAATTGAGATATCATTTCGTTCAAGAGTTAGCGTACCAACACACACTGGGGCTTTTTGCATTTTGTAATCACAAAACCCCCTAAAGCCTTCATTTCTCAACCGATTTCAAAGATTTTTTTTAAAATGATCTTTGCAAAAATACGAACCAATCTCTGTCGAGCTATTGCGAGAAGTACAGGAAATTTATTTAAAAGGTTATTTTTTTTTATTATGAAACATTCCTAGTCTGTTGTTTAGAGGGTGGGATCTGGTCTACATTATTTGTTCCATGGAATTTTATAACGTAAATGTATATTTTTTGGGACGCCGATTACGAATTTGTTAATCATTTTAGCTAAAAATGATCCAGTTTTGAGATAATGGAGATTCTTGATAGTTTCTTGGGATTCATTTCGAATAAAAATTACGAATTCGATAGTCATTTTGGCCAATAAAGTCCAGTTTTGAGAAAATAGCCATTTTTTGCCATTTTTGGTGGCTTCTCTGGATTTATTTCGAATAAAAAATATTTATATTTTATGTTTTTTAGGTTACTGATTACGAATTCGATAGTTATTTTAGACAACGGGAGTCCAGTTTCGTGATAATGGCCATTTTTGGACATTTTAATGGTTTTTCTATACTTATTTTCTATAAGATACGCATTCAAATTATCTCGCAATTTCGAGTTCCTGCTACTTTACCTTACTCTTATAAAGGCCATTTTCATGTTTATAAACTATTATAACACTTTTTTCAACTAATTAATTATCGATTACACTACCGAATTATTTCAGGAATGATCGAGAACTACTCCTGATCGAAAACTGGGTCCATTTTTTTTTTAACTAAGAACCAATTATTATTAACTAATTAATTATTAAACAATACACATAGAAAAATAAACTAGTAGAAGTACTATTCTACTTGTAGTTTAGAGAAATCGAAAATATCTGAATTTACCGAGTAAAGTTTTTCAAGGGATTTCGGTATCCGATTCCTAAAATCCTGGCAATTTTTTTCAAAATAGCTCGTGAGGGATTGGTTCGTATTCTTGCAAAGATCACTCAAAAAAATATATCTAAAATCAGTTCAGAATTGAAGGTTGTAGGAGGTTTTGGAACTACAAAGTTCGAAAAGTTCTAGGGTGCAACAGATCGACAGACCGACAGATCGACCGAAATGAGTGACTAGGAACCCGAAAACGTAAAGAAAAGCAGAAAATCTAGAAATATGTCTTTTTACTACTACTCCTTTAGCAAGGAAAGTAAAAACGTGTTGTTTTCGTGCCATTCTAGTTTATAAAAGTGATCTCACCTGGTTTGTACGTAGAATGTATAGAGTGTTCTAGAATTGTATGAAGACGTTTCTACTGACAATTTTTCACTTATAAATTTTTAAAAACTTATTATTTCTTCTTATTTATAGATATAATTTTCTAGAATTTCGATAACATCTGCATAACCAATACCCAACTTCAAATAGCTTCAAATAGGTATACTTTCAGCTTTGCGCTACTGACACTGTTGCACTGTACATCACTGAAAAATTTTATGCATAAAAAAATATCTGTACATCCTCAAATCCGCTCCTGCTATTTACGCCTAATCACCAATATCGCCGTGGTCTAGTCATCACTCATCATCCCATAAATTAAATTATTTATTGTTTCGTTTAAGTGTGCGAAGTACTACTTGAAATACCCATGTATTTTTAAAAACCACTTGAAAAGGTACGCATGTATACATAAGTGCTTCACATTTATTTGAGTAACCCAAATCAAATAAACAAATAGAAAATCTTTTTATTTATATAGATCTCTTCAATTTGTTTTGATATTTAAGCTTTTAACTGTTGGTCATAAAGGAAGTATTTATTCAAATACCACTTGAACAGATAAAAATTTAAAGACGATAACTAATTTGGTTATTTTTAGACACTGCCTTTTCTATTAAGTTAAAACAGCAGTAGTAATTCCATTTAAAAAAAACGGCCAAGTGTAAGTCGGATTTGCACAATTAGTGTTCCGTACTGTGACTGCTGAAGTATTCTATGAGATTCAGTTTCACATTCATCTTCAATGTTAGAATTACCAAGAATATATTGGGCGATTGCAAAAGTTCGTGCCCGATTTTCACAGATGGCAGAAGCATGCATTTTCGACTGTGCTGATTTTTTTTTTATGGGTGTAGCACACGTGCTACAGGGAAGTCCCTAAAGCGCTCCAGAAGTGGCATGTGTGCGGAAAAATCGATTCACGTTGTTCTTGAATCGCTGTAAATTGTACTCGGTGGGAATCACAGCCCTGGGCAAATTATTCCAAAGGGACGTTGTTCTCCATATAAAAGACTGCTTGAAAAGCGTTGTACGCTTCGCGTTGATGTTTCTTTAATAATCATATTATTAACAGTTACAGTAGAACCCCGGTTATCCGAGGTAACGTGGGGGGCACCCTCCTCGAATAACTGAAAACTCGGATAATCCGGATTTGTTTTTTATTCATTCAAAAAATAAACGCCAATACTTTAAACCAATGTATTAACGTTTTTAACATATAAATAGGTACATACATTATAAAACAGTGAAAAATATGCGCTTTTGTTTCATATTGCATCTTCTTTTTCTTGTTGCAAAGTTTCTCCATCTATTAAGAAGAAGCAAATCCGCTGGAGTTGCCTCTGGTTATTGTTCGATATACCCTCAAAACTTTTTCAAAAAAAGCAAAACCTTCTTGATGAGAGATCTTAGTGGGAGACTGTTCATCCAGCGCCGCTTTGTCATCGTCATCGTCATCTGATTTTTTCGGTTTCCTGAAAGGCATTCGTTATTTCTTCAATACTCATTTCTTCTTCTAAATCATCTGCTGTAATCCATTCAACATCTTCTCTTGTCACATTTTCGCAACCTTTTAATTTTTGCATTAATTCAAATAAACTTTTTTCTTTTTCTTCTATCTCGCTGTCAAAATTTGAACAGGACATTTCTCCATGGCTTCTCAATTTCAAAGCTAATTCATTTTCGCTGTCATTATAGTCCTCAAAATCAATAACTTTTGACCAAGATTTTTGAATAGTGGTAGTACGCACAGAATCCCAAGCTTGACTTACCCAGTAACTAACATTTTTCAGTGTAACCTTTCTCATCCCATTGATAAAAGCTTCCTTTTCTGTGTATTCTAACAGATGTTCAAGATATAAACGCCTATAATTTTTTTTAAATGTTTTCGAGGATGCCTTGATCCATTGGTTGCATTATGCTGGTTACATTTGGAGAAAAAAATTTTACAGCAATTTTGCCAACATGAAGTCCTTCTCCAGGGTGAGAGGGGGCATTATCCATTAACAAAATTGTTTTAATAGGAAGACGGTTTCTGTTCAAAAATTTAGTCACAGATGGCACGAACTCTTCTCCAAACCAGTTAGTAAATAAGGTCGCATCCATCCATGCGCTCTTCTGACTTTTGTAATAGACTGGTAAGGCTTTGGGTGAGATGTCTTTTAAAGCTCTTGGACGTGCAGACTTGCCAATCACCATCAGTGGAATTTTGTGCATGCCAGATGCATTGGAACATACCATTATATGTTAGTTAATCTTTCCTTACTTCATTTGTGCCCAGGAGCTGATTTTTCCTGTCGAGATGCCAATGTTTTTGATGGAAGCATTTTATAATTCAGACCAGTTTCGTCACAGTTGTAAATTTGTTCACACAACAAGTTCTGCTTAAACTTCTCAATTGATGACACATCAGCAGAAAGTTTTTCACCACATATAGTCAGTTGTCGTACACCGTATCGTTTTTTCCACCGTTCATGCCATCCAGAACTGGCGGTAAACTGATCTATCTCTGGGAATTGCCTACTAATCATTATTGCTTTCTGTTGTAAAATTGGACCTGAGAGAGGCACACCTTTTGATCTCTGTTGGTTAAACCACATGAATAAAGCTTCGTTAACCTTTTCATAGTCGCCGGTTTTCAATGATTTTCTTCCTGAGGACGAGGAGGCTTGATTTATACACCACTCTTCTATTTTCGTGCGGTTTATTTTCCAATCTCCAACTGTTACCTTACCTACTCCATAATCTCGTGCAACAAGTTTAATTGTCTCTCCTGCTTCAATTCTTCTGATGGCTTTTAATTTTTCTTCAATAAGAACGACGATTCTTTTACGCTTGTTTTGCTTCATTATAATACGACAAACAAAAATTCAAACAAAGCAGTTCGTATTAATTACACTTAACTACCAGAACTCCAACCAAATAAATTATGTGAGTATACTCTTACTTCTCCTTAGTAAACGCACTGCATTCACGCAAATTTACATGCTGAAAGAATCCAAAAATATAAATAGGGGAACCCCTTACACTGGCCAGGGGGATTCCCCGAAGGCCCCGACGATTTTAAATGGAAATATGTACATACATATTTTAGAAGTTCGGTTAATACGCAGCATAGACGCGCGTACCTCGGATAATCAGGTTCTTAGATTGGCTCGGTTAATCCGGAGCTCGGATAATCGCGAATCGGTTAATCGGGGTTCTACTGTATATAAAATGCGTCGTGAGTTAACCTGACCTTAAAGAAAGTTTATGTAAAATAATTTGTGTGCAAGGTTAATATTCAAAATGGAAAATCGAAAGTTTTCGTCATGTTATGTTATATGCATTTAGAAAGGGTGTGTGTGTTGGAACTGCAACAAAAAATATTCAAGACGTTTATTTGAATCGTGCTCCTGCTCAGTTAAATGGTGGTTTGTTCTATTTCGAAATGTTGACTTTAATCTAAACTATAAACTTCTCTCTGGGCGATCTCCCGGCATAGATAATGACTTTATAGCCATTCTTATGTTTACAAAGGGAGCGAAGAAAATAACGTCGAATTATAGAGGAATAAATCTATTGAGCACCACACTAAAACTTGTAAGAAAGATCATAGCCACCAAAATTAATAGTCTTATCTTCTTAGGAGATAAGCAACAAGGGTTTAGGTCAGGCAGATCCTGTACAGACGCCATTTTTGTCCTCAGATAAATATCGGAGAAGTCCATTGAAAACCACAAGTTCGCCCATATATGTGTTATTGACTTGCAAAAGGCATTTGACCGTGTCCAACTGAAGAATATTATATATATCTTCTCGAGAACAGGCAAATCTCATATAATATAATTAAGACTATAGAGAATGTATGCACAGCGATCTAAAGTCAAGCAATGCTAAACGGAAAACTTACCAAACCGATACCAGCTGGGAATGATGTTTGACAGGGAGACTCACTGAGCCCTCTTCTCTTTAATATCATCATGGACGAAATAATAAGAACCATGCGAACCATGAGAGGATATAAAATGGGAGACAATAAGATTAACATTTTATGTTATGCCGATGACGTAGTACTATCTGCGGAAAATTAAAACGATCTGCAGCGACTCCTACACTAATTTAACAACGTCAAAAGCACCCTTAAGATATAAACTCGAGTTAGAGAGAGAGAGGGAGAAAGAGAGAGTTAAGTAATTAAACAGCAAATAAAGTTTAAATATCTAGGCATAGAAATATCTGCTTATAGCGATGTTGAAGCGGAGGTAAGGGAACAAACGACGAGAGGCAGGGTGCCTAAACAACACAATATGGTGTAACAAAAACATAGGAATCGGAGCCAAATCGAGAATTTACAAAACAGCTATAAGACCTGTTCTGACACATACTACGGAAACTAGGCCAGAAACATCGGGAACCAAAAGACTACTGGAATCAACAAAAATGAAGGTAATTTGCAGAATACCTGTAAAGACACTTTTGGATGGGAAGAGAAGTGAAGATATAAGAAATAGGTGTGGGGTAAAGGATATCAACGATTGGGTAGTGAGACGGAGAAGAGAGTGAAATGAACACATTAGTAGGATGGAAGACGAAAGGATAGTGAAAATTGCTCGTAATAGGTCACCACTAGGATATAGGAGTGTGGGCCGCTCTCGAGAGAGGTGGTATGATGGTCTGAGTGTGTCAGAATAGTGGCGGGCAGGTAGATGAGATTGAGCAGGCGAAAACCCTAAGTTGGAGAAAGAAAAAGAAGCCAGAGACAGTAATAAACGACGAAGTTCCGATATACAACAACTTTAAAATAAAGTTTTGCCTCAGACGGCATTACTAATGAGCTGCCCAGACACGATGAAGCAAAACTAATTTTAGCAACTGAAAACTGATCTACAAAATCTTTACCCCGAGATAATATTCGAAACGAATGGATGACTGGCATTACTTTTTGGCTGTTCAAAAAAGGAGGTAAACAGATACCAACAAGCAAACCTTCTAGCACAGAAAATATAGCTATCGCCACAGAAAGACAAGCACTTGAAACAAAACTTATTAATCCACCATCATATAAAAATGTGAAAAAAAAAAACAGGAAGACCACTAACAAAACTGAAAAGAAAATAAAAGTTGTAAAAAATAAAGACCACTTTCACCTACAACCAAACCTCTTAACAATAAAATCCAAAACGCTTTAGGTACAATAAAAGATAGTAATAAAAATGGAAACGCGTTTTGCTAAGACGGTTATTATCGCTACCTAAAATTCAATGTACCAAAAAATTCGGTCCTTTAGGCTATAAAATGGTCAAAACATGCATGTATAAAACACACAATACAATACGTATTGTAACAATTGGCAACTCTAACCCCTAATTTCCCATTGTCGAGCAAAACAAACATATCAAAAGTAACGATCGGCTTATTTTGCTTTTGTACATTGTCTGTGTAAAGCGATAATAATGCGAAATTGTTGTAACCATTTCCAAACTTAAATATCGGATATCGGGTCACTAAAATTGTATTAAATTACCGGATAAAGAAGATATGGCTTTCGGCAATTCTCGGTAAATTATTTTTGGAGAACTTATAGAAATTTTACTAGAAAATTTGTTAAATTTTTTAAATAGCCATTGAGCTAACCTATGCCACACATGCAACAATATGGATAGTCTTAAATTGTAGAAACTGATAAATCCACGGCATTTGGATTGTTGGCTAATCTATATGTCATTTCTAATAATTACCAATCAATGTCATTACTTCCCAGATTTTAATTATTAACACCGTTGTACTTCAAGGCATTACCACAGTAAACATGAAACGCAGTAGCGACAGTCCAACTCGGCACCTTTGATCTCAAGGGTTTGAGTTTTGTAATGACTACATGACCTGTCGCCATGATGCCTGCAAATTTTTGAAATATTCAAATTCCTCCTTTCAAGAAAAATCTTATTCTGTAGAATAAAAATAAATTTTGCTGATTAAAAGGAAGAAAAAACGAGAAAAGTTTTTTTAGAAACATTTTTTTATCAAGTCCTACATATTCTATATGTGTTATATAGTTTTAAATATCCAAATTGACACCTGCTCGGTCACATGTTGATAACCATAATTCTGCCTTGAATTCGGAAAAAAAAAATTAAAGTATTTCTTAGGAGAAGACAGAGAGGGCATTATGTTAGAAAAGGACGCGAAATAATTTGATTTTTTCAGAGAATAATGAATGTGGCAACGTAGCTTCTCGCTTGCTTCCAGCTGCAAGCAATCACGTGTTATTTATTTGTATTTAGTATCGACGTATATACTAATTAATTAAAATGATACTTTGGATTATTTATTAAAAATATATCAATTATTAATTATTGATAACTGAATATATGCTCGTGCGAGGCACGCGTTTTTTCTATTATCTTTTGAAAGAAAGTCGGATTATTGCAATGCGTATATGTAATTCAAAATTTGAAAGAACGCCGGCGTCCGCGCGCGCAGTCTTCTTCAAACTACGTTGCCACAGCAAAAATTTACGTCATAAAATACATTCAAAAGTAATATTTATCTAATATTTTTTTGCACCAACTAGGAGGTAAACTGCCTTCACATTTTAACAGACAAAAGCAAAGTAATTTTCTTATGTATATATATTTTTTTGTGACTTTTTTCTTTTTAGTGCACAGACGACAACAAAAATTGTAAAAAACGCATGCTTTCGATCGAAGAAAAAGTATGGATTCCTATCTTTTTCGTGTTAAATATCTGCAACTTTTACAATTAATTATGGCAATACGGCGTGGTAAACCATCCTTTTTAGTGAATGCATGATTCTAAAATCTATTATTGCTCAAAATTTCAAGCAAAAATACTTTTAACAGGTACTCGTAAGAAATACCTTAATAATAATAAAACATCAACTGTTTTACAAGTAAAATGTGTCTCTAATATGAAAACACAATTATCTTAATATTTATATAATATATTGCACAATAGAAATAAAGAATTATAAATAAATTACTTTTTAGGATCTTTGAGAAATCTAAAAAAACTCTTTTGGAGATACCACATATTTTTACAAGCACTAACCGCACAACAAAAACTTCCTCTTGACATTATTAATAATGAATTTCGGAGCGCGTTATAAAAAGATTCTCCTTAAAATCCAGATGTAAACACAACCCTCGATCGAGCTGGCAGCCATATTGTTGGTGTGATAGGTGACGCATGCGGGATAAAAAAAGGACCTAAAAAATTTTCTTCGGCGTCGCTACTGTGTTTTATGTTTTCTGTGGCATTACTCTGTATTCTACGCTATTACTTTTTACTTCTCTTCCTCAAAAGAATTATTGTATACGTGAAAATTTCTGCATTTTTTACCTCAAAGTTCTTACGTTACGATAAATCTGTAGATCAGTTTGTCCATTGGTTTGTTGACAGGATAACACAGACTCCAAATTTTCTACACATGTAATACTTCAACCAAGACAGAAATTTCTAGTTTTTAAATGATCTTGTGAAAGATCGAGATGGAGTGAGAGAATCATTTGTATGTATGTTTGTAAGTTAATAAGCAAATTTTGTTATTCGAAGGTTTCGTGTTATGGTCCCTTTCAGCATCCTTAACGAAATCTAGAAATCTAAAATCTGTGTTATTTTTTCTTTATTTCCAGTTTCAACACAATCGCTTCCTCTGCTTAGCTCTGTTTTGAATATTATCTTATCATAAAGTATCTAGCATCGAGTAGTAATGCTTTAAAACTACTCTTTAATGTAAAAAGTTCGATTTAGTACACATTTTAGAACTGAGCATATGTGAAGGAAGTGTGGTCGTGATCACAAACATGTTAAATGTACCCAAATGTCTGACCGATGTGTGTGTGTACGTTTTTTTTTTCATGACTGCTGTACTAAGTAAATCACTTCACCAATTTTTCTGATGTCAGCGATCTACTGGAAAAACTTTAAATTCATACTTTACAACATTGCTGCTAAGAACACATTTTTTTCATCATTCGCTTTGGGCTTTTGATCACTAACTGTTGAAAATCTCGAAGTAGTAATGGTGGTGATATCAGAGAGTAACATTAACCAGAATTTAAACGCTACCAAGATGCCAAACAAGATACTACTATATTACTTTTTAACTAACTTGCTGGATTGTTAACTTGGGATCAAATATGTTTTGCGGTAATCATGTTGCACACATAAGTAACACAAAAAAGCTTAACTTTATTTCGTTGTAAGACACTGTCCTCTTACAAAAAAAAAACTAAAACACATTTTGAAGAAATTACGCTATTGTAACTTCAAGAGACATTGATTGAAGAACCTAAAATTGAAGTACACTCATACATATATCCATAATCCTTCCTCTTCTACCTTACGGTGTCGAGGTAGTGGAGCAGGTAATGCGTCGCCACTCCTTTCGGTCCTCTGTCATTTTCTCCGCCTGTTTCCAGGTAATGTTCTTCCCTTTCAAGATTTTTCCCACACCATCATTCTACGTTCTTGTTGGCCTACCTCTTTTACGCTTCTTATCTACTGCCACTTTCCATATTTTCTTTACCATTCTACAGTCTCTCATTCGCACCATGTGCCCGAACCACGTTAACTGTCTTCTCTCCAAAATTGTTACCACGGAATTCTTATTAGACTTTTCGCGAACTATAGTGTTTCTGATGCGGTCTTGTCTCGCCACTCCGATAGCCGTCCTCAAAAAGCGCACACACCTGGCTTCTATTTCTGTTTGGCTCATCCAAACTCCAAGTCTCACCCCCATACAGCAGCACCGGATGTACACCTTATTGAACACCCTTATTTTAGTATTCAGACTAACTTCTCTTTTCTAATAAATGATTTGTTCAATGTGTAGAACAACTTAGTTGCCCCGGTCACTCTACTATCCACTTCAATATCAAGCTTTCCACATGCACTCAAAAAGGATCCCAAGTACCTAAAATCTTCAACCTGTTTAATTTTCACATCATTCATGGTGATTCCTGCTTCCCTCGGTGTTTTAGCAATCACTATCAGTTCAGTCTTAACCGTATTTAGTTTCATTCCATATTTTCCAAAGATATCATTCCATACATTCAGGTTTGTCTGCAAGCCCCTTTCCGAATTTATCACAATGACCAGGTCATCTGCATATACAAATTCCGAAACATATACTTGCCCAGTTTGTAGACACCGACTCTCGTCTTCTTTACCTTACTCCTGGCTTCCTTCGAGATTTCATCTATCAACACAATAAACAGTAAAGGACTTAGCATACCGCCCTGTCTCACCCTTGCCTTCGTTTCAAATTCATTCGACACTTGGTTGTTTGTTCTTGCTACATTACGGGTACATGAATATCTACTCCTTATGGCTCACATCAGCTTATTGTCAATTCCTTTACGTTCTATTGCTTCCCATATTTTATCTCTTGGAGCACTATCAAATGCTTTTTCCAGGTCTATAAAACACATGTACATGCTATCATCATATTGCAGGGTTTTTTCTACTAGCTGTCTAACTGTAAATATCAGTGTACATCTAATAATATCTCTTAGTCTCTTCTCTACTATAATTTCATATACCTTGCTGGCTACAGTCAGTAGTGAAATACCTCTATAATTCCCCCTCCTCAACTCTCACTGAATGGAACTAGGCTCCGATGGGCCAACAACATCAAGTACCTGGGCCTTCTATACGACAAACGACTCGTATGGAAGGACCAAGTGCCTATGGTCGTGCGCAAGGGAAATCAGCTTCTAGGGAAGCTGTATCCGCTCCTGAATCATCGTAGTAAATTATCAACTAACAACAAGTTGCTAATTTACAAATCGATAATCAGGGCCGGACTTACGTACGCCTGTCAGGCCTGGTGCCAGATGTCCAAAACTCATCGGACCAAGGTCCAGACAGTCCAAAATAAAGCCCTCCGTATCATAGCAGGAGCTCCCTGGTTCGTCCGCAACAATCAGTTGCACAGGGAGTTTGAAATGCCCACAATAAAAGAATTCACGCGTAATGCCCAGCTTCGCTTCCTTGAGAAAGCAGCGGTCCATCCTAACCCCGAGATAGCGAACACTTTCAGAGGCAACGTAAATGTCGGCAATCGATACCTACGACCAACGGACATTCTACCACTAGACTAACCAACACTAGATTCAACATGGACTACCCTTGATTAATAAGGCCGTAGTTTAGTTGAGCAAACTCCTTCAGTTTTAAAAAGTGTAAACAACACACACGACTAACACAATTATAACACCACACCCCCGGAAAATGGGGAACTAGGTTAAGTTAGCATTAAGTTAGGTTAAGGTAGGTTAGATCCACATATTAGAAAATTAACCTTAGAGTTAGCATACATCAAATATCTAGACATTGACAAACCAGAATTGTAAAAGGAGTAGAGGGTTTTCCCAGCTCACAAGGAGTTTTAGTGGGTATGCCAACTCTTGAGGTCGGTGAGCCCCACATACCTGGAGCACTTTGGGGCACCCTTACGGTGACGCAGACTGCTCCAGAAATCCATAAAGCGGATTTCTCCCTGTATAAAAAAAAAAAAAAAAAAAAAAAATTCCTCTATAATTTCCACATTTATGAATATCACCTTTCTTGAATAGTGGGAGAATGGTTGCTAATGTCCAGTCTTTAGGTATGTCACCTCGTATAACATAAATTGTCGAAAAAAGTTGTTTTATACATGATATTATTTTTAAATGTTACATAAAAAAGTAATTTTGTTTGCTTTTTATACCATGAAAGGAGAAAATAATTTTTGGAATACAGAAAAATATTTTCATTCTTATTTATTCCAAGCAAAATATTGGTATTTTTAACTTAAGCCATTTTTTTTCGGTTGACGGAAACAATTTTAAAGTAATGAGCGGATAGCGTACGGATTTTGCCATAAGTTATAAACTTCCTTCTTTATGAACAATTTTTCGTAAAATTTTTGGGTAAAAAATGAACATTACTTTCGAATTTTTCGAAAAAACGATCTTTTCAAATATCCGGATGTTATTATATGATAATGAACACTTTTTGGTTTTTTGTTCTAGGTTGAAATCTACGGAAGCAATCCTTTCGCCCGTTTTATGCCTAACATAAAAGATGCCTTGTCGCCTAGGCTTCTGAAGAGGACATTTTGAATTAAAAAGATAAAAAAAATTTTCAGCTTTTGAATAAAATTCCCAAAATTAGCCTTTTTTCTTAGGACCTGGCTTTACCCCTTAAGACAACATTTAACTTTTAAAACTACATGGCTGTGATTGGACTATCAATTCTTATATTTGTGATAAATTTCTTCAACTTTTTATCTGGAGGAAATTCGGCCGGCCTGCCGTGACAGAAGTGTTCCGTTTTTTCACTTTTGGTACGGAACCCTAAAAATGACTCTTTATATTTAAAAAAATTGGCTTCTAATCGAGAGTATTTTATTACCAGAGTTGACAAAGTTCTGAAAAGCAAAAAGATGACCCTTTAATGAAAGGCATTCATCATGCATTATTAAAATTAATTTAAAACTACTATATGCTAACAAACCGTGAAAGTAATACCATGGGATAATTATCAAAATACTTCCCCAATTTTGAAATAATTACCTCAAAAAACGCAATATAATAAACCAACACATAAATTTCCTTATAACTGTACTAATATCCATTCCGCAACCCTTAAGTATTAATTACGTAAGTTAAAACCTGCCACTAAAATTTAACTAACCCTAATAATAGGGGTGCCCTTAAAAATAGACCATCTAACTATTCGAAAATTATTGCTTTTTCGAAATATGACCAGTCTTGGCTGACCCGTTGACTCCCACAAAAGGAGGGTCTTACTCAATATGACTAGTTTACAGTGGCGTAGTAATAGTTATTCCTAATTAATTATAGCTACATAATTCGAGCAACAGAGCTGCCACCAAGGATCTGCTTGTTTACATCTAAACGCTATACAACATTAAGGTATTTCTTATGAGAAGACAGAGAGAGCATTATGTTAAAGAAATACGCGAAATAATTTGGTTTTCAGGATATAATGAATGTGGCAACGTAGCTTCTCGCTTGCTTCCCGCCGCACGCAATCATGTGTTATTTATTTTTATTTAGTATCGATGTATATTAATTAATTAAAACGATACTTTGGATTACTTATTAAAAATGTATCAATTATTAAGTATTTATAACTGAATAAATGCGTCTGCGAGGCGAGGTATCTTTTAAAACAAAGTCCGATCAGTGCAATGCGTATATGTGATTCAAAATTTGAAAGCCGGCGTCCGCGCGTGCAGTCTTCTTCAAACTACATTGTCACAGCGAAAATTCACTTAATAAAATACGTTAAAAATTAATATTTATCTAATATTTTTGCAAAAACTAGGAGGTAAACTGCCTTCATATTTTAAACAAACGAAAGCAAAGTAATTTTTTTATGTAAATATATTTATTTGTGGCTTTTTACTTTTTAATTCACATACGACAACGAAAATTGTAAAAAAGACATTCTTTTGATCGGAGAACAAGTATGGATTCCTATCTTTTACATATTAAATATCTGAAACTTTGCAAGTAATTATGGCAATACAGCGTGGTAAAGTCCGTCCATACATATAGTGAAGTGCCTAAATTTAATCCTTAAAGAGTAAAAAAACCATTAACCATAAATAAGCAATGAAATAAAATTTTATGGTTTTCTTTGGGCACTTCAGAAGCAGATAAATCATGGACTGTACTTAAAAATATGATATCTGTTCGTTTTACCTGTTTATAAACAACAAAGGTGGATCTTAAATAATTATTAATGAAATTTTAATATGATTTTAATGGTGGTTATAAACCATGGCATTTACCCGAAAATAACTTGCATAATCCATATTGACACTTACTGTCTAGTATTATAAATACAGGATAATTTAATGAAAAGGCTTGAAAGAGATGAAACCGTGATTAAATGTAGTAGGACAACATTATGGAAGTGTATTCAACACATGTGTTCCAAATTTCAAAAACCTTAATAAAAGACAAGTTTTAATGGAGTCCAAGAGAATTTAGGAATAGCGACTGGAATATTTAGAGAAAATAAGGTTTTACAGAGACGAGCAAAGGCCAATTATTTACTTGGATGAAACATGGTTCGACACATACGATACTCCGGAAAGTGGTTGGGTTGATTCAAGTGATAACTGTAAAATAAAAGCACCATCAAACAGAGGTAAAAGGATTACGATTTTGGATGCTTGATCTAAAGGCGGATCGATTCCGAATGCACTCTTCTTGTCTGCAAAGAACATAAAAAATTCTTCTCTCTATTACCATGAGGACACCACTTGCCGAATTATTTGAAAATTGGTTCAAACACAAGCTGATTCCGAACATACCTCCAAATAGTGTAATTGTGATGGACAACGCAAGCTATCATAGTATGCAGTTAATCAAAGCTCCCTGCTCAAACGATACAAAAGTAACAATTCAAAGCTATATGTACGATAATGACATTTACTTCCACGAAGATTATATCAAACAGCAATTGATAGAGGTTTTGAAAAGTTTAAACATAAAAAAGGAATATGTCTGTGACAATTATGTAAAGGACATGGAGCATACAGTTTTAAGGATTCCACCATACCATTGTATATTTAATCCTATAGAGCATCGCTACAGAGTTGGGCGAACTCTGTCATACATGTTGAAAAAGTTAAAAAATCATATTGGAATGGCCCCCCCTCCGTTCGGATCTCCGGGTGGGGGCTAGTTCGGGGGCGTCAACAAGCAGACATCATAATTTTAAAATAGATTTTTGCAAGATACGAGGTTTAAACTTGAACATAAATTCAGTGCATCAACACCTGCAATCAAATAAACCTCATGTACTCGCTCTATGTGAAACCAAAGTCAGTCCATCGACCAGCACGGTAAACTATCTTTATCCTGGGTACGACTTCTATTCCCGATTTAGGCATAACTTTGAAATCTGCCTTTTTGTCAGAAGAAGAACGAGAAGAGGCTCTGGAGCCCCCAAACTTTAATGTTATGTGGTTGCAAATAACGACTGAACAAACCACAAGGTTCAGCTGTATTCTGTATCGACCACCAAGTGATACCAATTTTCGAACACTATTCGCTTCTCTTGCAGACACCCATCGATCATTTACAAATTAACTATCCAAGTGCCGAAATTGCCATCCTGGGCGACTTTAATGTCCACAATATCAACTGGTATAAATATTCAAATACTACCGACGAACAAGGTCGTGAAGCTGAATCATTCTCAATCAGTTGTGGCTTAACTCAGCTTATTGACGAATCAACACGGATCCCTGATCGAGACGGGGAGTTCGCCAGTCTTCTTGATCTGTTTTTAACCACCAATCCGGAGATTTACACGGTCACCGTAAATCCACCGTCAGGTTCTTCCGACCATAAACTGCTTTCGATATCGAGTATCCTGCCAATCAGTGACAGAGAGGCGCCTAGGCCGCGCAAGATTTGGCACTACAAATCTGCTAAATGGGAAGATCTCATAGAATACTTTCGAACTTTCACTTGGATGGACGTTTGTTGTCGTTCCGATAATCCATCTGACTGCGCCAGGGAGGTCTCCGATGTTATTTTGGCTGGTATGGAAGCTTACATCCCTTTTTCGAAGAAAAGCTGTTGCTTCTAAACATATTGCTTACCAACAATGGCGTGAAAATCCTAACACCATAAATCGTAACACCTTTGTTCGTTCCCGGAACAGATGCAAAGGAATTATCGACGAAACCAAGGAGGCGCACAATGAACGAATTAGAAACAAACTTCTCGCTTGTCCCAACAATTCCAGGTCCTTTTGGGCAGTCGCTAAGGCAGTTAGTCAAAATTTTACCAAATCCACCATACCACCACTCACACGGCGCAGATAATTCCATTGCAACCACACCTGATGAGAGACCGAACTTGTTGGCTGAACTCTTTGCTTCACATTCTACTGTCGATTTCCAAGGAAAAACACCACCTACTATTCCCATATTGCAGTCAAAGATGCACGATGTTGTTTAATGAAGCTAGACACCAAAAAGGCTTCTGGCGCTGACGGAATACCTGCCATAGTTCTCAAAAACTGTACAAGGGAACTAACAGCAGTTTTCTGTAGACTTTTTAACCTATCCTACAGAAAGGGAATATTTCCGTCCTGCTGGAAATCTGCCACGGTTCAGCCGATACCTAAAAAAGGCAAGAAGACATTGCCAAATAACTACCGACCAGTCGCACTGCTTTCAATAATATCGAAAGTCATGGAAAAGGTTATCAATGAGCATCTTCTAAAATATCTTGAACGATTCAATATTATTAGCCATCACCAATATGGTTTTCGTAAACATAGATCAACAGGAGATCTTCTGAGCGGTTGCTCTTGAGATATCCAAGGCATTCGACCGTGTTTGGCACGATGGACTGTTGGGTAAGTTACGCTCTTATGGTATGTCTGAAAGGTTCTGTTTGTGGCTCTCATGTTTCCTCAGAGAGCGTTCTTTACGAGTGGCGGCGACGGATTTCTTTCTAACACCTTCACTATCAACGCCGGTGTGCCCTAGGGCTCCATACTGTCCCCTACTCTCTTTCTCATTTACATTAACGATCTGCTGGAAAAGGCCGGAATCCAATCTACAGCTTTGCAGATGACAGTACGCTTGTCTCTTCATTCACCTTGAACGCTCGGACATCGGCTGCTCAGGCGAATATCCGAAGACAGAAGGAGGTCGTTCAACTTAACAAGAAATTCTATCTTGGGGTGACAGTAACCAAGTGGAATTTAACGCTACAAAAACCCAGGCGGCAGTTTTTTCTAAAAAAGTTAACGTTGCTGAACCCGACATAGTTATGTTGGGGTACTCCATTCCCCTATCATCGTCGCTTAATTTGTTGGGCGTTAGTTATGTCCTGGCATGAACATGTTGCAGGCATAGCAAGGAGAGCTTCTCAAAAGTTGGGAATATTATTTCGAACCAGAAAGCTTTACACTCCACAAGAAGTGTTAATCCTTTACAAAGCTCAAATTCGACCATCTATGGAATACTGCTCCCACGTTTGGGGCTCCGCTCCCAAACATACACTGCATTTGTTGGATTCTGTTCAGAGAAGGGCTGTCCGTCTGATTGGAGACCCGGAGTTGACCGGCGGCCTTGATTCGCTGGAACATCGAAGAACGGTTGGCGACTTGAGTCTGTTCTACAAGTATTTTCAGGAAAGTGTTCGAAGGATGTAGCCCGCTTAATTCCTCCCAAAGCGGCGCATGTTAGAAATACACGTCGCGCTGGTGCTTCACATCCGTATGAGGTTCAGCTTGTTACTCTCCGCGTACAACGCTTTTCAAGCAGTCTTTTATATGGAGAACATCATCCCTTTGGAATAATTTGCCCAGAGCTGTGTTTCACACCGAGTACAATTTACAGCGATTCAAGAACAACGTGAATCGCTTTTTTCCGCACACATGCCACTTCTGGAGCGCTTTAGGGACATCCCTGCAGCTGCAGTGTGCTAGACCCAAAAAAAAAAAAAAATATTGCAAATAATCATATTGCAAATAATATAGAAAAACTTATAATTAGAACCAATAATGATAGCGATAGTGATATTATTTTAAGTGAATAATGTAATTAATTTTAATTAGTAAAGTAATAATTTGTATTTTTAATAAAAATAATTGGCAATAATAAGATGACTTGTAATAAACATAAATAAAACATAGTATAAACATTGTTTAATGTTTTTCCAAAAACCAAAATAATTCAATTCTAAGCAAAGTACGGACCTGTTCAATCATATTTGAATTTTACAGTTTGCACTAATAGCAATCAGTTAGGCACTTCACTATATGTATGGACGGACTTTACGCCATCTTTATACTGAAGCAGTGAATGCATGATTCTAAAATCTATTATTTCCCAAAATTTCAAGTTACTTGTAAAGATGAGGTTCGAGTTGGTTCAAGGAAAATGTTGTCAAATTTCTAAAATTTAAAATATGCAAGGTTTACTGGCTATATTACTAAAAGTCTTACCTAATAAAATAAATCTATTATGCTTTAGCTAATAAAGACGAAAGTAAATAATATTATTTTTATAAGAAACAGCTAAATATTTTCTAAATTTGTACTTTAATAAGTTATATATAACCACGTATAACCTTCTTCTTCTTCTTTTACTAGGCAATGCCTGTTTGTTCTTTGATAGCTTTCACTGGAGTCTTGGTGGTGATTCTGATGATGATGACATACATCTGTGAGCCCAGCGTTTTGGCGGTATACCTTGAGGTCTCCTTGTATTGGGTTTACCGTCTCTGGGGATTCTTGGGGGTCTGCTGTCTTCGATTCTCTCCACATGATTATTCCATTCTTTCATCCTGGTTTTGGCAAATTTTACAGTGTCCTGTATATCGCGTTGTTCCCTTATTTGTTGGCTAGGTACTCTGTCTCTCAGTGTTTTGCCTGTTATACACCGTAGGGTTCGCATTTTCGTTGTTCTGAGCAATTGTTTTATTTTGCTGGTCTCTGGTCTCGTATCTGCGACATATGTTAAGGTTGGTCTAATACATGCCTTGTATATCTTTATTTTGTTTTAATTGGTATATATTTCTTACGCCATATGACGTCTCTCAGTCGCCCGGATGCTGTGGCTCCTCTTATAGTTAGATCTTTAACTTCTTCTTGTATGTCTCTGGCGCTGGAGATGGCCACGCCCAGATATTTGAAGGTCATTATCTGTTCAACTACATGTCCCTTTATTTCCAGTTTACATCTTAGGGGATCTCTGCACACTGTGAGGCATTTTGTCTTTTCTTTGGATACTTCCATACTGTGTTCACTAGCCCATCTAACAAATCGATATAATAGCTTTTGTAAGTTATCTTTGCTATCCACAATAAGTACGGCATCGTCGGCGTAACATACTATATTGATGTTTTTGCCACTCATTCTATATCCTCTTAATGGTCTTACAACCTCAATGATCCTGTCCATTATTATATTAAACAGCACTGGATTGAGAGAGTCCTCCTGTCTTATTCCAGATATTTTATTTATCTCGTCGGTCATGGATTTCGCTGTCTTTATTCGTGTTCTGGTTTTTCTGGTAAATTTCCCTGATCAATTCTCTCATACCCTGAGGTATCTGTTTCTCCCCCCCCCAGTATAGACAATTGATCCTCCAGTTTCACACGGTCAAAGGCTTTGGTTATGTCCACAAAACACATGTACACGGGCTTGTGAACGTATAACCTGCTATTAAAATTAACAAATACACGTGGCAACATCGTTTCACATTCCCAGACAAGTTTTACTAATAGACCACGTGCGATCCTTTAGGTTTTTAGCGACGTTGTACGCTAACGGGATATGGTATTTTTTTGCGTGAGATAGGGTTGAAATTTTATCCAGTATTTTCTACTGGTCCTTATCGCACTCATTGAAGTTTCTTATGGATCGTAGATATTAGTGATGTATTTGCCTATTCTTTTATGTGTCTGCCAGCTTGCGCAGTTCTATCTCCCTAGAAAATTAAATCAAGACCAGAATCGAATATTTTTTTCATCGAGACGTTATTTACGACGTCTGTTGCGTTAAAACATAACTTAATACACTCCAATATAAAAATGATGACACCTAAAACCATTAAATTTATTTCGAATTGAATAAACCGATATATTCTCGCCTATTAACTAGATGGTGTATGTAAAACCTGAATCGTAAAATGTCGCGTAAATTTTAACTGCTTCCTACGCCAATGAACATAAAACCTCAACATTATGAGGTTAATAGTTACATCCTATGGTGGCTTTATGAAAACTAACTTTAAAATAGACAATTCTTAACAAGAAAGTAAATCTCCAACTGGACAAAAGTCTTTTAGAGGACATCCAATGAATTTATATCATTTTACTTACAAAGTTTAATTCAGAGGTATCTCTGAGCGTTCTGAAGATAATCTAAACGATCAGAAATACATAACGATTGGAACATTATTTAAAAAAATCAATAAAGGGAGTAAAATTATAAATAAAAACATTTACAAGGGTGGGAGGTCTATTTTAGATACTTATTGTCGTCTGTATTAGGGAAAACTAAACACCTTATGACGTTAGATCTTTAATGATATGGTGATCCAAAGAAATTTTATATTCTGGCGTTCTGAAAATATTATAAGTTTGACCAATTCATTAGTAGCCAAAACACTCAATCAATTTTTGACAGTATCTTAAATGATTGATCACGTTTTAATGTTAATGC
Organism: Pachyrhynchus sulphureomaculatus; assembly: GCA_019049505.1. NCBI lineage: Eukaryota > Metazoa > Arthropoda > Insecta > Coleoptera > Curculionidae > Pachyrhynchus > Pachyrhynchus sulphureomaculatus. The sequence goes on from CM032454.1 coordinate 187,381,407, forward strand.
ACTCACATAGAATGAAAAGTATAGAGACATTTGAAGAACAAGGTTTCTAAAAATCAATTTTATTCTTCAACATAGTTTTCTTTTACAGCGATATACTTATACCAGCGTTCCTCCAACATTTGGATACCTTTCATCTAGTACGCTGTCTTTATTAGCTTACCAGCAAAGCATCTCCTCTTACTTATATTAATGATCGTTGTTACTACATTGTATGAAAGATTACTTATTTATGTATACAATGTACTATTATAAATACTTAACCTAAGTATTTAGAATAGTAATCCTATACTGACTTAACCTAGGACTTATACTAACTTAACCTAGCTTTACAATCTTGTGTCATGGTTGGTGGGCTGGTTCATCGTCTCCATCAGAGAGCGGATCTGCGGGTGGATCAAGAAGGCGTCCATGATGATTAAGTTGGGATGTTGGAACGCCTTGGCCAGGCACTTTGTTTGGATTTTCCTCATGTGTACCTTTATGATCGGCACACAGAAGTCTCTATGTTTTTGGTTGTTTCTCATGAACCACGGGGCTCCCGTGATCATCCTCAGGGCCTTATTATGCACTGCCTGGAGTTGAGCTCTCCTTGTCTTGGAGAGCTGGCACCATGTGAGGCAGGCGTAGGTGAGACCTGCCTTCATAATGGTGTTGTATACCATTAGTTTGGTTCTGGTAGAAAATAAGCCTCAGTTTCTCATTCGACTTCTTCATTTGAGGTAATAATGCTCGGTTCCAGCCACTCTGCAGAATGCCTACACCGGTATGTAGTGGTGGATCCATATTTCGTCCATTGTTACAAATCGATGCAAAAACTCTGGTGTATTACGCTGTGAGAGTACACAGGACCTATAGGGCATATAGCTTTTTCACATGCAAATATTCATGCAAAATATGCCTCACGCGTTCTGTTGATGTCGTCACGATGTCAGCTATCTCTCTTACTTTCATTTTGCGATCATTCAGAACAATATGGTGGAATTGTGTTTTTTGGAATAACTGCCTCATTTGAACGTCAGGAACGTCGGAATCTTCGGTGGTTGTACGCCAGCGATACATAGTTGCTTTTGACTGAGCAGATGTGCCATAACCCTTCTCAAGCTATTCTTAAGTTCTGGTTGTATTTTTCCCTTCAATTCTTTTTCTTCCATCGTTTTACAAAAATCAAAAGTAGCGTCACTCAAAAGGCTGTAACTCGCAAATCAATAGACAAAATGTCATGAAAATTTTACATGAATCATCTAAGAGTTGACATTAACTAAAAATTATATGTTTTTTTGTTTGTGCTGCCATCTCTCAGAAAGTCTCCTGATTTTTCACTCCATATAAGTATGTGGAGGCTTGGACACGGTAGATGGGATTTTCATCTGTACCACGTTCAGTATTGAAGATACTACAAAATTTTATTAACCCTGAAGTTTCTTAATATTCATTATTATTATATTTGAAATAAGGGGACTGGTAAAGAGCCAAACACTCTACAGAAACCCCAGGGCAACAGACTGGACCAATTATTCGGAATGTCTGCAGTCTAGAATTACTGGAAGAACATTTCCTACTACATCAACTGAGGATTTAGATGTTTCAGCTGCGGAACTGACTGACATCGTTATATCATCTTTTCAAGAGAACTGTCCTCTTAAAATGAAATCCTCCACAAAAAGGGTACCATGGTGGAACAGGAACCTGGAAAAACTACGCAAAACAGCAAGATTGGAATTTAACAAGGCCAAGAGATCAGGAAATTGGGATAGGTACAGAGAAGCCCTAACCACATATAACAGGGAGCTGAGGAAGTCTAAAAGGAAGTCATGGAGACTCCTCTGTGAGGAACTTAGAGACATCCCGGCTACGGCCAGGTTGCATAAGGCCCTTTCAAAAGGGGCTATAAATCCGGTAGGCACACTCAGAGAGCCTGAGGGCACCTATACTAGTACATTTAACAGTACATTAGAGCTCCTTCTTAGGACTCACTTTCCTGACTGCAGGCTTCATGCTTCGGGTGCGGATGAACGGAGGATACCGACGGGCATCCACCGCGGCACGGTGAATCAGGCAATCAGGAGGTTAGTAACCTTTGAAAAAGTAGAATGGGCAGTAAACTCCTTCAGACCCTACAAATCACCTGGGCCGGACGGTATTTTTCCGGCCCTACTATCAAAGGGAAATGCTTCCCTCTTTCGGGCGATGGTCAATATTTTTAGATCGAGCCTAACACTGGGATATGTTCCAGAGATTTGGAAAGAGGTAAAAGTCATATTCATACCCAAGGGAGGGAATAAACCCCCAGAATCTCCTAAATCCTACAGACCTATAAGTCTATCTTCTTTTATGTTGAAGACACTAGAGAAGATACTAGACCAGTACCTCAGAGCGGAGGTACTTACTATGAGTCCGCTGCATGGACTGCAATTTGCCTATCAGAAGGGCAAGTCAACTGTCACGGCACTACATAAACTTGTTCTAGATATCGAAAAGGCTTTGGACTCTAAAGAGATTGCCCTATGTGCATTTATGGACATTGAGGGCGCCTTCGATAACGCGAACTTCCTCGCAATGGAAACAGCACTCTCCAGCAGAGGAGCTGATCCGGCGGTGGTAAAATGGATCAGCAACATGCTGAATCAAAGGCTGATTAGAGCCTCACTTGGTTCGACAGACCTTAGTGTCACTGCGGTTAAGGGATGCCCTCAGGGTGGGGTACTATCCCCCCTTCTATGGTCTGTTCTGGTCGACGACCTGATTAGGATCCTTAACCGGAAGGGATACAAAACCATCGGATATGCGGACGATATCTCAGTGATAATCAGAGGCAATCATCCTGGGACGGTTGGTGAACTGATGCAGGATGCTCTGTATACAACATGGGAATGGTGCAGGACGGAGGGGCTGTCGATTAACCCAACGAAGACAACCATCGTACCATTTACTAGAAAGAGGGTGTTAGAGATCCCCATCTTAAAAATAAACGATATTGAGGTCGTTCCCAAGGAAGAGGTAAAATATCTGGGTATCGTACTGGATAGGAAACTCACTTGGGAACCACACCTCGAATCGGTGCTGAAAAAGGCTACAAAACATCTTTGGACTGCCAAACAACTACTCGGTAGGTCCTGGGGCCTTAGCCCTAAAATGACCTACTGGATATATACTCAACTGGTCAAACCAAAAATACTATATGGATCTCTGGTATGGTGGGGCAAGACCAAACAAAAAACAGCAATACGGCGGCTATGTAGGGTGCAAAGACTTGCATGCCTATGCGTTACAGGAGCTATGAGATCCACTCCAACGGCGGGCATGGAAGCTCTTCTGAACCTTACACCGCTTAACGTGGCTGTTCAAGAGGAGGCAACTTTTCAGGCTATCTCCATCCACAGAAGGGAAAAACTTAAGGAGGGCAACCTTATCGGTCATCTCACGATCCTGAAGGGGATCGGAGACATACTTAATATGTCAACGGCCAGCGACACCATTGATCCTATACAGTGCTTCGTTAGGAAGTATGGGGTCTACTTCCCGACAAGGGAAGAGTGGTGCGCAAACCCAAGGTGGCTACAGGATGGCTCACAAAAGTGGTACACAGATGGATCCAAAACTCTCCAAGGGGTGGGAGCAGGAATAGTGGGGCCTAGAGCACACAGAACAATAACACTGAGCAAGGACACCACAATATTCCAGGCGGAACTATACGCAATATTGGAAGCTGTAGGGATCCTATCCGAAAGGGGATACAGGGGAGTAAGTATCAAAATACTCTCGGACAGCCAATCAGTCTTAAAGGCCCTGAATAGCTGTACAATCACGTCCAGGCTAGTACTGGAATGTCATAACATGCTTAATGCCCTGGCAATTCAGAATCAGATTACTCTGATCTGGGTTCCAGGACATGAGGGGCACAGAGGAAACGAGATGGCAGACATCTATGCAAAAAAAGGGGCTGAGGGGACCTTCATTGGACCCTCTCCATCCTTTGGATTCAGCAGGGGTCTCCTTAAAGAGGAGATGATGAAATGGAAAAAATCCATAGTAGAGAAACATTGGAACGACACTAACGGTCTGGAACATTCTAAAAAGTTTCTGAGCTTTGATGCAAGGAGGGCGGATCTCGCCCTAAAAATGGATAGGAAAAGCCTAAGATTACTGGCGGGGGCACTCACAGGCCACCATACCTGCAATAAGCACCTATACAGAATGGGCCTATCAACCACGTACACCTGCAGATTCTGCGGTGAGGAAGAGGAGTCCATGGAACACTTGATTACTAACTGTGCAGCATTGGGACACAGGAGACATAGGATACTACATGCCTATACGCTGGGTGAACAGGATCTGCTAACGCTCCCATTAAAGGAGCTGGTCCTGTTCCTGGATGTATTAAACCCGTGAGGGATAAGGGGAAGCACAATAGATCAATGATGGTCGCAGTGCAAAGGGCCACTTTGGGCCACACTCCCCTCTACACATTACATTACATTACAATATTCATTGTTCTGGTCGAAATTTACATATATCAATACGTTAAAAAACTTGAAATATTGTCTATTTTTCATTATTCTGGAATATATTCATGAAAAATCCGTAAAAACAATTCGTATTATAGTGATAAATTTTTTTGCCTGTGGGATTCTAGTAGCTTTTATCATACATAAATGGAAAATATTCTACTGAATTTTAAATTCAAATATAAAGGTAATTTTTTAAAATTTATTAAACAAAATTAAGTGATTTTTATTTTGCAAAAGCCTATTAGCGATTGACGCGAGTTGGGCGATAAAACTAACAATTTAATTGCTGAAGTCGCTTCAAAAATCGCTCGCGTCGGGTTAGTTTCGTCTCGTTTCTAAATATAGGCCGGCCAGTTTCGTCTTTCTTCTTCAGTTTATGTTTGGAAACAGAGCTCCAAACGTGAGAGCAGTATTTTATCGTCGGTCGAATTTGAGCTGTGTACAGAATTAACAGTTGTGGAGTGTAATGTTTTCTTAGATACTTATTTTTGACTCTATTAGGCAAACCTAAGAACCTATTAGCTTACATTTTTAATGATATTGTGAAAGACGGTGAATCAAGAAAATTTTAGATTCCGGAATCCTGAAAACACTATAAATTTGACCGATTCATCAGGATATAAATACATTGTTTAATTTCAAACACCTTTATGAATTCAATAATTAATTCGAAGTGAACGACGGCCACAAATAACATGATTAAAATGACAAAAACACATTAAAATATATTTTTCATCTCACTGAAACCAGAAAGCGATATGACAAAAGCGACAAAATTAAACTAACGAATTTTCAACGTGTCATTTTGACTTTGTTGCTTCAATCATGTCGCTTGCATCGCCGGTGGCAGTCGCAGTCAAGTAGGACACAGCTTTAGGGCTAAAACTATTTCAAATTTACTTTTGTCGTGATAAATTGCTTTAATAAAAAAAAACCTAATACACTAACAACACAATTTATTATAATGCCGTCCATAATGCATACTTACTTATTAAAAGAAGAGAAAGAAAAAACAAATATTCCATTCTTTAATGTATTAGAGAAAGAACGGCCATCAAACAACAAATTTCAACAAATTAATATCTTAAACTGGACTTTTTTAATGCCAAGAAAATTACAGTTATCAGTGTACAAGTGTAAATTATAATCCAATTATGGACTGGATATTATTTCCGAGGAATAACAAATAAAGGTTTTTCGGTGGTTAGGTTTACAGCCGGAAGTTTATTCTTCTTATTTGGTCAGGTAGCACAAATTTTCAGTCGAAAATATTGAACTTGTATCTTAAAATCATGCAGCTATTTCGCAAGTGATTGTCATTTATACTATTCTGAATTCTGAGTCATCAAAAAAAGTGTGGTCACAATTCAGTGTTTAATCATTTGGAGAAACAGTAATAGGTGGTTATGCCTTAGAAATTAAGACTATTTTCCAGTAGCCTAAAAACTATTTATCTCTTGAGATTATAATCCCAGAAAAGAGTAGTCCAAATTTAGTACTTAGTCAATGGGAAAATGAGGTAAACAAGAGTCTTTGAAAAAGAGACTATTTTTTATATAATTTTCTATTTATATATCTCTGAATATTTTGAGTTTATAGTTGTGGTGGAAATAAATAACACGTCTCAGGAAATAGATTTAAAAATACCAAACCAGCAAAACCAAATGTTCGAACAACGAAAGTGAAGATAATAGCCAGGAACTATTAATAGAAGATGAAAGAATAGGAAAGGTACATTCATATATTTAGGACAAAAAAATCGAAATATCAAAAAATAATTTAAAGGCTGACTTGGACAGAAGAGTCTCGTTAGCTTAGTCTGCGTTCGGAAGGTTACAATTTACAATTAAATTAGACATCCCAAATACAATAAAAGCGAGAGTATTTGATCAATATGTACTGCCGGTATTATCATATGGCACTGAAACCTTGGCTTTAATTAGAAGTATAATAAATAAACTCCATGTAACCCAAAGAGCAATGGAGAGGAGAATCCTAAATATTAGACTCCAAAATCATATTCCTACCATCGAGAAACGAAGAAGATTAAAAGTGACAGATGTAAGACAACGAATAAGTATATTAAAGTGAAATTGGGTGGAGTATGTCGCAAGGATGAATGATAACTGATGGACACGACGTATAGTTGAATGGAGGCCTAAAGAACATAAAAGATGCAGAGGTAGACCACAGACAAGATGGATGGACGACATAAAAAGTTTAGCGGGACACGATTGGAAACAAAAAGAAATTAACAAAGCTCATTAGAAACAACTTGGAGAGGCTTACATCCGACTATGGATGGAATAAGCCATTGATGATGATGATGATATTAGTCCCAAAAAAGAGTGATCCAAATTCAGTGTTCGATAATTGAGAGAATATATTTAATACTTGTTTGTGCTTTAGAAATTGACTATTTTTCATCTGGGTTTTTATTTATACACTTCTGAATATCTCTTGAATTTCTGGTCACCAAAAAAAAGAGTGGTCTAAATTTAGTGTTCAGATTGATTTTCATGGTCCCAAAAACCAGTGCTCCAAATTTAGTGTTTGTGTGTGTTGTTGTTTAGTGTCATTCGGAGAATGAGCTAAAGAAATATTTGAATCTTTGAATTAGAAACTACGTTTTAACGTGATTTTTCATTTATATACCTGTGAATATCTCTTGGGTTATAGTCCCAAAAAAAAGTAATCAAAATCCAATGTTCAATAATTAGGTGAATGCATTAAATATGTGTTCTTACTTTAGAAATTGAGACTATTTTTCATGTGGCTTTTCATTTATACTCTTATGAATATCTCTTGAATTTTTGATCACCAAAAGAAAGAGTCATCAAAATTCAGTGTTCAATCACTGGGAGAAAGAATTTAATAGGTGTTTGTGCCTTGGAAATTTAGACTATTTTCTTTTATAGATTTCTGAGTATCTCTTGAATTTATAGTCTCAAAATAGTCCAAATTTAGTATTCAATCCCTGGAAGAATGAGTTAAAGAAGCGTGTGAGTTTTTGAAATAGAGACTATTTTTCAAGTGGTGTTCGTTTATATTTCGAAATATCTCCTTAAATAATATGGTTTTTATTACACTATATTTTCAAAAAGATGCAGACTATTTTGTTAGCTTATTACGTCCATCTAAAAGTTATGTTTGTACAACATTTTACTACACAGATGTAAACGTAACTTTTAGTTACAAAACTACTTTTAAAACCTTCAGAAAGCCAGAACTGGTCGGCATAATACGCCTCTAGGGGCCCATCTACCTGTTGTACGAGATCTATTCACTGGCCACAAAGATGGCTCGGACATAACGATCTTTCTTATGAGGGGTCTTTATGAAATGAAAATATGATTTTGTTTTTATTGCTGAGGTTTTATGTACCAAATTTTTTAGTTTAAGGAAAGAAAAAGATCTATATACTAATTACGTAAAGAGCATTCCATTCCTTACATAGAACTATATTATAATAAAATATTAATATCACATAATTCTAGTGTAGCTACTTAAAATACTCTAAAAAAGTTTTTTTTTCGTAAATAGTTTTTTTTTCTTAAATAGCACTAAATAACTGTGTTTTTTTTAAAAGAAAAATCGGTACAGGCCGAAATTTTTTAGATATTTTTGCCAGACACTGATAAAGAAAGACCAATAATTTATTTAGAGCAACGATAGAGCCTGCCATAAGAATAAAGGATTAAATTGAAAATTTGTAACCAGCATACAAATTTAAATAAATAATTTTGAAGGGAAATATATGCTGAAATCTATATAACCAGTTAACATAAATTCTAATGAATACTATTTGTATATGATTTACGAGTATATAGAGTGGTTAAATAATTTACAACTATTGAAAGTTCAAAAATAGTACAATGTAAGTGTGGTTACTAAAATGTACATGTATATATATATATATATATATATATATATATATATATATATATATATATATATATATATATATATATATATATATATGTAAGAGGGTCATTCAACAAGTAAAGAGATAAACAGCTCTAGCTCAACAATGGTTTATTGGATTGCTACAAAATTTGAACTACTTTTGACGTTATTCCTCCAAACGCTGTCCGACCTTTCTGCTAGTTTCTTGATTCTTGTGATAAAGAATTGTTTTGGCTAACGTCAAAGCCACTCTTTCACTTTTTCCTTCATTTCCTTATTGTCGGTGAACCTCTTTCCACGTAGGGCATCTTTCAGAGGTCTGGGCTGTATACCAGATGAGCCAAGATCTCCCAACCCAGTTCTTGAAGCTTTTCTTGGGTAAGAGGTAAGTATGAGGGCGGGCATTGTAAGTGGTTCTGAATAATACCGTGAACAGTTCCAACGCTTACCCCAACTTCCTGAGCTATCATTTCAACAGTAATTCTTCTGTTATCACGAATAAGTCCATCAATCCTCGATTCCAACGAGGGACCGGAAACTTCGATTGTTCACACGTTCGGCCACTTTTGAACCGATCTATCCACTAGTTGTTCGCACGGTTCGTGCAACTTTGTCCCTACTGTAATAACATTCTAGAATGTATTTTATTTGGCTTAGCACCTTCTGCAACTAAAAATCTGATGTCAAAACGCTGCTCTTCCAGAGTGCAGTCTTGCAATGGACTCGCCATGATAAACTGGATATTTTAAGGTTATGTTTACATTACATGACCAAACAGCTGATTAAAACTCATCACAAGGTTGCCAACTTGCACTCCCAGAAGTATGGAGCGGTTTCGTTAAATGGGTCTAAGCTGAGACCAATTGTCTCTTTATATATATATTGAATGTCAGAATTGCAGAATGCACCTAAGGGAATGAACAGCTGTATGTGCTAGATATAATCTAAAAAGAAAAAAAACAACTTTAAAATCATTTGAATTATATAATAATTAAATCAATGGAAGATCAGAACATCTCTTTGAATTTAGTAAAAACTAATAAATACCTTACATGCACTGCTAAACGTTGACAGTTTTGCTAAGGACCTAATCTCAAGAGGGAGCAGGATACATTCTGGGAGCCAAATAAGTAAAAAGATCTAAGTTTCTCTGATGTCGTATTTATAGGCATTTCTAAGTATCTACCGACCATATGTCTGGTGTCATAAGCATGATTCACAAATTGTTTTAATTTATTAGTTTTATGAATATAGAAGCACGTTGTGAGTGCAAAGTACGCACATCCAAAACATCCTCAGAGTATAATAGGTCGGTAGGAAAAGGATGATTTTTTCGAAATATTTTCCTGACAAGGCAATTTTGTACCACCTTCAAGGGATTCTGGTAAATACCACTCTACACAACTATACCGTACCTCAACAGAGACTCCACAAGAGCCCCACATACACTAATTAGAAGCTTCCTACTCAGTATCTTTATCAGAATATAGAACCTATGAATCCTGTTCCTCACAAGTCTTAGAACATAACGACCCCACTTAAAGTTACTATCTATAATTACTCCTAAATATTTTATAGAGTCCACTTCCAAACTATTATCCTCAAGAATACTGACATGAAAGCTACGAAAGTTTGGTACTTTAGCAGAAGTGCTGGAAAATGATATATAGTTTGTTTTTGAAGTATTTAAGCTACTGGTTAACTGCAGCTTCGCCTTCTTCATTTGATGGAAATTTCTGGCCACCGAAGTTTTTTTTAGGTTTGGAAATAGATGAAAGTTCGAAGATGCCAGATTAGGAGAATAAGCCGGGTGGGGCAGCAATTCGAAACCACAATCACGAATTTGAGCCATAAACTCAACAGACGTGTGAACGCGAGCGTTGTCCTGATAGAACAAAACTTTTTTTCTCAGTAATCCTGGGCTTTTCTCATTAATTTTTTGACGTAAACGACGGGTGCAATAGAAAGTCGAGTTTGTTGTTGTTGTTTCGCCAATGTCCACCATAATAAAACCTTTAGCAACCCAAAAAACTGACGCCATCACTTTTCCAGCAGACAGAATTGCCTTCGCTTTCTTTGAGGTCGGTTCACCAGATTTTTTCCGCTGCTTGAATTGTTGTTTTGACTCTGGAGTATAGTGGTCAACCCAGGTTTCGTCCATTGTCACAAACCTGTTAAGAAAATCTTGCGGATCAGCCTCAACCATCTCTAAATAGTCGCGAGAAATAGTGTTTGTTCAACTGAAAGCAATCTGCGGACCCACCTAGCGGAAACTTTAGAAACTCCGTGTCCGTTGGCAATGATGTTTTGTGTTCATTCATACGAGATGCCTATAATGTCTGCAATCTTCCTGATAGTTAATCTACAGTCTTTCAATATGAGATCACACACTTTGCCGATGCTTTCTTCAGTCGTAGACGTCGTGGACCGGCCGGAGCGAGGGTCATCTTCGCTGCTCTCTCGTCCACGTTTAAATTCTGCAACCCATTTTTTCACAGTAGTATATGACGAAGCAGATTCCCCTAGTGTTGTTTTCATATCATCGTGAATCTCGTTTGGTATTAATCTTTTTTTAAGCAGGTACTTGATGACCGCGCGTTGTTAATTTTTTTTCCATTTTTCCAAAAACGCTGCACTTAGTCTCACTAAACTCGTTCTAACCTAAAAACCACAAATTCTACAGCAACAAAATTTTACACTGTGATAACCAAAGAAAGTATGAACTTATTGAGGATACCATAATAAAAATATTATAATTATTTTTTGGTGAGGCCGTTAACTTTTCAATCCATCCTCGTATATATATATATATATATATATATATATATATATATATATATATATATATATATATATATATATATATACGAGTATATATATATATATATATATATATATATATATATATATATATATATATATATATATATATATATCTATATTAAATCGGTCAGCCGTATGCAGCTAGATAAATATGATTTATATCATTTTATTAAAATTTACAATACTGCAACCATACATTTCACATTCATATTTCACCAACTTTTAGTTCAATAACAGAAATGAAATTAATTTTTCTTGTTTTATTTATAGACTAATTGGATACAGTTGTGGATGTATAACTCAAATGGCTGCTTTTAATGTAAAAATGCGTGAAAACAATACTTTTAATATTATATTTTTTTTTAATAGGTGACTATTTAGGTATTGATAGACATGGTATAGGAAAACAATAAATAAGATAAATATTCCAAAATGCATCAAAAAAGGTAAAAATCTAATTGGTTAGGTCAAAAATAGGTCATTGACCAACAACAAGATATTCGTAAAGCGATGGTGGAAACAATATTAACGTATAAAGGTGAGGTACGCCCAATATAGGAGAATGAAAAACCTTAATTAATGGCAATGGAAATAGAATATTATCGTAGAAGTGCTGGTAGGCCAAGAATATAGTGAATGAAACGAAAAAGTTAGAAACAGAATGAGGAATTCAGAAGTAGTCATGAACGGAATAGAGTTAGGTACATCTGTTTCAACATCAAGAAATACTCCTCACCTATACAATTTGAGTATTCAAATTATAAATCTGGCCAATATTACTCTATAAAGCAGAGAGAGACATAAGTCCCTCAATAGAATAGAGACATTTGAAATGAGAACTCTAAGAAAATTACTGAAAATATCCTGGATAGATCACATAACCAACTAACAGCTTTGGTAAAGGGTAAACAAAGAACGGTCGTTGAATCCATAGGAAAAGACGTAGATGATGATAGCTACATAGTGAAATAAAGGATTCAGCATGGAATCGCCAAAGCTGAAAAACTATGTTAAATTTATATAAAAACTGCAGAATTTAGCTTAACGTACGAAAAGGGACCCAAAAGTAACGGGAATTTAAAAAAAATATATTAAATTTTTCTACAAACAACTTTTAGTTTCCTTCAAAATACTCTCCATTGGAGCTAATACACTTATTCAATATTTTATTCCATGGTTCAGCATTTTTTAAATTGTTCTGATACAATGTCCCTCAGAGCCTGCGTTGTTTTTTACTTCATCTCTTCTATGTCAGCAAAACATCTTCCTCTCAGATACCTTTTCATCCTAGGAAACAAAAAGAAGTCGCACGGAGCCAAATCCAGCAAGCAGGGTGAGTGAGGCAAAGGGATCATGCTGTTTTTTTTGTCAAAAATTGGCGCACAGTCAGAGCTGTGTGGGCTGGAGCGTTTCCGTGTAGGAAGAACTAATCGCCACAACAACAGTTTTGGCGGCACTTTTTTCAAGTAGAAAACAAAAGTTCGCAGCCGCGCGTAGTATTCGAAAACTGACAATCTTTAAAAAAGCACACAAAATAACTTTTACAAAAAAGTTTCAGGAGCCTATACCGATGGCGCTTGGGAGAAGTGTAACTACATTAGCCTAGCGGGCGAATCGTGTACTACAAGTACCAACTTAACCAGAACACAATTCCCGTTACTTTTGGGTCCCACCTCGTATGTATATATATTGTACCCGTATTAGGTACAATTTCATTAAAAACATGCCCTTTTACACAAATGAAAAAAGAGATCTTTTTGGCTAATTTTTTAAACATAACCTGGTGCCCTCTACTGACGATTTCAGGTATTTTTTAGGAGCGTAACACACGTACTATAGGGAAATCCCTAAAGTGCTGCCGGAACGACTTGTGTGCAGAAAAAGCGATTTACGTTGGTCTTGAATCGCTGTAAATTGTACTCGGTGGTAAACCCACTCTTGGTCAAATAATTCGAAATCATGAGGTTCTCCATATCAAAGACTATTTGAAAAAGGTTGTGATGTACTACGGCGACGTGTATTCCTAGCATGCACCGCCCTGAAAGGAATTAACCGGGCTACATCCATTGAACACTTTCCATGAAAATATTAAACATTATATTCTTCAAAATATCCTCTTTCATCACCTTCCCCTAAAACGAATCGCTTAAAAACAATAGAGTCTATCCTTATGGTAATATTTATAGAATAGATTCAACCGTTCTTGGATGTTCCAAGGAATCCAGGTTGCTGGTAAGTTCTGGATCTCCAATCAGGCGAACAACTCTTTTCTGAATAGATCCATGCAGTTATGTTTGGAAACAGGATCCCAAACATGCGAGCAGAATTCCATCTTTAGTCGAATTTGAGCTTTGTACAGAATTAACAGTTACTGTGGAGCGTAAAGCTTTCTAGTTCAAAATAAAATTATCAGCTTTTGAGAAGCTTTCTTTGCTATGCGTGCAACATGTTCAGCCTAATGGATCGTCGGACCTAAAACAATAGTCGAAATAGTGAAAAATCAATTACGATTTTCCATTTGTTGATTTGAAGGACAATAAAAATGACTTGTGACATTACATTCTTCAAAGTATTCTCTTTCATCTCCTTCCCCTGAAACGAATCGCTTAAAAACAATAGAGTTTATCCTTATGGTAAGTACTATATGTGTACCACGTTTGAAATTCACTTTTGAATTCAGACGGGAATTACAACAGACCAACAAAGGGACAGACTACTTATACTAGTAACACTATAAATTGAAATGATCCACTCATTCTGTTCCGTTTCTCTGAAGCAATATCGCTCGGGAGCTGCGCTTGCTGGCAAATAATTCGAAATCAACATTTGTTCAAGCGTTATCGTGCTCAAAGGCAGACAGAGATAGACAAATAAACCTACGGAGATTGAACAGGAATGATTAAGTTACCCTGAGAAATAAAAACATTTTCCTCTAGTGGAGGAAATAAAAAATCTAGACGACGACAGATTGGGGTTTTGAAAAAAAAATTGTGTGCCATAAATGAAAAGATCAAATATAAGTTTTATAACAAAACTGTTTTAATTTTTCGTTATACTTAAAAAGTTATATCAAATTTAAATTAAATTTTTAAATCTAGTACGGATGACGTGCCGAGAGCTCCCGAAAAAAACATAAGCGCGCGTAACGTCACAATGTTTATTTCTCCTCAACATCACAGACCGCTGATACGAGTGTTTTGCTTTTCAATCAGTTAATTGTATTGAGAAATTTATAGAAAATGTCTAATCTAAAAAGTTATCGTGCCTGTTTCGCACCATTTTGTAGGAATATTACAAAAAAACTCCCGAAAAAATGTTTTTAAATGTACCATAAGATATTAAACGTCGAAATCAATGGTTTCAAGTAGCACAATGTATTAATTCTAAAACAACATCAATTTTTTTTCTGTTGTGAAGATAATTTCGATGAAAGTATTTTAATATACGAGCATGGACTGAAAAGTTCGCGGCCTCACCAAAAAACAATTATAATATTTTTATTATAGTACCCTCAATAACTTCATACTTTCTTTGGTTGTCATTGCGTTGCTGTAGAATTTGCGATTTTTAGGTTAGAACGAGTTTAGTGAGACCAAGTGCAGCGTTTTCGGAAAAATGGAAAAAATTGAACAACGTGCGGTCAACAAGTACATGTTTAAAAAAAGATTAACACCAAAGGAGATCCACGATGATATGAAAACAACACATTTCTTCTAAAATATCTTGAAGAATTCAACATTATTAGCGATCACCAATATGGCTTCCGTAAACATAGATCAACAGGAGATCTCCTGACTTATGTAACACATGTTTGGAATAACGCAATTGGACACTTTGGAGAATCTCGAGCGGTTGCTCTTGACATATCCAAGGCATTCAACCGTGTGTGGCACGATGGACTGTTGGTTAAGCTACTCTCTTATGGTATGTCTGAAAAGTTCTGTTTGTGGCTCTCATGTTTCCTCAGTGAGCGTTCTTTACGAGTGGCGGTCGACAGATTTCTTTCTAACACCTTCACTATCAACGCCGGTGTGCCCCAAGGCTCCATACTATCTCCTACTCTCTTTCTCATTTACATTAACGATCTGCTGGAAAAGACCGGAAATCCAATCTGCAGCTTTGCAGATGACAGTAAGCTTATCTTTTCATTCACTTTGAACGCTCGGACTTCGGCTGCTTAGGCGAGTGTCCGCAGACCGCGGGAAGTTGTTCAAGTTAACAAAGACCTGGAAGAAATTCTATTTTGGGGTGACAGTAACCAAGTGAAATTTAACGCTACAAAAACCCAGGAGGCAGTTTTTTCTAAAAAAGTTAACGTTGCTGAACCCTACATAGTTATGACGGGGCACTCCATTCCTCTAACATCGTCACTCAATTTGTTAGGCGTTAATTTGTCCTGGTATGAGCATGTTGCAGGCATAGCAAGGAAAGCTTCTCAAAAGTTGGGAATATTATTTCGAACCAGAAAGCTTTACACTCCACAAGAAGTGTTAATCCTTTACAAAGCTCAAATTCGACCATCTATGGAATACTGCTCCCACGTTTGGGGCTCCGCTCCCAAACATACACTGCATTTGTTGGATTCTATTCAGAAAAGAGCTGTTCGTCTGATTGCAGACCCGGAACTGACCGGCGGCCTTGATTCGCTGGAACATCGAAGAACGGTTGGCGACTTGAGCCTATTCTACAAGTATTTCCATGGAAAGTGTTCGGAGGATGTGGCTCGTTTAATTCCTCCCAGAGCGGTGCATGTTAGAAATACACATCGCGCTGATACTTCACATACGTATGAGGTTCAGCTTGTTACTCCTCGTACAACGCTTTTCAAGCAGTCTTTTATATGGAGAACATCATCCCTTTGGAATAGTTTGCCAAGGACTGTGTTTCCCACCGAGTACAATTTACAACGATTCAAGAGCAACGTGAATAGCTTTAGGGACCTCCCTGCAGCACGTGTGCTAGACCCATAAAAATACAAAAAAAAACTAAGGGAATCTGCCTCATCATATACCACTGGGAAAAAATGGGTTGCAGAATTTAAATGTGGACGAGAGAGCATCGAATATGAGCCTCGCTCCGGCCGGCCCACGACGTCTACGACTGAAGAAAACATCGGCAAATTGTGTGATCTCATATTGAAAGACCGCAAATTAACTATCGGAGAGATTGCAAATACTCTGGGCATCTCGTATGAACGAACACAAAACATCATTGTCAATGAACTCGGATTTTCTAAGGTTTCCGCTAGGTGGGTCCCCAGATTGCTTTCAGTTGAACAAAAACGAATTCGACTCACGAGTTCTCGCGACTATTTGGAGATGTTTGAGGCTGATCTGCAAGATTTTCTTAACAGATTTGTCACAATGAACGAAACCTGAGTTCATCTCTATACTCCAGAGTCAAAACACCAATCCAAGCAGTGGACAAAATCTGGTGAACCGACCCCAAAGAAAGCGAAAGCAATTCTGTCGGCTGGAAAAGTGATGGCGTCAGTTTTTTGGGATGCCGAAGGTATTATTATGGTGAACTACCTTCTCAAAAGCGAAACAATAAACTATTGCACCTTTTCGCGTCGTTTACGTCAAGAAATTAAAGAGAAACACCTAGGATTACTGAGAAAGAAAATTTTGTTCCATCAGGACAACGCTCGCCTTCACACGTCTGTTGAGTCTATGGCTCAAATTCGTGATTGTGATATCGGCTTATTCTCCTGATTTGGCACCTTCGGATTTTTATATGTTGCCAAACCTAAAAAAACACCTCGGTGGCCAGAAATTTTCATCAAATGAACAAGTCGAAGCTGCAGTTAACCAGCATTTTTGAAGACCTTGAGGAATCTTTTTTTTCAAACAGATATGGAAGCTTTGAAAAGGAGGGGGAAGAAGTGCAAGAGCTAGGTGGAGATTACGTCGAAAAATAAAAAGATTTTAGTACGTATTTTATTTTGTTTTCTTTATTAGGCCGCGAATTTTTCAATCCATCCTCGTAATAATGTATTTGATTTATTATATATATATAATTTATAATATTATATAATTGAACCGAATGTCATTTTTGAGAATATCTATGACCATAAAAATATCCACAGCAGGTATATTATCAGAATTGGCCTTTATGTTGTCACACATTATTGAATTAAATTAGTAACCAACAATAATTTTTTTAAGCACTAAACTTCAATAATTTTGACAGTATATATACAGGTAGAAGCTATTGACAGTACTTAAGTGAAAACACTTTAACATAAGGACGTCAAAAATATGGCAGCCAATCGTGGTGCCTTTCGTAGTCACGTGATTTCTTTTAAATTTTAATTTATTAATAATTGATTGTAAATAACTTTAAAAAAGTTTTTTTTGCATCAATTATCAACATTATTTATGATAAAGCTTTAAAATAAATTTAAAAAATCGAAAATTATTTTTTAATCAAAAACCCAATTACTATTTGAGCCTGCAGTAACTTCATTATTTATTTTTACTACGTCCTACAAACATAAAGCTGGCATACTTTCAGTTTTCCTTATTTTTATTACATAAGTTACACCGTAACAAGACCCATTAGTGGTAGAAATTTATGTCTATACAACTGTCAGTATATCTCGAACAATTAAATTTCTAGAAAGCCCGTGAGATAAAGTTCGTAAGAAGACCGGAACCATCTTCTGACAAAGAAATAAAAACATTTTATAAAAATAGATTAATAATAATTAACTGATTCGTATAAGTGATTGGTGCCTCCAAAATTTGAATATGGACACATGATGGATCGGCAATAAAATTAGTTTTTTGGCACCCAGCTGGGAAACGCTTTGCGGTTGGGTCCTAAGAAAATATGATTACTGGAGATGGTCAAGACTCATTAATACATATATATATATATATATATATATATATATATATATATATATATATATATATACACATATATATATATATATATATATATATATATATATATACATATATATATATATATATATATATATATATATATATATATATATATATATATATATAGTATATATGAGTATGTACAGATTTAGGACAATAAGCATGACTTTTTTTTCATGTTAGAAAAAATGCTAAACTGAGTCTAATTTCACAGAATTAAAAAATTTTAGCAATTTTTTTGACTTTTGATTAATTTCTTATCTATTTTTTTACCGATAATTCGAAAGAGAAAGGTATTAGTAGACAATTTGACAGAGACAGGCTTGGCCAAAAGGGATGATGGGAGATTATAATTTCGAAAGAGTTTTAAGTACCTGGGAACCACCATAACAGCAGATAATAGCATAACGGAGTACTCAAAGGACGTATGCAGAGTGGGAACAAATGTTAATTTGCCCTTAAATCGGTGTACAATTCCTAGAACCTTTCAAGATCGTCAAAATGAAAGTGTATAAAACTGTAGTTAGACCGGTTCTCCTATACGGATCAGATAACTGGACGACAAAACAAAATGAAAGAAAACTAAGGTGTTTTGAGAGGAAGATACTCAGAAAGATATTAGGACCAGTACGAGACAATCAGTCAGGACTATGTAGGAGGAGGAAAAATGCGGAATTAACGGAAGTATACAAAGACCCGGACGTGGCACAGGGAATCAAATCCCGAAGATTAAGATGGATGGGATACGTAGAAAGACAGCCGAACCACAAATACACCAAGCTAGTTTGGAATTAAAACCCGATCGGGAGATGTCCACTGGGAAGACCGCGCCTAGGATATATGGAGGGACAACATAAAATCGGATATGCGTGCCATGGGTTTTCAGTATGACCCTCACATGGCTCAAGATCATAAGAAATGGAGACGGACTGAGACCCCAGTCAAAACCCACTTAAGGGTGTAATGCTATATATATATATATATATATATATATATATATATATATATATATATATATATATATATATATATATATATATATATATATATATATATATATATATATATATATATAGATATATATAAATATATATATATATATATATATATATATATATATATATATATATATATATACATATATATGTATATATATATATATATATATATATATATATATATATGTACATATATATGTATTTATAATTCCAAATATGAACTCCATTTATCTTCATTGCGTAAATTAAAAAAAAAACCGCTTGAATAGCAGCAAAAATTATTTATTTTAAAAATGTCTTGTGTCGATGTTACAACATGGTACTGTTACATCACGTATGGTGCTTCTGTATATCAGTTCTTAGACGAAAGGTTACATTTTTATCATATTAAACGACAAACTTTTGGAATCATTAAAGTAACATTAGACAGGCGGGTACCTACATTCTTGAGGAAATAGTCCATTTACAACTATTTGGGTGCTATAGTACTTAAAACTGATTAAATTTTAAGTCAATTAGTTGACATGAAAAAAAATCTATTTTTACTAATGTCTGAAAGACGGAGTATAAATAGGGCAACCCATCCTTTTAAATTAAAATTGCTTTTGTTTATAACAAATATTGGCCTTCATTTCTCTGTTAGCTTCGGAAATCATAATCTGAAACAATTTTTTTTTTTTAAATAGTGCGTGGAGTCAGATTTGACGAGTGATTTTTATAATAAAATAACGAAAACGAACGTTTTTAAATCAATTACAGTTGCCAACTAGAAAATATTTACCAAACATTGAGTTGGTAAATTTTGATATCCGATCAACTTTTTAACAACGATTTCCGATAAATTTATTCTTAGGTAACAATAATGCAGCTTCTTAAAAAAAATCCTGTATAAAGTAATATCTTTTCTTTACAAGAACTGATAGAATCAATTCTAAATTTAACATAGGTTTTGTGGTTTCAAGATATGTAAAATGTTATCTGATACATTTCGGTTTGCACTTCTTTGAAATAAATTATCTGTCATATATTTTGATTAGGATACAATATTTTAAAAAGGAGTTCCTATTAATATTCCCAAATAAAATATTTTGTGGGCAATCTTGTTATAAAATATCTCTTCAGCACTGTTGTTAAAAAATTAACGTAAAACCAGGCAATCTTAAATTAAAATTATATTATTGGCATGATTTGCGAGAAAAAAATTTACTAATCTGGTTTTACAGTTATTTTGGAATTTTCATGAGGTAATTTTAATGCAGAACATATATTTTTTTTACCTTTAACCGAAGGTAAACAATAAGCGTATATACAGGACTTTAAAATCTCGTTACTGGTTATTTATGAGTTTAACTTATCGCCCACAAGTATTGTTCTATAAATTATTTTTATTGCCTAATACTAATTGTTTTTAATAACAATACCCATTTCACCTAACCAAAAATTATGACACGCAATCAATCTTGTCTAATTAACTCGTTATTTATGATTTTAATTATTAAACGGCTTGCATGAATGCAAACCGACACGATATAATTCGAAGAAATATAAAATATAAACCGCAAATGTCAGATATTCTGTAGAACAAGAAATATCTATAGGTGGTCCTGTCAATCTTCAAGAAATTTATTCATTTAAAATGAAGGATGTAATTTTTTTTCAATCAGTCATTTTTTTCAATTCTATTTCTTACATACCTTACCGAATACTTCATTAGAATTGTTGATTCCCCACTGAAGTATTCATACCTATCTCCCCCTATCTCTATTTAAAATAATACGCCAGACAAACCAAATGAAAGAAAACTAAGGTGTTTCGAAAGGAAGACACTATATATATATATATATATATATATATATATATATATATATATATATATATATATATATATATACATATATATATATATATATATATATATATATATATATATATATATATATATATATATATATATATATATATATATATATATATATATATATATATATATATATATATATATATATATATATATATATATATTATCAGTCAAGACAATGCAGGGGGAGGAAAAAATGCGGAACTAATGGAAGTAAACAAAGACCCGGACGTGGCAGGAAATCAAATCCCGAAGATTAAGATGGATGGGAGACGCAGAAACACAACCGGACCACAGATACACCAAGCTAGCGTGGAATTAGAACCCGGTCGGGAAAAGTAAAGTGGGAAGCCTAGGTTATGGGGGGACATCATATGTTGACATGATGTAATTTTTTTTCAATCAGTCATTTTTTCAATTCTATTTCTTACACACTTTACCGAATACTTCATTAGAAATTCTTGATTCCCCACTGAAGTATTCACACCTAGGAGCAGCATTTCTGTCTTTTTGTTTATTGCCCCTATCTCTATTTAAAATAATACGCCAGCTATACTCCGGTGCCGCGCTTAGTCAGAGATACAGCAACCCTTATAAATGATTTACAATTTCTAGTGATTGTTTGTACTTGAGATGAATCTCCGGAGAGTCAGACACCCTGAAAGTGACACTGTTATACTTGCGAGTTCAATACAAGACTTAGAATCAACCATGAAGCGCCTGGAAATCACTGTGGACTGAGAATTAATAGAGCGAAAACCAAAGTAATGATTAGTCTGTCACTCATAAATGAAATTGCTGGTTTCACTGTTGTAGACCATTTCAACTATTTGGGATCTCTTAAAACTAACAATGGTGGCTGTGAAGCGAAAGTAAGAAGACATTTGGCTATGGCTAGAAACTCGACGATCGAACTTACTAAGATCTGGAAAGATCCAGCTATCATAAAAAACACAAAGTGAAGGCTATCCAGCCTTATATTCCCCATAGCAACTTACGCATCGGAAACATGGACCATAAACAAGCTGACAAAAGACGCTGGAAGAGCTTACTATAAATGACCGACTTTAAAACAGAATTAATAGACAGTACCTGAAATATTTTGGTCACATTATAACGAAAGTAGATACCATGGAAAAACTTGTAGTAACGGGTAGGTAGAAGTTAGAAGATCGAGGGAGGGTCTTCAACAAGATTGTCCGACCAAGTAAGATCTCTCTTTGGTATGGGTATGCACGAGTCAAGTCAGGTCGAGCAGGATCGAGATGACTGGATAATGACTATTGAAGCAAAAATTGCATAGTGTCACCGATACTTCTATTGGGGCGAAAGGATTGAAAACGAGAGAGAGAGAGAGACAAACACAAGTGGTTGAGACAGTGACACAATTATGTCGTATAAAGTTTCTCTCCTCTCGTAAAGCCTTCTGGCAAGACTTTTCCTGACATCAACATTTACGAGGTATGCTGCTACTTTTTAAGTTATCCACTCGCAGAGGTTAAAAGAAATATATGTTTCTACGGAAATAAACTAATACGCTTTTTTTCACGAGAATTCCCATTTATTCTATAAGCAAAATTCGTTCGCGGCCACAAGAAACTGTCGCCATTTACTTTTTAGAAGATCAACGAGTTTTTGCCTTCTTTGGAAGTGAATAGTCCTTATAAACCCATTGAAACAACTACTGCTTCGTAGAAAGATCTTACAAGGGCACCTAAGCATTGTAGTAGATCATTTTTAGTGTTTCGTACTAAGATCACTTCGTCTTTTTTTCTGTCTGTCTGTCCATCTGTCACACCCGATTTTCTCCGAAACTATTGGACATAGAAAGTTAAGATTTGACATTAATATAAAAATTTGTGGCCCCATCAGAGCCGTGTACTTTTGATAGTTAAATTTTGACTTAAAGGGTTAGTTATGAGGGGTGAAATCGGAAGTGAAAAAAAAATTACCATGTCATCGAGTGTGGTGTCAAATGAAAGCTTGTGAAAACTGAAGTTCAAAAATATGTAATAATTGCGCAACTTTTCTTTGTATTATTTTTAAAAAATTGCTAAAAATCGCTGTCCTCCCTTATTTCGAAAAATACTGATCAAAAAATTTTGAAAAAATTCTAAAATATTCTCCACAGGGTGTAGATTGAACGAATGAACCTTTAATAATTTATCTGGTACATAAAAAAAACAAAAATTTCAAGGTCATCAGTTTTCGACAAAGATCGGAAACAAACTTTGTTGAAAACTTATACGTTAACGCACATTTTCCAAATTATTTAAAATTATCTACTAACGATTGAGACTTGCGATGCCGACATAAGAATAACTAATATAAACTCTGCAATAAGTAAAGAAATTAAAAAAAAAAAGTTAGCTATGTTGCTATTCCTAAGGATTTTCGATGTTTGGCCCCGCCAGAGATAAGAACAAAACACCGAGAAAAAAAACATGATGTTGCATTACCAAAACATGACGTCGATATCAACATAATATTCTCGGTATTTCTTCCCAAGCTTCTTAACAAGCCATATTGGAATGCATTAGCCGAGCTTAAGATTAAGAAAATGAAGAAGAGGTGTTCTCAAGAATGAAGAAGAAGAAGCCGCACGGATCAGAACAAATTAAATGTCACTTTATATGCCGGCCGATCACTGCGGGGCGCAGCACCTAATCTTACCCAAGGCCAACCGCGATGATGGATGAGGGCTCGAAGTAGTTATTGTTTAATGTCTCAGCGGGGATCATGTGGTACAAAAACGGTTTTTGAAAGCGAATTAGACACTTAAAGTTGGGGCGAATTGGTCATGTTTTGGTTTGGATAATAGATAGGTGTATAAAAAATAAAGGGATTATTATATCTATATATATATATATATATATATATATATATATATATATATATATATATATATATATATATATATATATATATATCTATATATATATATATATATATATATATATATATATATATATATATATATATATATGTATAAATATATATATATATATATATATATATATATATATATATATATATATATATATATATATATATATATATATATATGTATGTATATATATATATATATATATATATATATATATATATATATATATAAAGGGTGATTCATTTAGAGGTACTTTTTGTGATGGGGATTTAATTGCAGATTGCGCATGCGTCGTGTCAACTGAAGTGGCATTCCTGTTCAGTAGTATTTGACAATTCATAATGGAAAGACTTAGCCCGGCACAGCGTCTACAAATTGTTCAACTTTATTACGAAAATGGGCGTTCTACGAGGAATGTGTATCGGGCGCTTAGAGCAACTTATGGTCCACAAAATCGGCCTACCGAACGCACAATTCGCTCTACCATCAATAAGTTTAAGACCCAATTTTCATTACTGGATAATGCTCGACCGAATAGACCACATCCAGCACGTAGTGAAGAAAATATAGGGGCGGTAACGGAGAGTGTACGCGAAGACCGTGAAGTGTCGATTCGTCGCCGTTCTCAACAGCTTGGCCTGTCGTATTCAACAACTTGGCGTATTTTACGTAAGGATCTTTCTTTAAAAGCATACAAAATTCAACTAGTGCAACAACTGAAGCCGACCGACCTTCCGAATCGTTTCCGTTTTAGTCGTTGGGCTCTTGACAAGCTTGCAGAAGATCCACTGTTTTCGAGAAAAATTTTGTTCACCGATGAGGCCCATTTTTGGCTTAATGAGTTCGTGAATAAACAAAATGCCCGTATTTGGGGTGATGAACAACCTGAAGAGATTCAAGAGCTGCCACTAAATCCAGAAAAAACAACTGTTTGGTGTGGTTTATGGGCCGGTGGAATAATCGGTCCATATTTCTTCAAAACAGAGGCCGGCCGGAATGTTACTGTGAATGGTGACCGTTATCGCGCCATGATAACAGACTATTTGATGCCAGAAATTGAAGCCCGAGGTCTCGACGAAATTTGGTTCCAACAAGATGGCGCCACTTGCCATACAGCCCGTGAAACCATGGCTTTACTGCGAGAGCAATTCGGCGAACAGATCATTTCACGCTTTGGACCAGTGAATTGGCCGGCTAGATCATGTGACATCACACTTCTTGACTTTTTCCTTTGGGGCTATGTAAAGTCCAAAGTCTAGATGGATAAGCCAGCTACAATTGAGGCATTGGAGGCCAATATTACTCGAGTCATTGGCCAAATACCACTCGAAATACTCACACGCGTCATTGAAAATTGGAACTTCAGAATGGACGTTGTTAACCGTAGTCGCGGACAACATTTGAAAGAAATTATCTTTAAGAAATAACTGTAAAGAATAGTTCTTTTATATGATAATAAAGATTATAAAATAAAATTGTTTTTATTCATTTTTTTTATTTAAAAAAAAGTACCTCTAAATGAATCATCCTTTATATATATATATATATATATATATATATATATATATATATATATATATATATATATATATATATATATATATGAGAGTAATTCAATAAGTAAAGATACCATTGGTCTCAGCTTAAACCCATTCAACGAAATCGCTCCAGTGCAAGTGCAACCTTGTGATGAGTTTTAATCAGCTGTTCGCTCATGTAATGTAAACATAATCTCAAAATATCCTGTTTACCATGGAGAGTCTATTGGAAGACTGCTCTTTAGAAGAGCAGCGTTCTGTTATCAGATTTTTAGTTGCAGAAGGTGTTAAGCCAAGTGAAATACAAGAGGCTCACCGAAAAGGAAGAAGTGTTGGAAAAAGTGCAAGAGTGGCTTCGACGACAACCGAAAGAATTCTTTGCCACTGAAATCAAGAAGCTAGCAAAAAGTTGGTACAAGTGTGTTAACGTTGGGGGAGATTATGTCAAAAATTAAGCCAAATTTTGTAGCAACCCAATAAACCGTTCTTGAGCTAGAGCTATTTGTCTCTTTACTTATTGAATGACCCTCGTATATGTAGATATTATTTCACATATATAGATACCAAAATAATTGTTAGCAGATTTCTTGCCTATCTGTCTGATTTTGATGATGTTTTTTTATAAAAATAACATAATTTTTACTCAAAAAATTATACTGTGTGGTCGAAAAAGTATTCAGTCAATTCTGTTTTATATTTTAAAAGAACTTTAGTAAAGCAAATATGTGCCATTTTGTTCGATTCTGCCATTTTCCTGGCAACACGATACCACCACACTAAACACTTTATTTTCGACAATCATCGCTCCTGATGAAGCTAACATAGTTAACGAAACGCGAGTGCCAAAATAAAGTGTTTGTTGTAGTGGTGATATATACTGAGTAGTGTCATTGTGCCAAAGATTCCACATTCCCAACTTAACTTAGTACTATTCAGGGGTTCTACGAAGATCGAAATAAATAGTAGTCTGACGGTGCAAGGTGTGGAATATAGAGTAGAAGCAGTAAAACTTTCCAGCCAAGAGCCTTCCATTTTTGCTGTCATCAAAGATGGGACGTGGAAGACGACTTTCTGTTGACCAGTTCAGGTCGATTTTTTTTAAATCGTTTTCTTCAATCTTGTCAATTGCTGTAAGTAGAGCAGAAAATCAATCATTTGGACAGTCTGCTGCTCATGATGCACGATTCCCTTCCAATCCGCCAAACACACAGCCTCACTTTTTTTAGCATCAATTCGGGCTTTACGATAGTTTGTGGAGTTGCATCCTTTTTCGATCTGATCCATTTTTTATCGCCTTTAATCAACCGCTTCAGAAATGGCGTCAAATCATATGGCAGCCAGTCATCCAGGCTTCCCATTGTAGCCTGGATTCTCCAAATGGTTTAAAACTACTTGATGATAAATGTTTAGTTCCTTGGTCATGTTATGGCTACTTCCATTTTCCAAAATTCTACCAACTTTGCAAGATGGGTAGACGGCACAAATCACTATAAGCACAGATGCGTAAAGGCTAATAATAATTATAAAAAATATACATTCTGCCTGCTCTAGGTCTAAGTAGGATTCTCTGACATTTAAAAACAAAATCTTTTACCACATTATTCACCTAAAACAGATAACAAATAAAATAATTTGCTCTCATTGCAAAAACAATGTCATGTCGTAAACGTAACAAGAAAACTACATCATTTCTATTATTATTTTGAATTGCTTTATTATAATAGCAAAATTTGCATACCATTTAAAGGAAAAGATCATTCAGATTCAAGATAACCAAAAAATGTTTTTCTTAAGATGGCCACAGACGAGCATTACGACCATCAAGGAAGTGATGAAAAGTATACTTTTGTTGTATGTTATATTACATTATATTATATTATATTATATATATATATATATATATATATATATATATATATATATATATATATATATATATATGTATATATACTGAGTAGTATATACAGGGTGTCCCAGTATTTCGTGTACAGGGTGGTCCAAATTGGACACTTTTAAAACGCGAACGACGAAAACTGATGTCGGTGTCTGAGGCTCAATTTTTATGATAAACTGAATGGTGAAAACCGCATATCGATATCTAGTACCGTTTCAGATAAACAAATGTTTGTAATTCTTTTCCTATGGAAAATTTTTGATTTCTGTAAGGACATTCTTAAAGCACTTTTTCATGTGGATTTCAACAGTGTAAGTAACATTTTTTTACAACTAATATTTTAATAGTTATTAACGCAAAAATATATTTTTTAAATAGGATACCCTATATATTTTTCCTAATACGAATAAAGCTTTAAATTAGCATTCTAAAAATATAGCACACTTTATATTTTGCTTAAATCTACTTCAAAATATAAAAATTTTCAGTTTTTACGCGAGTTTTAAATGCACATTTTGTGAAGTAGGCTTTGGACGGAGCGGCAATATCAATTGTTTACCGATAGCAGTCGTAAAAAAAAATCCCAGAAGTAACTCTAAGAGTCATAACTACAATGAAATTTATTAAATGCTGTAGTACTTTAAACTATGTAGAAAATAAAACAAGACAACAATAAAACAATTTATTCCGAGTAGAGCAAACTAAAACAATTTTCTATAAGAGATGTTCGAAATGTCGACCAGTTTCATTTACACATAGGCGGCACCTTTTCTGGATACTTCTTACCGAGTTGATTAGTTCAAGAGGAGTGAGAGCTGCAAAACTTTGTATCACTGCGACTTCTAACTCTTACCTGGTGTTTGTAGGCAATTTAGAAATTATGTCTTTCAATCTTCCCCAGAGATAAAAGTCCATGGGTGTTAAATGGAAACAAATATCCCATTATCTCAGAAACTGTTGCTCGGAGCAACATTTACCAAGAGAGCTCTTTTAGACCGGAGAAGGTGAAAAATACGAATAATTAATTAAAATATCTCACAGAGTGGTATAAAAAAGTTGAGACAATTTAAAAGTATCTCAAAAATTACGAATTTTTGGACTAAGGTAGTTGGGTTAAATGGTCATATTATCCTCTTAGAAATCCACAGTAACTTTATGTACACGAAATACTGAGATACTCTATTAATATGAATACGCCTAAAATATCAACAGAGACTAATCATCTTATATAAAGCGATGCTTACCATTTCGTCATGTCATCAGTATAAATTGAAAGAACGTTGTTTCCTGTATAATTTCTAAATCATTTACATATACCAGGCATAAAAGAAGTCCTGAAATAGACCCTGTGGAGCTTCATTGAGTCGTTTTCCGTTACACTCTACAAGAAGTATCTTCTTCTTCCCTTTTAATAAGCCACTGCTTCGCCACCTCAGGAGCTAAGCCTCTTCAAGTTTTTTCCAATTCTCTCTTTCTTATGCAAGATGGAGCTATCTATTGCCTGCTTTCATTGGTCTTCCGTCTGCTCTTCCAAGGTCTCCATTTAAGTAATTTTGTTGTCAAAATCTTTTTGACATTTTATTCCGAGTAGAGCAAACTAAAAAAAATCAATTTTCTATAAGAGATGTTCGAAATGTCGACCAGTTTCATTTACACATAGGCGGCACCTTTTCTGGATACTTCTTACCGAGTTGATTAGTTCAAGAGGAGTGAGAGCTGCAAAACTTTGTATCACTGCGACTTCTAACTCTTACCTGGTGTAAGAGTTAGAAGTCGTTCACCGCCCACTGCCACTATAATTTTGCCACTTTTTCAAAATGATATCTGTAATTCTTGTTGTTCATCTAATATCCTTACTTTTAATTTGTTGTCGTAAACTAACACCTAACATCTATATTTCCATGGCCCATTGGTACGTTGGAGTCGACAAAGTCTATTTTTTGTAAGCATCATGGTTTCTAGCCCATACGTACTTATTGAAACTATACATATATATGTCTGTTCATCAGAATGAATCCCAGTTTTTAAAATGTGGTCCAGTTGAGACCAATTCGCTTTAGTATTTCCTCTATTTGATTGTTCTTTTCCAATCTAATCTTAAGTCTCAAGTATATATACTTTTCACTTTTCCACTCTTTCAACCTCTTCCGCGCCGATATTAAATTTTGTGTTTGTGGGCCTAGAAGTTTTGTTTTCTTGATGTTCATCTCGAGTTCAACTTTCTGTGAAACTTGATTAAGCTGTATAAGAGGTCCGAATTCTCACAAACTGACACCCGAACGTACTCCACATTTGCATCACTATTTAATGTCCTTCCGGAAGTTCGCTTGAAATCGAACCAGTTCCTTTAAATCTCTGCTCGTATCTTTCAAACAATAGAATAACCATGACTTCATTTAGGCTCAGTAAATGGTTAACATACTTTAAACTATATTCTTCAAGAAACAAAGAAGAAATGTCCATGGTCAGCTTTATAAAATTGACTCATAAGGCTTTGGACTAATCGAATTTAAATTGGCGCGCCCAAATACGGATTGTTCTTTCAATTCGATTTGAAATTATTTAAAAAAATATAATAACCTAGATATTCATTTTTTCTTATTTTCACCCACATGCCTTATTACGGTATTTATTGAAAATTGTTATAAGATTGCTGTGACCAGAATAATAGCTATTTCTATAAAACTGGAAAACATTCTGTGTGTAATCACAGAAGATCAACATGTTACATTTTTATTAATTTCTAGACTATTCCTTGTAGACACGTTATATTTTTACTAAAGTTTAGATCATTTCTTACAGAAATCAAATGGCGTTACAATTATATACATTTTTTACTGAGTTGTGGTACATTTTATTCGCACGGAAGAAATCATTGAATATTTAAAAAAATCAAGAACATTCTGTACACAAATTAGTCGAAATTAATATATAAATATGCGGACAGATGGAAAATCGTACAGAAATATAGGAAAAATTGTTAAGAAGTCGCATGCTACTGTTCAGTACATTGTAAACCAGTATAAATCAACGGGTTCCTATAAAATTCGATCACGCTCCGGTCGTTCCAAGAAATTGACTCCACGTGAAGAGGCCAGTATTATTAGAGAAATGATTATAGATCCCAGGAAAAGTGCACCAAAATTAAAAGAAGTACGGGAACTATTTTTGAAAATTATTTGTTCACTAACAGTGAGAAATTGTTTACACAGGGCAGGCAGGAAGAAACCATTAATTTCGGAAGCTAATCGCAAAAAGCGGTTAGCTTTTATTAGGGAATACGTTACTAAACCTCCTGAATTTAGGGAATCCGCAATCTTTACTGATGAAACTAAAATTAACCTTTTTGGATCTCATGGCAGAACTAAAGTTTGGAGAAAAAAGAATACCGCATACCATGTGTAGTAATAGATAAAATTGGTTGAGATAGTTATATATATATATATATATATATATATAATATATTTATGAATACGTCACTTTCAGTTTTATTTATTGTGTAATTTCGATGTCCCCCGGATGTAATGCGAAGATTTTAATTCTGATAAAAAATTGCCTTAACATAGTAACATCAAATTTTAATATGCTATAATAGAGACCCTTCTTTACCATGTATAGTAATAGGCAATCGGCTGAGATAGTTCGTTACTGAATAGGAATGTTTCAATTTTAGTTATTCTAAAATTTCGATATTCTGGGAATATCGAAGGGGGGATATTCGAAGGTTTTAATTTCAATTAAAAATTGCCTTAGCAGATAATGACATGGAATTTTAATATTTAATAAAAGAGACCTTCTTTACTATGTGTAGTAATAGACAATCGACTGAGATGGTTCGTTTTTGAAAAGGGATGTTTCAATTTTAGTTTTTGTCAAATTTCGATATTTTGGCGGTCATCCGAAAGTTATAATTGAAATAAAAAAATATCTTAGCAGATAGTGACATCAAATTTTAATATGTTATAAAAGAGACCTTTTTTATCATGTGTAGTAATAGATAATTGGCTGAGATAGTTCGTTTTTGAATACGACTATTTCAACTTTAGTTATACACGTACACTACAGTTAACGGAAGTATGGACACCTTGTTAAAATTCAGTTATACAGTAAATAACTTTTTTTTCATATTAAATTTTGTTTTGATTACCCCTTTACCACTTTCCTGAGACAATATTGTTGAGAGAATAAAAATAATTAATAACTTGTAGATTTATTTTTATTAGTATTTGTTGCGTCGAAAACTAGAATAAAAAAAATCATAATACATATACATCGTTGCACCCGTCACTCAACACATCGAATCTTACTTTCTGTACCTATTCCTTGTTTTAGATGTTTGTTTATACTAAAAAAAAACTGTCCGCTGTCCGGAGCTCCGACTTCCGAGCTTGCAAGTTTTTCGTCAAACTGTTCTTTTTGCTTGTTTTTTTTTTCAAGTCACATTTTGAATTATCACATTCAATGGTACGTGATAAACCTCCCTTCATAGAAACTCGCTCAGCCATTCTTTCTTTACATCGAGAAAGGCTATCAGTTCGTAACATCGCCAAAAAAAATTAAAGTTTGTCCTTCCACGGTGAATCTTACATTACAGCACTACAGACAGACAGAAAATCTTAAGGAACGCCATTACGAGTAACATCGAATGCAGAAGATCAGCTCGTCATACTGATGAGTAAGCAAAATAGAATATTAACTGCCCCACGTATTGCTGTTTATTCGAGGACGCGATAAAAACAACATCAGTCAGTACAATAAAGCAGCGTCTTCAGAAGGGTAATCTTCATGGTCGTATTGTGACCAAAAAACCGTTATTACGGCATGTCAATAAGGCCAACTGGCTTCAGTGGGTCATCGTTCCTAGACAATTGAGCATTGGAAAAAGGTATTATGAACCGACGAATCGAAATTCGAAACTTTCAGCCAGAGACGGAGAATCTCTGTGTGTCGGTCTAAGACTAAAAAATGATACATTACAGTATTGTTTTGACTGTCAAGCATCTAGGTGGGGCTATTTTAGTGTGTAGGTGTCTCTCTCTGGCTGAAGTGGGGGGGCTTAGTAAAAGTCGATGGCATTATGAGGAATGAACATTATAAAAAAAAGGGAAACGCCATACCATCTGGGGTAATCGGGAAGGGCTACGTGACGTGGCATGACAATGTTCCTAAACATACTTCCAAGGACTATCTAGCAAACTAGGAAGAAAAAAAAATGCTCAAATGATGGCATGATTACCACAGACTCTAGACCTTAATTCCATTTAGTTGCCGTGGGATGAGCTCGACAGAATCGTCCTAAAGGAGCGTTTTTTCGTTCAAAAATCATCCGTGTGGTCTTCTTAAAGGTGCCTGGGGAGAGTTCTTCTTCTTCTTAAGCCTCTCTAAGTCCATTTTTGGGCTTCCCTAAGTCTTTCCATCTTTCGCGATTTTGTGCTTTTCTAATCTAGTTCAATACAGCCGCTCATTTGAAGTCGTCTTACCAACGCATGGGTGGACGTCCTCTTCCTCGCTTATGTTCATACGGTCTCCATTCGATGCCTTTGCGGTTCCATTTATTTGTATCTTCTTTTGCGACATGTCCCGCGTAACTCCACTTTAATTGAGTCATTTTGGCACTAACGTCTGTCACTTTTGTGTGTTCGTTTCTAATTTTGTCTTTTCTTGTTATATTTAACATAGATCGCTCCATACTTCGCTGCGCTACTCTTATAGTTTCGATGTTGTCCTTTGTTGTGGCGCAATTTTCTGCTTCATACGTCATAGCCGGCGGCACGCATTAGTCGAACAACTTTGTTTTACGTCGTTGAGCAATTTTTTTGCTTTTTAGAATAAAGGATAGTTTTCCAAACGCGATTCAACCACTTTTTATTCTTCTTTTTATTTCAGGTTTTTCAGAGTTACGACTCGATAAATTAAAAAAAATGATCGAAAGAATGCCTGGAATAGTAAAAAAGCGGTATAAAATGCAAATGGAGGGTTTTTTTACTGGAAATAATATTTAATATTGAAGTTAATTTTTGCAGTGTAGATGACGATTTTTATTTGTTTTTTTACGTATTATATAGTAATATAGTATATTATGTACTAAATGTTGTGTAAATTCATTTTTTAATTGATGACCATACTTCCATGAGCGATAATGTATGAAATATTTAGATAACCTGATACAAAAAATTAC
This sequence comes from Pachyrhynchus sulphureomaculatus, assembly GCA_019049505.1. Taxonomy (NCBI): domain Eukaryota; kingdom Metazoa; phylum Arthropoda; class Insecta; order Coleoptera; family Curculionidae; genus Pachyrhynchus; species Pachyrhynchus sulphureomaculatus. Next base: position 187,414,890 of record CM032454.1, read on the forward strand.
TACAGAAAAGAGATAATATCGCTAGAAAAAAATAGAATAAGTATTCTATAAAAATGGGAACAATTTTAAAATTATAAATTCGTTTGTTTATTCTTAGGCCTATAACTTTTCAGACAACTGTCGTTAAAACCCTGCAGAAAGATAATTTACAGAACATATTTTACAAAGAACTCTAGTATTGTTAAAATTGCAGTATATTTTACGTTTATTTAACTCCACAATAGAACAGATATGTGCAAATCAGGCCCTAAGTAAATACATATAATATGCAAAGTAACCACAGCGTTTTCCGTAGAAGGAATAACAGTATTTTTTCCTTATTAAAAAACAATTTCGTGCAACAGTTGTTCGTTAACTTGCAAAAGTAAAAGTACAACAATATTTTGCCCCAAATGTCAGCCACTTTAAACCATTTATGAAACAGTTGACCGAATTAAGCTTGTTTTATTGTTATCACGTTTAAATATCTAGAATTTACTTTAGAGTAAACGAGATAGACATATACAGAACGATTTCGTAATAAAGCACTCTCGTTTGCCCTTAGTCCCAAAACTATTTTTACACTAGACAGGATCAATTAATAAACCTAAAGTGGAGGGTGTCCAAATTAAAACAGAAAAACCGGTCAAGTGCAAGTTGAACTTGCACAATCAGTATTCCGTACGTTGATTGCTTTTAAAATAAAAAAATGTTGTTACGGTGGTATAAAATGATCAGTGACTTCACAAAACACACCCCAAATGAGTTTTCAACAAAGTTTGTTTCTAATCTTTACTGAAAATTGAAGACCTTGAAAATTTTGTTTTTTTATTTTACCAGACGTGATAATTTTTCGTTCAATCTACACCCCCTGGAGAATATCCAGAGTTTTTTCAAAATTTTTCGATCAGTACTTTTCGAGATAAGGCGGGTGGACAGCGATTTTTCGCGATTTTTTAAAAATAATACAAAGAAAAGTGCGAGCAAGTGTTACATTATATTTATATTTTTTACTCGTGTTTTTACAAGCTTTCATTTGACATCACACTCGATTACCTAGTAAAAATTTTTTTTTCACTTCCGATTTCACCCCCCAAAACTGACCTAACCCCTTAAGTCAAAATTTAACTTTCAAAACTACATGGCTCTGATGAGGCCATCAATTCCTATATTATTACCAAATTTCAACTTTCTATGACAAATAGTTTCGGAGAAAATCGGGTGTGACAGACAGACGGACAGACAGACGGAGGACAGACAGACACCGAAGTGATCTTATAAGTGTCCCGTACGGAACACTAAAAAGACAGATTCAGCAGTATTTTCTTCTTCTTCTTTCTTATATGGCATGTCATATAAGTAGGCATGCTCCCTATTTTATCTCCATTAGGTCTCTTCCTATGTGGACGTTCAGCCTTCCTTCTACCTTTTCGGAGGTCTGCTCCTAGTTCTTCTACCGCTCTTTTTACATGTCTTTTGTCGTCCATCCGATCTAGGATTGTTTTCTTCTAGTTCTGGCCCATTTGGATACTTCTAGGATCTTAACTTAGTTCTTGTAGATCTTTGTTGTGGATTCTGTCGTGGATGGTTTTTCCATGTATGTTCCGAATCACCTTCATCTCTGTTGTCCTCACCATTTATGCTATTTTACATGTTTTCTTGTATATTCTTATTTTGCTTTCCTCTGTGAGATATTTATTTTTCCATACTATATCCGACAAGCAATTGTTGTTTTACTTCCCTATTTAAGTCTTCGTAGCTTGTCATCATTGATCCTAGGTATTTAAAATTATTAACCTGTCATCATTGATCCTAGGTATTTAAAATTATTAACCTGTTCAATAATACTTCCTTGGATCTCCAGCTTGCATCTTAATAATTCTTTTGAGACTACCATACATTTTGTCTTAGTTGTGTTAATAATCATGCTTAGTTTTCTCGCTTTCAAATTGATGGCATGAAAAATCTTCTGAAGGTCGTCCTGAGAATCGGAGATGAGGATTGCGTAGCAGATTATGTGAAAGTGTGTGTTGCCCATTTTGTATCTTCTATTTTTTGAAATATTCTCCACTAATCTCTCCGTGACGAGGCTGAAGATAAAGAGACTAAGTGAATCGCGTTGTCTTATTCCGGCGTTTATTTTTACTTCCTTGCTCAGTAGATGTCCCACTTTTATATTTGTTTTGATTTCTGTGTTAATGTCATGATTTTTATTAGCTTCTGATTTGTCTGCTTTTCTTGTAATATTTTTATAATATCTATTAATTGCCCTCTATTGAAGGCTTGAGTCATGTTAACGAAACGCATATATGCAGGTTTGTTAAATTCTTTAGCTTTTTCCATTATCTGCCTCACTATAAATATGAGATCTATAGTCGTTCGATTTTTGTGGAATTCCTGTTGTTTCTTTCTTATAATAATAATAATAATAAAAAAGGTCTTTATTTTTAACTCGGCGAAGTCCAGTTATGAACTGCTCATCTCAACCGAGCGAGTAGCTAAGCATACAAGATACCAAAAAATAGAAAAAAAAACAACTATAAAGATACAAATTCATTAATATAAAATTCAAGTACTGCCTAAATACTAGGTAAAAATACATACGATAACATTACATCATTATAGAGAAAAAGAAAAAATATACCATGTGTACAAGTATGAAATGCGGATTTTTTTCTAAACTAACATGTTAAATTCGGAAGAATGATAAAAAGTGCTTTATTCAAAGTATACTCCATGGCTGGTTATACATTTTTTCCCATCTTTCGGGCAATTTATGAATACCACGCCAGTAAAAGCTTCCCCTTTTGCTGCGAACCATTCATTGAGCCATTTTTTCACATCTTCGTACGAACCAAAGCGCTGCTCAGCAAGTGCCTGACCCATCGATGCAAACAAGTGGTAATCGGAAGGAGCCAAGTCTCGTGAGTAAGCCGCATGGGGTAGAACTTCCCATCTGAGTGCTTCCAACGTGTCGCGAACTGGTTTTGCCGTATGTGATGGAGCATTGTCATGAAGAAAAATGACTTTGTGTTGCCTCTTTCGGTATGCTGGCCTTTTTTCAAGTAGCGTACGGTTCAAATCGGTCAATTGTTGTTGGTAACGTTTAGTATTAACCATTTCCCCAGGTTTTTAACAGCTCATAATAGACCACGCCCCTTTGGTCCCACCAAACACAGAGCATCGTCTTTCTGCCAAAGCGATTCGGTCTTGCGGTCGATGTGGATGGTGCGCCTGGGTTTACCCATAATTTTATGCACTTAGGATTCTCAAAATAAATCCACTTTTCATCCCTTGTAACTATACGATGCAAAAACGACTTCCTTTTGTACTGAGCCAGCAAAATGTCACAGGTGTTTTTGCGCTTTTTCATTTGCCTGTCGTTCAACTCATGTGGTACCCATTTACCGGTCTTCTGAATCTTTCTCATCTCTCGTAGCCTATTGGAAACAGCTTGTTGACTAACGTCCAATTGCTCGGCGAGTTGTTTTTGTGTTTGCGAATTATCTTCGTCCAACAATGCTTGCAATTCCACATCTTCGTATTTTTTTGGCGGTTTTCCACGTTCCTTGTCTGCAACATCGAAGTCACCACTTTTGAAACGCCGAAACCATCGTTCGCACGTATCTTGCGATGGAGCATGTTCATCATAAGCTTCTCGAAGTAATCGGTATGATTCAACAGCAGTTTTCTTCAAATGAAAACAAAAAATTAATGCTGTTCGCGAATGCTCTTTGTTCGGTATAAATTTCGACATATTGAACACAACAATACAACACTATGCACACACTTTTCCAGTTTATCACTCGTGCGCGTCTGACACTTGTTGATGACACAACAAAATGGCGCAGTGTCAAATCTTTATAGCACAAACTGCATTGGTGCACCATCTGTTGTCTGAAATCCGCATTTCATACTTGTATACCTAGTATATAAAATAAAAAATATAAAAAAGAAGAAAAAGGTGACACAGTACGAGAAGAAAAAAAAACATACAACAATCAGTCGGCTCAACAGCAAACATAACGTAATGTATAGAAGTGAAGAAGACAACAGCAATCCATCGCCAAAAGATAGGACTAATAGAAATAAAAATAAAAGTCAAGTTCGAGGAGAAATTTCTTATAAATAAGTTTGAAATCATTAACTGACCTGCTTTGAATAGCGTGCAGTACCGAATTGTAAACACTCCCTGCAGCAGAGCTGTAACATCTTTCAAAGATCTGTGCTTTGGTATTTCCAAAAGGTAAATATTTCTAGTATTTAAACCGTGCATATCTACCCGATGCCTCAATTTCTGTCCAAGATAGAGAAGTCGACCCATTGCCTAGACTCTATGAACAAACACCGCCATGTGTAATTTTCGCCTACTAAACATATTGAGCCAACCCAACCCCACCAATTGAGAAGAAACATGATCTCTCTTCCGCAATCCACAAATAAACCTAACACAAGAGTTCTGAATCTTTTGTAGTCTGGAACTGGAACGAACATCGAGACATGGCCCAAAAACCACATCCACATAATTAGCATGATTCAAGACTAGTGTTTCGCAGAGCCTCTTCCTTACGTCTCTGGTCAAAATATTTCTATTCCGATATAAGTTCCTTAGAGCTGTGTATGCCTCCTGCACTATAAGCTTAACATGACCTTTTAAGCGCAAGTTCTTGTCAATCACAAGCCCACAACTTTTTACAGTTTCCCTCAGTTGGACAGGAACACCATCCAGAACAACACCCAAGTCAAGTCCCGCCAGCGCATTGCCAGAATTAATTGTTAAAATTATGTGAAAATAATTGCTCATTTCTTCCAGTATGACTTTTGTTAATAGTTTTAAGATAGAATTTAGGAGCGTTATTCCTCGGTAGTTTTCAGATGAAGTCTTTTGCCCTTTTTTGAATATTGAGATTGTTATGCTAGTCTTCCAATCTGTAGGTATTTGCCAATTTTTTACTATGTTTGTAAAGAGCTGTGCTAGTTGTTGATGCAGGTTTTCTCCTCCATATTTTAGTATCTCGTTTGTAATGTCATCTGATCCTGAGGTTTTTCTATTTTTGAGACAGCAGTATTTGAAATAGCTAAAATCTCCTCCCTTTATGACATAATAAAAGACTGTATTTAGTCAATTTCCATTGGTTTATTTATAATTGTGATGACGCGTTTCGCTGTCGATGCAGCTTCTTCAGATCGACATTTTACACTGTCAAGTTAGGTTTAATCTTTACAATTTTATATTACTTCTTAATTATAATATTACACCTATTTAAATTATATCGATAGTATTGGAAAACCCTCACAGACATGGTATTAGGAGAATAAATTCAATAATGGTGAATTGTTTAAATCTACCTGGTCATTTAGCAAAGTACCTGTAGTCGTTAATCGATTTATTTGCATTGTTTCTAAAGGGTTTAGTTTTAAACCTTTCTGTTGGGTACGTAAAATTTTGGAATTCTTATTAAACGTATGATTTTCTGTTAAAAGATGATTAGCATATGTTATGCTTTAAGACATGACCCAAGCATACATAGGACAAACTGGACGTACATGTATACAAAGAATTACAGAACACGAGAAAAGTTTCATCCATAGGAAGTCTAATTCAACATATGCTAATCATCTTAACAGAAAATCACACGTTTAATAAGAATTTCAAAATCTTACGTACCCAATAAAAAGGTTTAAACCTAAACCTTTTAGAGACAATGCAAATAAATCGATTAAGGACTACAGGTACTTGGTCAACAACCAGGAAGATTTAAACAATTCACCATTATTGAATTTATTCACCTAATACCATGTCTGTGTGGGTTTTCCAATACTATCAATATAATTTAAATAGGTGTAATATTATAATTAAGAAATAACATAAAATTGTAAACATTAAAGCTAACTTGACTTTGCCAGTTCCCTAGACCGACTGACCATCTCTCGGATGAAGACCATGACTCCCCTCGCCCGCCGTGATAGAAGATTGCAATCTAGATTAAGTTATAATAAGTCCTAGTTTAAGTAAAAGCTAAGTCCTAAATTAAGTTAGCTTAAGTCTTAAGCCAAGGTAGTTTAAGTGTTAGAATTAAGAAAATCATGTATCAACAACACATTTCCTAGGTTAAATTAGTATAGGACCACTGGTATAAGAACTTAGATTAAGGTAGTATAAGCAAACATTCCTTTTAAGTTACTTTTACACAGTCATTAATGTAAGTAAGAGGCTTTGCCTTACTTTATATCCAATGAAGACAATGAGTCCTAACTTGACAGTGTAAATTGTAGATCCAAAGAAGCTGCATCGATAGCGAATCACAACTATAAATAAACCAGTGGAAATTGACTAAAAACAGTATTTTATTATATATTTATAATGAATTTCCATCAAAAAGAAGCTACAACCATTCGAAATAAGAGGAAAACCGTTCGTAATGATCAGTATAAAATATTATGCTGCTATCACAAACACTCCATAGAAAAGTTGGCCTTCAAAAAATTTTATTATAAACATATTTTTGACTTATTAAATGTCGTCTTAGTTTTGTACCATTAAAATTGTAAAGTTCGGCGATTTATGTTTGGAATCCTTTAAACCAAATAATCATCATGATTTCTTTAGTTTACATGCTTGTCAATTTACATAAAGTTATATAATCCTCACTCAATTTTCTTCAACACAACTTATGATCGACATTTCGTCTAGTCATTCTGTTAATATGACCATCACGATCAATACGAAAACATCACAAAAATTAATTGCTTCGCATCCCATCTTTTAAAAAGTTGATGGCGGAATGGACCTGTCAAAATTTAATTCTTCCGATCAATAATGTAAATAGAAACTTCGATTATTCGATGGATTTTACCAAGGTTTATCAATTTATAAGTTATGATGTTTAGAGGAATAAAAAAGTATTAATTTTTCAAAGGAATGAAACCACATAAAGTGATTTAGCTCTTAAATAAATGTACGAGGGTCGTTGTATAAATAACACACACTGGTGCCTTACTTAGATATATATTTTATTTTAAGACTTGTGGATGACATTTTAAACACACGTTAGTTAAAATAGCATACATTGGAAAAGCACTCGCTGCTTCCTCAAGACATCAATTATACTGCAGTTAGTATCGCAGGGATTGTATTATATGAGCTGCTGTGCTGTCATTTTATGCATTTTTCTAAAATATCTTGAAGGATTTAATATTATTAGGGATCACCAATATGGCATTCGTAAACATAGATCGACAGATCTTCTGACTTATGTAACATATGTTTGGAACAACGCAACTGAACACTTTGGAGAATCTTGACATATCCAAGGGATTCGACCGTGTTTGGCAAGATGGACTGTTGGCTAAGCAACGCTCTTATGGTATGTCTGAAAAGTTCTGTTTGTGGCTCTCATGTTTCCTCAGAGAGCGTCCTTTACGAGTGGCGGTCGACGGATTTCTTTCTAACACCTTCACTATCAACGCCGGTGTGCCCCAAGGCTCCATACTGTCTCCTATTCTCTTACTCATTTATATTAACTATCGTCTGGAAATGACCGGATACCCAGTCTACAGGTTTGCAGATGACAGTACGCTTGTCTCTTCATTCACTTTGAACGCTCGGACATCGGCTACTCAGAGGAACATCCGCAGACAGCGGGAAGTCGTTCAATTTAACAAAGACCTGGAAGAAATTCTATCTTGGGGTGACAGTAATCAAGTGGAATTTAGCGCTACAAAAACCCAGACGGCAGTTTTTTCTAAAAACGTTAACGTTGCTGAACTCGACATAGTCATGGGGGGGCACTCCATTACCCTAGCATCGTCACTCAATTTGTTGGGCGTTAATTTGGGAGCAAATATGTCCTAGCATGAACAAGTTGCAGGCATAGGAAGGAGAGTTTCTCAAAAGTTGGGAATATTATTGCGAACCAGAAAGCTTTACACTCCACAACAACTATTAATTCTTTACAAAGCTCAAATTCTACCAACTATGGAATACTGCTCCCATGTTTGGGGCTCCGCTCCCAAACACACACTGCATTTGTTGGATTCTGTTTAGAGAATAGCTATTCGTCTGATTGGAGACCCGGAACCGACCGGCGGTCTTGATTCGCTGGAACATCGAAGAACGGTTGGCGACTTGTGTCTGTTCTACAAGTATTTTCATGGAAAATGTTCGAAGGATGTAGCCCGCTTAATTCCTCCCAGAGCGGTGCATGGTAGAAATACACGGCACGCTAATACTTCACATCCGTATCAGGTTCAGCTTATTACTCCGCGTACAAGGCTTTTCAAGCAGTCTTATATATGGAGAACATCATCCCTTTGAAATAATTTGCCCAGGGCTGTGTTTCCCACCGAGTATAGTTTACAGCGATTCAAGAACAACGCGAATCGCTTTTTTTTCCGCACACATGCCGCTCCTGGAGCGCTTTAGGGACTGTAGCACGTGTGCTAGACCCATAAAAAAAATTATTTATAAAATGACCCTGATAATTAAAATTGAAAAATCTTTAACTCAGAGTAAACGAGTTTATCAATCTGTAACCTATGTTTAATATATTTTTGAGTTATCTCTGAATAAAGAAAATTCCTTTAAAATAAATTTTCACATTACATCAATTCATCAAACAATAGAGAGATTTTGCAACACTTATTTTGGTAAGCCACTTTCTTCATATTTATATGAAGCATGCGGCTACCGTTTGGAGCTTGCGTAGTAGTAAAGGGAAGAAATTAAATATAAGAACTCAGCTGTTAACGTTATTTGAAATATGCACCCACCACTTGGATCTTGCGCAAGATTGAAACAAAATAAGAGAAACCTTTATTAAGGATAACGATTTCCCTTATTTAGGGATTTATATGATAGGTTATTTGAAGTTCGTTATTTTTTCGCTATTATGACAGGGCAGGTATACAAACCACTAAGAAAATACAGTAAAATTGAAATGATAATATTCTATTGCAAATAACACTGACAACAGTTTTTCACAATGGCATTACAGTGTGTGTAGTGCTAATTTCAAATGAAATTTTATTTATCGCACATTCCTATTACCTTGGAGATATTGAAGGAAGTGATAGAAACCTGATAAACAAAACTTTAATTTAGATACTTGTGTTGACCCATCAAATACTAATAAACTGGTGTGCTTAACCATAAAATGAATGAAAAAAATTTTATGATATTTTTTAGGAGAGATCTTTTCTATTTAAGAATACTTACCAGGTTTATGATGTAGGTTTCCTGAAAATTTATGTTTTTCATATGAGTGCAATATAGAGAGAAAAATAGAGAAACGAAAAGATTAATAAATAAAGAGAAGAACGAGAAATGGGCAAAAGCATGTGAAAACATCGAACACTATATAGGTGGAACACGAAGTACGGAGGCATGGAGAACGATTAAAGGTATGAAAATAAACTCCAAAGAACAATCTCATATACAATACATTCAAGGAAGCCAATGGGATAACTATTATAAAAAACTACTAACAGAAGACAGACCAGGGTTCTTGAATAGAGACGAAGATGACGAACAACAACAAAACGAACATGAGGAGATAGAGATAAAATATGAGGACGTAAAGAAGGCCATAAAATCATTGAAAAGCCGGAAAGCAGCTGGACCGGGAGGAATGGTCAATGAATTAATCAAATACGGATCAGAGAAACTGCACCAAATAATAAGAAGCATGTTCCACAGGGCTATAAATGAAGAAAGAATACCTAATGAATGGACCGAAGCGCACATAGTCTCAATTTTTAAAAAAAGTGACCGAAGGAAATGTGAAAACTATAGAGGCATCAGCATCATTTCAAGTATTGGACGACTGTATGGGAAAGTAATTAAGAATAAGATAGAAGACAATATAAAAGGCAAAATAGGGGAAGACCAAGCATATATACAGTCAAGCAACTGATGGAAAAGAAACTAGCCAAAAACAGAGAAAAATCCACCTAGCTTTCATCGATATAAGAAAAGCTTACGGTTCAGTCGCTAGAAGTCACCTCTGTAAAGCAATGTCAAACATGGGAATCGACAAAGTATTAATAAAAGCAGTAAAAGCGATATATAGAAATAATATTAACAGAGTAAAAATTGGTCATAAGTTAGGGGCCAAAATTAGAACAACGAAAGGACTACTACAAGGGTGTACAACCTCTCCGACACTGTTTAAAATCTACCTGAAACAGACTTTAAAAAACTGGAAGAATAAATATCAAGGTATTGGAGTCCCAGTAAGAAACGACTACTTATATAGCTTGAGTTTCGCAGATGACCAAGTCGTCATGGCACAGGACGAAGAAGATCTCAGCTATATGGCGAGGAAACTGAAGGAAGAGTATGACAAAGCTGGGCTAGACATAAACTTTAATAAGACGGAATATCTCACAACTAAAACAGGAGAAATACAAGATCTAGAAATTGAAGAGAACGTAACAATTAAAGGAAGTGAAAAATTTAAATACCTGGGCGCCATAGCATTAAGAATAAGATAGAAGACAATATAAAAGGCAAAATAGGGGAAGACCAAGCATATATATATATATATATATATATATATATATATATATATATATATATATATATATATATATATATATATATATATATATATGTCACCATAGCAACATCCGAAGAAGAAATGAAATCGAGACTGGGACAAACGAGAACCTGCATCAGGCAGTTAAATTCGATATTATGGGATAAGCACATAACAAAAGCAAACAAAGTCAGAATATACAGAACAATCATTGAAAGTATCATGACATATCGGTCAGAAACATGGACCATAAACGCGGTAGAGATGGAATGTTGGAGAAGGTCTTGTAGGGTGACCCGGACTGATAGGATTAGGAACGAGGAAATAAGAACGCGAATGAGAATAACAAAAGACGCAGTACATGGCATAGAAGAAAAACGATTGAAATGGTATGGTCACGTAAGGAGAAGCGACGGCAGAAGGTGGATTAAGTAAATCACAGAATGGAGTCCAATTGGAAGAAGAAAGAGGGGAAGACCTAGGCGCTTATAGCCTGATGACGTCGATGAGGCAATGGAAAACAGAGGGTTACAGGAGGGAGACTGGGAAGATCGAAGAGAATGGAGTGCGAGGTTGAGAGAAGGGAGACAGCGTCAGCTATAACAGATCCTTAAATAAATAAATATATATATATATATATATATATATATATATATATATATATATATATATATATATATATATTATAGTGCAGTAAAAAAAGCATTTGAAATTGCACAGTTTAGATACAACAATATTATGATTTTATCCTCACTGGGGACAAACGCGTTTTTTTCGATCATTTTCTATCTATCTCGATCTGACTTATATAACCGGAGTTATTCATATTTTAAGCACAAAAAACGCGTTTTGAAAACTTAGATTGTTTATTAGCAAAAGAGCACAAGTTTTTCGAGGGCCAAAACTCCGAACAATACTCCTGGTGATATCTCAGAGAGGATAAATATTGCTGTATCTAAACTATGCCTATCTCATCATTATTTTATAATACATACAATATATTTTATTTTTTGTCTTTGCATGATTTGTACTGTATTATCCATTTTTTCCTTATTTTCAAGAGTCTTGGCCGCTAACAGAGGAAGAACTTTTATTATGGTCAAACCCGATAGCATCTAGAGGGGTATAATCGGTAAAATCATCAAGAGATTTCGAACAAAAACAAATTGGTCGCCATGAAGTTCATGTGGGCCGACGAAGAGCTACTTAAAAAACATTATACAGATCTTGCAGGACGTCCCTTCTTCCCTGGTCTAGTAAAATACATGTTCTCAGGACCTGTTGTATCAATGGTTTGAGAGGGTTTGAATGAAGTCAAGACAGGTCGTGTGCTTTTGGGTGCAACGAATCCAGCTGACAGTGCTCCCGGAACTATTAGAGGTGACGTCTGTGTCCAAATCGGTAGGAACATCATCCACTGATCAGATGCTGTTGAGTCAGCAAACAAAGAAATCGCTTTATGGTTTGGTGATAAAGAATTGGTATCATGGCAGCCAGTTAGCGAACCATGGATCTATGAAGAAAACTAGGATAATTAAAGAACAACATACATTCTACAGTTCTAATGGAGTGCCTGTACTTTACCTAAAGTTACTAATAAAGAAAAACTAGTTAAATTTTTCACAAATTAAGAATGTTATGTTAATTTAAGACATAAATGTAATTAAAATATTGTGTTAATGGAAAAGCACGTCGTAGTTTCCCAGTATTGTAAAATGTATATAGTTTATTTTTTTTATTATTTTGTATACTGTTTTAAGTATAATTATATATCACTTTTTGATATCAGAATATCCGTACTGATTAATATGGAAATATAGAGATTTTGTCACTAAAGAGGGGAAATAATATTAATAAGGTTTTGTATCAATTAAATTAGGACGTTATTGCAGAATCGTAAGTACATATTTAGTGTTTTGCTTCATTTAGATTTGGAGATGCTTGACAGCTTTGCCAGAACATTGATTTACCAACGATATTTTATTAAGCTGACTACAACACTCAACCACTTTTTATGAACGGGCCAGTACAATTAAATTGCTTGTACATGAAATCTAGTAATAGTAAGACTTAAATTCGACTCATTCGAGCGTAACGTGAGAGTCGAATTTAAGCCTCGTCTGCTACGTACCGCTTCATAGCATGAAAATATGTTCCAATATTTTGAGACACTTTCTTTCCTATGTTTGCAGCATGTGAACGCTTAGCAAAATAAATGACAGAACCTACAGCAGAGACAATACGTTCAAATTTGTTTTCTTCTACGAGATATTACTTTCCAAATTTATCACATAAATGACTCCTCTATTCAGATGTCTAAAACCCATCGGGCCAAGGTCCAGACAGTACAAAATAAAGCCCTCCGCATCATAGCAAGAGCTCCCTGATTCGTCGGCAACAATCAGTTGCACAGGGAGTTTGAAATGCCCACAATAAAAAAATTCATACGTAACACTCAGTTTCACTTCCTTGAGAAAGCAGCAGCCCATTCTAACCCCGAGATAGCTAACACTTTCAGAGTCAACGTAAACGTCGGCAACCGATACTTACGACCAACAGACATTCTACCACTAGACTAACATTAGACTGGACAACCATGGACTACCCTTTACTTAGTATTTAAGGATAAGGCTGTAGTCTGGTTGAGCAACTCCTTCAATAAAAAGTGTAAACATCACACACAACTAACACAATGGTAAGGCAACACTCCCCGGAACTTGGGGATTTAGGTTAAGTTAGCTTTAAGTTAGGATAAGGTAGGTTAGTTCTAATCATTGAAAATTAACCTTAGAGTTAAAAAACATTCACACATCTAGACATTAAAATTCTCAGAAATGTAAAAGGAGTAAAGGGTCAGGTCACAAGAGTTTTAGTGGTATGCCAACCTTCAGGTTGGAGAGCCCAACATAACTGGAGCACTTTGGGGCACCCTTATGGTGACGCAGACTGCTCCAGAATCTATAAGGCGGATTTCTCCCTGTAAAAAAAAAGAAAAACTCCTCTACTTAATTAAGAGCAATATGTAAATTAAATCAGTAAATCTTAACATTGTAACGTTGCTTTTCAAAGTCCTAAAAAATATCGATAACAACCACATCCTCCTTTTTGTATCTCCTAACAGACATTTGTCTTGTAATACAAAACATTTTTCAACATTTACCTGTAACGGTATCATGGTTAGTATATCTTAATTAGAGCTACATTAGAATGTTTTTTAAAACTTATTTCGAATGAACTAAACATGGTCATTAGTCGACTCAGAGAGGTCACTGGCTGAGATATAATGATGTGTTAAGGCCTTTTTAATTATGCCTTACGGTGAGTAAATTGTTTAAATTTTCGTTATTAAATCATCTCGTTGTTTATGTCATGTATGTTTTTCTCTTATTTATGAGAGATGTTTGTATATTGCGCTAACAGGACGCAAACTCTGCATTCCATCATAGAAGTGTAGTTTTTGCAAAATGCCAAAGGCGAGGAATTCACGCAGTCGCGTAAAACTCTTGCGTTCCGAAAACTAGCACTGTAAAGGGTAATAAAAACTACAGAGGAATAAACCTTTTAGCTAGAACTCTAAAATTAGTAAAAAAAGATAATAAATAGAAACAATGGGCAGGTTTCATTGGCATAAGTACAACACAGATTTAGATTACGAAGATAGAATACGAGGGCCACCTTTTAAGTTTTTACAAAAACAACGAAAGAAAAAAAAATTGTAAAAATCATTTTATTGTTTCTCAAAATATTCACCTTTAAGATTTATACACTTTGGCATGAATTCGAACCAATTCTCAAAACATTTTTTCCACTCTGAAGTTGGTACCTCAAAAATATGGTTTTAGAAGAATTCAACAGCTTCTTGAGGTGATGAAATTCGCTGTCCACGCATTTTTTTTGACATTCGAAAACAAAAATAAGTCGTTAGGAGGTAAATAAGGTGAATACGGGCAACGAGACATTAATTGTTTGACGTGCTGTGTGAGAGCTGTTATTGTCCTGATGAAGAATGCGACGTTTTTCGGTTGTTTTTTCTTGATTTCATCGATGAGTTTCGGGCAAACAAATTGTTGTATACCATTCAGCGATCCTCTAAAGCAATGGTTAAAACATGTCGAGTATAATCAAAGAAACAAGCGATCATTTTCTTGGAAGTGTTTGCGAACGAACCACTTTTGTTGGATTCGGTTTATCATGGAACACCCAAACAGTTGATTGTTGCTAAGTTTCCGGTTTGTACAATTTTATCCAGATTTCGCCTTCTGTTACGATGTTCTATACAGATGCATGTTCTCGGTCGAATTTCTTGAGCATTTCTTTATACCAATTTACAGGAGCCTAATTTGAGTTTCGGTCAAATAATGCGGAATCCAACGAGAACAGATCTTTTTCACAGCTAAATGTTCACGCAAAAATCGAATGTACTGCAGTTTTTCGATATGCCTAAGGGTGCGTCTATCTCACGGTAAGTCACATGCCGATCCTCTTCAATCATGTTACATATAGGATCGATGTTCTTTGGAACAACAACCGATTTTGGTCGACTTTCACGAAATTCATCGCGGACAGAAGCACGACCATGACGAAATTCTGTAAACCAACGGTCTTTTCGAATGGTGATTCATTACCAAAAGTTAAATGAAGCGATTCGAGGCATTGTTGTTGAGTTAGGCCTTTATTAAAATCGTAAAAAATCATCCAACGAAAATCTTCAACTGTTTTTTTAACGCTCACTGTAAACAAACTACTCTGCCGATTTCTGAGCTGCCACTGTTTTAACAATAACAAATGTCAAATTTTACAACAATGGTAATGTCACATCTCAGTGGCGCCATTTAGTGGTCGTTTGTAACAACTTAAAAGGCGGCCCATGTACTATAGGCCAGCGTTTCTATGTTTGATTAACATAGGAAATAGCTTCGAGACATCTTTGTCATTAATTTCCATATCTTTCAGAATCTGGATCATTCTGCCGTGCTGAACTTGATCGAACACTTTCTTCAAATTAATAAAGCATATATGGAGATAGTAATTAACGTCTCTAAATCTTTGAATTACCACTTGTAGGCTAAAAAGGGCTTTTCAGGTACCCAGTCCCTTACGGAAACCAAATTGAGTATCGGCTCTTCGATTTTTTGATAAACTCCCTGGTGAATTATTTTGAGGAATATTTTTAGGACGTGACTCATCAAGCTTAAAGTACAGTTGTCTTTGTATTATATTGAGTACTAGCCGTGGACTTGATTCACTACTATCGTCACTGCTTATTCCTTATGTTACCTAACGTAAAAAAATATCTGCCATTATTTCCCCTTATGTCCCATTATTTCTCCTTATCTCACATTATCTCTACATAATTTCCATTATCTAAGCTTATCTCTACTCATCTCCCATTATTTCTCCTTATCTCCCATTATTTCTCCTTATCTCCCATTATCTCACCTTATCTCCCATTATCTAGGCTTATCTCGACTTATCTCGCAATATTTCTCCTTATCTCCCATTATTTCTCCTTATCTTCCATTATCTCACCATAACTCCCATTACCTAGACTTATCTCTGCTTATCCCCCATTATTTCTCCTTATCTCCCATTATTTCTCCTTATCTCCCATTATTTATACTTATCTCCCATTATCTCACTTTATCCCCATTATCTAGGCTTATCTCGACTTATCTCGCAATATTTTTCTTTATCTCCCATTATTTCTCCTTATCTCCCATTATATCACCTTATCTCCCATTATCTAGGCTTATCTCGACTTATCTCGCAATATTTCTCCTTATCTCCCATTATTTCTACTGATCTCCTATTATCTCACCATAACTCCCATTACCTAGACTTATCTCTGCTTATCTCCCATTATTTATACTTATCTCCCATTATCTCACCTTATCTCCCATTATCTAGGCTTATCTCGACTTATCTCGCAATATTTTTCCTTATCTCCCATTATTTCTCCTTATCTCCCATTATCTCACCATAACTCCCATTACTTAGACTTATTTCTGCTTATCTTCCATTATTTCTCCTTATCTCCCATTATCTCACCTTATCTCCCATTATCTAGGCTTATATCGAATTATATGAAACATAACATATGTATAAATTTATAAAAAAACACGTAAATCGGATAAGCGGTTCTCAAGTGATAGGCGCACTAACAGACAGACAGACAGAGAGACGTTGCATTTTATATATATTATATCCTTTGCAACATGATATTGTTCCATATTTAATGGTTTAAGCAGTATATTGCAAGAGAACGCGTTAACGGTAGCCTTTTTTCCGACTTGATTCATTATTATCGTCACTGCTTATTCTTTATGTTACCTAACGCAATAAAATATATCCTATAACCTGGCCAGAGAACATATGTATGTTTTAAAAAAAAAGTACGTAACGCACTAACGGACAGACAGACAGACAGAGCGAGGTTGCATTTTATATATATTATAGATAGATAACCTGGCCAGAGAACATATGTATGTTTTAAAAAAAAAGCACGTAAATCGGATAAGTGGTTCTCCAGTGATAAGCGCACTAACGGACAGACAGACAGAGAGACGCTGCATTTTATATATAATATAGATATAGATTGTTATTATTATATAACCTGGCCTAAGAATATATGTATGAATTTAAAAAAAGACACGTAAATTGGATAAGTGGTTTTCGCGTGATAAACGCACTAATGGACAGACAGACAGAGAGATATTGCATT
The DNA here is from genome assembly GCA_019049505.1 of Pachyrhynchus sulphureomaculatus. Classification (NCBI taxonomy): domain Eukaryota; kingdom Metazoa; phylum Arthropoda; class Insecta; order Coleoptera; family Curculionidae; genus Pachyrhynchus; species Pachyrhynchus sulphureomaculatus. The sequence goes on from CM032454.1 coordinate 187,432,128, forward strand.
TTATATATATTATAGATTATAAATATTCTCTGCTACATAATATTATATTTAATGGTTTAGGCTGTGTATAGCAAGGGAACGCGAAACCGGCAAACTTTTTTCCGACTTCATTTACTATTAACGTCACTGCTCATTCCTTATGCGACCTATCGTAATAAAATATAACCTGGCCAGAGAACATATCTATGTTTAAAAAAAAAAGTACGTAAATCGGATAAGTGGTTCTCGAGTGATGAGCGCACTAACGGACAGACAGACAGACAGACAGAGAGACGTTGCATTTTATATATATTATGAATACATGCAACGGGGGCTTGAGCCAGTCTTGTGGAATGTTGTTCTATTGCTTCCACGTTTTCAGTTTTTCTTCTATACCCCTTATTAAAGACTCACTATTATTAACAGGGTTTCCATAGCTTTTATTTTTATATATTCTAGCGGCTTCCTTAACTTTCTAATGTAAATATAACGTATCATGTTTTTTCTACATATCTCCGATAACAGAGCATTCTATTCTAGCTTTTCTTATTTATTTTCGTATCGTTTTTTTATAGCTCTTTGTATCTCTGGGTGTTTATATTTTGTTTGATCTTCTTACCCTCATAATTTTAAGGATTTGATTCATCATCTAGCTCTTCTTCCTTTGTTGTGGGGTCCTTGGTATTTCAAAATTCGGAATGTCTTTTACAGATGTTTGGAATTCACTCCATAATACTTCAACGCCTGGCACATTGCTACTTTCATGCCTGTTGAATATATTCATCATTTGCTTTTCCAACTCTTCTACAACTGTTTTTCTTATAACGGTATCCCCGAGTATGGTAAAATCTAGCTTCTGTTTTGGAGAACTCTATATATATATATATATATATATATATATATATATATATATATATATATATATATATATATATATATATATATATATATATATATATATATATATATACTAGCCGGCTCCGCTGGCGTGGACTTGATTCACTACTATCGTCACTGCTTATTCCTTATGTTACCCAACGTAATAAAATATCTTCCATTATTTCTCCTTATCTCCCATTATTTCTCCTTATTTCCCATTATCTCTACATAATTTCTATTATCTAGGATTATCTCTACTCATCTCCCATTATTTCTCCTTATCTCCCATTGTTTCTCCTTATCTCCCATTATCTCATCCTATTTCCCATTATCTAGGCTTATTTCGACTTATCTCCCATTATTTCTTCTTATCTGCCACTATTTCTCCTTATCTCCCATTATCTCACCATAACTCCCATTATCTAGACTTATCTCTGCTTATCTCCCATTATTTATACTTATCTCCCATTATCGAGGCTTATCTCGACTTATCTCCCATTATTTCTCCTTATCTCCCATTATCTCACCTTATCTTCCATTATCTAGGCTTATATCGAATTATATAGAACATATGTATAAATTTATAAAAACACGTAAATCGGATAAGTGGTTCTCGAGTGATAAGCGCACTAACGGACAGACAGACAGACAGAGAGACGTTGCATTTTATATATATTATAGATTATACATTACAGATATTCTTTGCTGCATAATATTGTTCCATATTTAATGGTTTAGGCTGTGTATTGCAAAGGCACGCGCTAGCGGCAAACTTATTTCCGACATCATTCACTATTTTACGTCACTGCTCATTCCTTATGCTACCTATCGTAATAAAATATAGCCTATAACCTGGCCAGAGAACATATGTATGTTTTTAAAAAAAAAGTACGTAAATGGGATAAGTGGTTCTTCAGTGATAGGCGCACTAACGGACAGACAGACAGACAGACAGAGAGACGTTGCATTTTATATATATTAGAGATATATATTTATATATATATATATATATATATATATATATATATATATATATATATATATATATATATATATATATGTATATATATATATATATATATATATATATATATATATATATATATACATATATATATATATATATATATATATTATATATATATATATATATATATATATATATATATATATTCCATTCCCTTCGTCCCACCCTATGAAGCAAAAGCTGAACATCATTAAAGGTTGAAAAAAATAGAATAGATAAGATTTGTCACCCTTCCTTTAAAGATAAAAATGTAAAGCTCTCAGAAAATATCTTGATTGACAATTACTATCCGAAACCTCTTATAAAAAAGATATTTCAAAAAACCCCCTCGTCAAATCAATCCAACTAATCTTATAGCTACGACCAATAACGATATTAAGGTGAGCAAATTACAATATATAGAGGGTCTCTTCCAGTCTTTACCTTCCCTATTTGTGGGTACAGATGTAAAAATTGCCAGCTATAACTTAGAAAAGATTAATTGTTTTTATGCTAATTTGAAGGACAAAACCGATACTTTACAAAAATCTAATATTATTTATGGCATCTCATGCCAATGTGGTTTAGTCTATGTCGGACAAACGAGACAAAAGCTCTCTAAAAGACTAGCTCTACATAGAAGTAATAACAAACATAAACTCAACGCAACAAGTTTAAGTTTACATGTCAACAGTACAGATCACAGAGTAGATACACTAACAGTTTCATTCTGGATGTTGAAACCAACTACTTCAAAAGAAGCTTTCTGGAAATGTGCTACACAAAAACTTGTAAAACCAATCTCAATCATAAAAAGGACATAGAAGGATTGAGCTCTATTTACACGGCATCACACCAAACCAATTAGAAGTAACGATTTCTATGAGAAAATTAATTTCGAGTAAAGTAGACGTTCCCTTTTCCGTTCTAAATGTTTTTCGTGACATTTGAGAAATTTTTCCAATAATAAGCCGAAATGTTAGATTCCAACCTTAATGAATATCAACTTGATGCTTTTTGTTGGCTTTCTGACGAATCTATTACCGACAATAGTCGATGGTGGACCAAAAATCACTATAAGTTACTAAACGTTACGTCAAATATAAATTTTAAAATGGAATACCATTAAGGCAACGCACAGTGCGAAATTTCTTGAGTTTACCGGTACTTAATTATTTAAACCAGTAAAACAGTTCTATTTGTTGGTTTTTTAAAATTTTTAATAAAAATTAATGTGTTTTATTTAAAGTTTTTCAGTTTATTTTTGTTTTTTATTACAGAACAATTTAAAAAAAACATACATTTTGTAACAACATTTTGAACATCTATTCAGAACGAGACTCATTGCAATCGTCTGAAGACTCGCAATCATTACATGGGTCTGCAAATCTTTCTTACAACTCTAAAACTTCTGGCGTAACTTCACTATGCTTGGTTTTGGGTGCTTTACGAAGACTAGCGATGTACGGATCCGATGAAATAAGTAGTCGATTAAATAAATCCGTATTTGTGTCAATTTGGGATGTTTTTCTAGTAAAAAGTTAGCGATATTTTCTGCAGTCTTTGTTTCTTGCCTCCTGAGCTTCTTCAGAAAATTGTCCGATCGGAAGAATGCAAGAGGCTATAATATCCTTTCCATGACAAAGGACTTTATGCACACTTACGGGCATTGAGTACCAGAAATATTCTTTCAAATACAATTCCAAAGTTTCTCTTGCATATTCGCCGAACTTTTCTGAATCAATTTTAAGACCACAATTTAGGCACTCAACAGCACATGGAAACGCTTGATCTAATCTAAATTAACGCCAGTTATTTCGGAAGACTTTTCGGCATTTCTAAAGAATTTCCTCGCGGTATTACCATCGTTTGTGTTTCCGGTCTGCTGTTTTGGCATATCTATAAGCAAGCCAAGCTCCTCTTTGAATTTTTGTTGAATGTATTTTTTCTTCTCTGCAACTTTTTTTTTATTTTCCGCTCCACGAGCTTGCCATGCCTTAATATCTAGTTTGTACGATATATGTAAAATACATTCCAAAAACCTTATCCATGCATGGAGGGGTGATAGTCCAAGGGATAAAAAAGATTCATTTATATTTTTTTGAGGTATATCGCAGATGTTGTTCATCTCACTAGGTTTAGCCCCACATAAGTAGCATGTTTGTGATGATGCACAGGATGATACAGCATTGCGTACATTACCGTCAATCATACAAAAGATCATATTTGCTGTAACCTGAAATTGCTTGCCATCTACAAGTACAGTGGTTGGAGTAAGTTGAGATATTTGTTCTTTCGCTTTGTTTACTTCTGAGGTAATTACACTGACTGTTTCTTTGGCAAAAAAAAAGACTTAATGGGGCGACAGTACCGTGTGGAAGAAGAAACAGGGTTTTTCCAAATTACTGACTGATTATCGCCATTATCATTTACGGAGCACATTTGGATTGGTACCATTGATACACTAAACATACTATCATCAGAGCTATGTTTGTCCATATACTTTTGTCGATAATTAACTTGTTCCGCCCCATCACAACCCCACTTTACGATAATATTTAGTGCTTTAACGTTTGATAAAGTTCTAAGGATCCCTTCTAGCCCTGTACAAAGTCTTGCTACGGTATGATTTATAAGCGACTGAACTGATACTTCAGCTGAAACTTCAGTTATTGTTATGTCCTTTGGATAGCACAACCTCTTTGCCTCTTTTACAACATAATAAGGTGGATACAAAGTGCAACGGTGATTTTTTTTGCTTGATCTCGAACAATGTTGTACTGATTTGACGATAAGTTTGCATCAATAAGTAGCGCCAGAGCCTGGTCTGGAGTTAATTTTCGTGGGCTGTTTGAAGAAGACATGCGAGCCTTCTTGATTTTGCTACCCCTTTCTGGAGAACCAGATGCCAGTTCCTTGACAATCGCTGCAGAGTTTCGTTTTCCAGATTGGTATAGCTTTGGTGTAGTTGCTTTGGCTAACTCGTCTTGACTACCGGACTTCAAAAGATGATGCACTTTTCTGTTTTGTACTTTAGGATGACAATCCCTAAATTCTTTTTTAGATCTGCGTGCATTAGTCCCTCGATCCACTAGGCAATGCATCCCTTACAGCATTTGAAAATTTTACATTATTTTCAAGCCAGCTAGCATTTTTATTCAGAAATGATGCTAAATTTCGACTGGATTCCCTCCACCTTTTTTGTATTTTACAAACCAGCGCACGAAGAGTTTGCCTTTAAACTGCAAAGAGCGTCAGATGTTAGCATTAGTGAGCCTATTTTTCCAAAACAAAACCAATGATGGCGTCCGATGTCGGTTCTTCCTTCCACTTTTGGAATATGCAGTTATATGAAATTTGCAAAGTTATTCTGGAAAATGTTTAATTTAAAAGAAGATCGCAAAATATCGCAGAAGATCTTTTGTGTTTCCAACAGAGGAAAAAAAAACCTTTCAAATTTTGTGCGTTTCAAGCTGGTATTATGTAGTAACACTTTTTAAAGTCTCCACTGAAGTTAAAAATGTAAATTTTACTTACTTCTTAAAAATCACTTTTTTCACGAACAAATCACACACGAGTAAGAAAAGATTTAGCAATTATTTAAATGCTAATAATTGACAATTCTCTTATAAAATAAATGAAGAAAAAATCATGGCCTACTGACTTGCCGTTTGTATGTACCACTCTAATAACTTAAACAAATCGAATAGCTTTCTGTAGGCAAAAAGTATGATTGAATAAGTAATGCAACTTTCAGGTGCATTTTGCAGTGTTTCGCAGGGTTAATCCCCAAACTGAGTATGAGGTTTTAGAGGTGGGATATTAACCTACCAGAATAATGAATAATCTTATGCATTTTACGTATTTCAAAAATTGAATAAAATTTCCGCTAAACTTCCTAAATTTCGCACTGTGCAACGTGGTGTTTCTCACAGTTGGTTTTGGTTCTAAAAAGAACCTTTAAAAATGTTATTAGTTTTATTTTACCTTTTAAGACCTTTACATTTCTCCAAAGGTGCTGTTCTCAGGTTCTTTGTATGATTGTGTACGCGACCTGGTTAGTGAAATGCTTAACATACATATTTAATTAGAGGAAAAACTGTTACAAGTTTGTAAATGTACTATTATATAGCTTGCATAAACTTATATATCATACATCCTAATGAACAGCTTAATCCTTCTGTCGTTTGTTTGCATTTCAGTATCCACAAGAAGCTACTAACTAGGCAAGCAAAAGCTTGATTAAAAAAATAAAAAACAGAAACTAGAGCCCAAAGATCTCTGATTGCTCATTTCTGTTTTCTCACAAGGGCGTTTCCCAGAAGTTTTTCGGTCGTTATATATATATATATATATATATATATATATATATATATAATGTTAACTATTAGACACTAAAATAAACAGCTAAGAACCCACATCATATATATAAATATGAGGTGATTATCTTTTTCGCTGTTACATTTTATGTTATGCTTTTATGACCAAACGTGTACAAATAACAGCAGTCTTCCACCAACTAACTCTACTGGCCATAAAAACACCAAGCATATACTTAAATTAACGGTACAACCTTTAAGGTAGTTCCAAGAGCCAAATTGCTTACTTATCCATCGAATGATCATCAATTTCAGTTGAAAATGATTGATTAATGGATTGATTGATTGACTGATCACTTTATGTAATAACATGTATGTCATGTTTGCAATAAGAATGTTTTGTACTTTTTAAATATATATTTCTTGTGCCAATCCCGAGATACGTACATACGTGCTTGGCTTTGTATGGAATATAATGGACGGTTGTGTATGCGGATTCTAAAAAAAAATTGTAGGTATTATGGGAAATGTAGGTTAAGTTTTGTAGGTTCTAATTGGTGTGGATTTTTTTATGACCCAAGATATTGACGTCTTGATCAGCTTATAATGGAGATTACTTATTTTGATATCATTGGTGTACTAAATTACTGAAATATATAATTTTTTATTCATGTGGCAATAATAATAATACTTCACGAATAGTTACCCGAAAAAATTAACTGAATAAGATACTTTGTAACAGGTACGCCCCCGACAAAATTTTTGAAAATAATAATTCAAAGCTACCTTGAAATCGATCTATATTAACAGATCAAATAATGTTTCACAATAGACCTGACATTATGATAGTGAATACATTTTCAAATCAAACTTACAGGAGAAAAACACTGAGGAAATTGACAAATACATCAATTTTAAAACCATAGATAGAAATACAAAAGAAAATTAGCAGCTTCCAAACGACGTACCTAATTTTCTCGACAAGGAATATTATATGAACGAATACAAAACACTAAGTATTTGAACCTTAATGAACACTCCTATAAGATGTAGAAGGCAGTGGTACTTACCACGCCACCAACCCTCCGAAAATTTGTAACGAATGTAGCAACACACCACGTTACTTAAGGTCAGAAAACATGGAACATTAAAGGCACAGAAAACATAGCTATCACAACAAAGTGGCAAACACGTGACACAAGACGGACTGTAAAACGAAGTAGGCTACCTACTGCTAGATCGTTACAATGTGCCTCGTCGAGTTTCTCAGAAATGTCGCTCATATTTTTCCTTATCTATATCTGTGTCTATACATATATTATAAAACGCAACGTTCCTATGTCTCCCTGTTTTTCTGCCGTTAGTGCGCTTATCCCTCGAGAACCATTTATCCGATTTACGTTTTTTTTTTTTTAATTCATACATATGTTCTCTGTAACAAACGATAGGTAACCTAAGGAAAACTCAGTGACGATAATGCAAAAAATCCTAAACAATAATTCTATAGTTATAAAAATACAACTTCCGCTTGCGCGGCATCTCTAAAAAACTTGACCAAGTACATTTTAACGGGGCGGTAGCCAGCCGGCTTCGTTTTCCGGCGAGATTTGGTTCCATGTGTCGGTCTTTCTGTAGCAAAAGCTTAATTTTCTGTGTGAAGTGAATCATTTTGATGTTTAAATCCATATTCTCCGTAGAGAGAGTGCGAGTGACGTATAGCTTAAACATAATAATAAACACCGGTCAAGTGCAAGTCGGACTTGCAGAATTAGTGTTCCGTACCGGACTTTTAAAATAATAAGCGGAGGTATAAAATGATCAGTAGCTTCACAAAACACACCCCAAATGACAACCAAATAGAAAAATACCAATTGGCACTCGATGTATGTACATCCTAATGCTAACTTAAGTTGATAGGAGGGGAACACAGAAAAGGCAGGTCCAATTTTTTACGTATATGCCAATGAAGGTGGTGGAGAAGCATTTTTTATACTATTATATCACTCTAAGACAGAATTTTTTTCACTTTCTGCTGCCAGCAGATCTCTGCAAGTATAGCTGATGTGCGGAATTTCAGGGGTAAGGCCATTCCAGGTCCCAAGAAAAAAGTGTAATTTCGGGATTTTTTTACGAGAGTATAATAAAAGCACTCGAAAATTTATTTCAAGTACTTTATTAAAGAAATATTTAAGTCTTCAAAAATTTTTTTTTAATCTTTTTAATTCAAAATAGCCCCTTCAGAATCTCCGAAACAACAAGGCCCCTTTTATGTGACGCCTGAAACGGGCGAAACGATTGCCCCCGTAGATTTTAATCTAGAACAAAAAATCAAAAAATTTCGTTAATATATGTCAAAAACTAGTAGATAACCTTCGGAAATTTGCAAATATCGTTTTTTCGAAAAATGGTGCACATTTGAACAAAAAAAAAATGTTCATTTTTCACCTAAAAATTTAACGAACAATTTTTTTATAGAAAAGGAAATTTATAACTTATCGCAAAATCCGTAAGCTTTCCCTTAGATAATGTATCTGAAAAGTTACTCTTAAAATTTCAAGCGAATCAATAAAGATTTTTGGCAGCTATCGTTTCGCCCGATTTGGATTCTAAACTGGCCATCTTAAATTAAAAAGATAAAAAAAAAATATTTTTGTATACTTGAATATTTGTTTAATAAAATTCCTAAAATTAGCCTTTTTACCTAGGACTTAGAGTGGCCTTCCCCTTAAAATAAATGAAGAGAAAGAGAAAGAGGGAGAGGTTTGCAAAAAAGTTACATAATATCATTTGGGACAGTTTAATTATCAATTCTAATCTTATTAGTTTACATCACCAACTGACATATTTTTGGGATACTCCTACTTGATTCCTCCTAAGCCAGAATTTTTTTCAAGTCTCTATTAAGGGGTTTTATCTACCGGCAATTTTTGAAAAAATTCCCTTTTTTTTGCTTAAATGACGAGCGCGAGGCGCCACCCACGAACCATACTATAGTCTTAAAAAAGATATCATAGCCTTATTTTGGATTGAAAATTTTTTTTTAGCTTCTGGTGTTTAATTTCTGGAAGAAGTCATAGCGCATGAAAAGGCGTGTACTACGCGCGCAATCTGTTGGAATGATTTGGCTTAGTAGATATATTTAATCTATCACTAACGGCCAATGCTTTTTTAAATTATTTAGCTTGCATCATAAAGGTAAAAAAATTGGCATCGTAAAATTTTTAAAATTTCATTTTGAAACTTTAAACGCGTTTTTTCTCGAAACTACGTTCTAACTCCAACAATTTACATTTACATGGGTTTAACTTGAGCTTTTAACTATAATTTTTTAATAAGACTCTCTAGGGAAGTACACACAATTATTAGGATTAATCAATTATTTCTTTTTTTATAAACGACTTTTAGGACGATAATTAAAAATTTTTTGAAAAATTGATATTTTTTTAATGACCCTGTGCACTTCTCTAGGAAAACTAACGTAAATAATAAAAAAAATTTGTTTGCTCTAGACAGAGAATTAAAATTGCCGGCCGCGGAACACCTCTAAAAAGAGATGCCTCTGTTCTCGTGTTAATGCGCTACCATTTTGTCCAACACCAAAGAAAACAATTATTACCTGCCGTGTACGAATTTTTGCCGAATAACAGTTTTGTACATGTACACTTCCCGTTGTTATGTTCTTAACGTTCGCATTGTTTTATTCTATGTAGTGATCTATGTATTTTTACGATCTTTCTGCCTGGAAAAAATTGTAAAATTTGTTTTACCTACTAGGGTTGCGTCTTAATTCGTTCTCATCCTGACTACAGTCCTGACACAATATAAAATAAACTAAAAACACCTACCTCCGTCCCAAAATGACGTAAACTGCATAGTAATAAACCGATTAGAGTAGTAAACATGCACCTAAATAAAAATAAGATAAAAAGTGTAAATAAGGGCGACCACACAGTCCAGCTTAGACTTCCCTTTTTATAAACTCTATGCGGTAGGGATCACTAGAGCTTTTTTGTATTCTTTTGTATTTCATCTCTCTCTATCCTTTTATTGGATTTTGTTGGTACTTTGTGTATAACCGCCGCATCCTCTAATATGGATTTATAGCATGTTTTGACACTAATTCGTGCATTTTTTTGAGCACGTATCGTCTGAAGCTTTTCATGTCTGAACGGGATAAACCGTTGTATAAAAATAATGTATGAGCTAATTTCCATAAAAACGTGGATGGGTGCTTAATATGGTTGTCTTCATTTTTTACTTTGTTTTATTTATGGCCATTTTTAAAGTAAAGGATTTAAGAAAATGGGTTAACGGGAGGAAATATGTACAAGGTTGATTAGAAGACGCTCTGTTATTGAGCTGATATACTACGAGATTTTTGAAGAAAAGACGACGTTTTTGCCAAAAATCGATTTTATTCTTCAAGAACGATACACTTATTCCAGTGATCTTCTAACATTTGAGTACCTTTTATACAGTACGATTCATCGAGCTCTCTAAAATAAGCCTCAGTTTCCCATTCGACTTCTTAATTTGAGCTAAACCTTTTTCCCCGAAACCACATTTGAAAATTTGGAAAGAGGTTGAAACATCTTGACTTTTTTTACTTTTAATAAATATTTCATTTATTAAATAGAAGTCGTTATTTGCCCCTTATGTATATCTTAATTTTGAGAATGGATTGAGTGGATATTAATACTGATAGAGAACAGAATTAAGAAATCAGCTAGTTCATTTTTTACTGGTAGAGTACATGGAGATCGAGGTAATTTTAGTACGCCTTTTGAAAATAGTCTCTATAGTTGTTTAAAATTTGGTTTTACAGTTTTTTTTGGTCATCATTCATTTTAGGATAAAAAGAATCTAAGTTCAGCTCAAAAAATGAAAAAATACCGAAGAGTTAATTACTTGTTGAAATAAAATTAATTTACTTACAACCGTTGCGTCCTGCAAGAAAGAGCAGGAGTTTACTGAGACACTATACATTTAAATAAAAAGGGGTATATTTATTAACAAAATAAAAATTCCAAACTTCCTAAAAATTACTTCTACTAAATAACAACCCCTTAAGCTAGAAGAGTGTACACTATGGCATAGAGTCTTTAATTGGGATTATTAAGTTTTTAATTAAAGGCTTGATAAAACTCGATTTTAAAAGTTGTTGAAATTAACTCCGTTAATTACACGTATAGATTAGTGGATGGAAACGCACTTGTAGACAGGAAGTGAGATTTTTAGACTTGTGTGCTTATGACTTGCGATTGGTTTCTCCTCGTGGGTTTTCCATAACATACTTGGCATATCCTGGTGAGACTCTCATAAAGATATTGTCTCAGCCATCACCATCCTAGTTTCATTTGGGCTGCTAAACACTTTTTGACCCGAAATGCCTGAGGATGAGCGGGATACTTCAAGAAAGGAAAATGCTTTAAACTTGAGAGCTAGAAACCGTTACTGCACTACTACATCACTGAGAAAAAAATCACTTTCTGGTGTGCTGGAGAAGAAAGCCACTACGGCTACATGGTCGAAAAAAATTACTGCTGCTTCATGGTGAAAAAAAGCCTCTAATAATTGCATCTGGCCGCTTAAATATCTTCGTCCCTTTTCATTCAATTCTTTAAAATCGCTTACTTTCGGACGAAAAATTAAAGCAAACTAAATAAGTCGGCAACATGCGTTACACACTCTGCCGGTTTAAATTAAACTGCTCAAAAATTTAAAACACTGTTTTAAGCTACACTGCTCAAGAATTGAAATCACTGAGATAAATATAAAAATGTATTAAAATATAAATTATAGGGAGAAAAAAAAACAGTGTCGTAACATGATCTTAAAATCTAGGAAAAAAATGAATGTTACAAGGTAATAATCGCTGGGAGCTAGGTTTAGTGAATATGGCGGATGAGGAAGCAATGCATACCTCAACTGGTCCAATTTTACCATCAATTTTGTGAGCTGGTACATTTTTTGGTGAAACAACAATTTACTCTTCGTTAAATGCGGACTTTTTTCTTAATTTCATCATTCAAAGAGCCCAACTAACTAAGGTAATAGTCTACGCTAATTGTTTACCTCTTCTCAAGATAGTCGATCCGCCTTTCCATACGCATCTAAAAAAATTCTTGTCAAAACCTCTCCAGCTTATGTTTGTATTTTTGGATGCTTTGGTCGGCTTTCATGTGGTTCCAGCCACTCTACGAACTACCTATTGGACTTAGGCATATGAGGCCTGTTTGATAGATCAGTGACTTTCATAAGAGATGGCGCTCAAATCGATGCCGCCTTTTATTGTTGTTATTAACAACCTCGTTTAAGGCTACAAGTTTTTACAGCGTTTTAAAGTGAATAAGTTTGTCAAAATGGAAAAAAGTGAATTTCGTGTTCTAATAAAACATTATTTTTTGCTTCGAAAAACCATTAAGGAGACTGAAAAAAGATTAAAAAAGTATTATGGGGACTCTGCTCCGTCACATGAAGTGGTTCACTAAATTTCGTTGTGGTCGTACAAGCATTAGTGCTGCTAATCGCCCGGGACGTCCGAATAGGGTTACAAACGAAAAAATGGTCAATAAAATCCATGATATCGTATTAAATGATGTCAATTAAAGAGACATGGTAAACATCTCAAATGAACGTATTTTTCATATCTTGCGTGAACAGTTGGACATGAGAAAGGTGGGTGCCGCGTTTGCTCACGGTAGATCAAAAACGGAATTGCGTAACCATTTCGAAGCAGTGTTTGGACATGTTCAAGCGCAATCCAAGTGAGTTTTTGCGGAGTTACTGCAGAGTATGTTACTGCAGATGAAACGTGGATCCATTATTACATTTCAGAAACTAAAGAACTGTCGAAACAATGGATTGCTCCTAGCGAAACTGCTCCGAAAAAAGCAAAAACGGTTCAGTGGGCTGAAAAGGTCATCGGCATAGTTTTTTGGGATCCGCGTGGTATAATCTTCATCGCCTACATGGATAAAGAAAAAACTATCACAGGACAATATTATTCTTCATTATTGGATCGATTTTACGTTGCGTTGATGACAAAGCAACCCCATTTACCAAAGAAAAACAAATATTTTTTCTAACATGATAACGGCTACAATTATCATGGCCAAAATTATGGAATTGAATTACGAACTTCTTCCTCATCCACCTTATTCTCCAGATTTAGCCCCTTGTGACTTCTTCCTCTTTCCAAATCTGAAAAATTGGCTCGTTGGAAAGAGGTTGGCATCAAACGAGAAAATCAACAATGAAAAAAATGCGTATTTTGATGACTTTGAACAATCGTATTTTTTGGAAGATTTAAAAAAGTTAGAAAATGTATAGACATAATTACGTTCAAAAATAAATACAATTTTTGTGCAAAAAATATTTTCTTCCTTTCAAAGTCACTGACTTATCAAACTGCGCAAAGTGGTGGATTCATGTTTCGGCCATTGTTGCGAATCGCCGCAAAAGTTCTTTGAATTACGCCGAAATAGTGCCAAACAGTTCTACATCTGCAACCCATTGCTGTTTTTGCTTAATCGTGAGAATGCGTAGCATCCATCAAGCACATGGCTTTGACATGCAAATACTCATACAACATATACCTCCTGCGTTTGTTGATATCTTCACGATGTCAGCTATCTCTCTTACTTTCACTTTGTGGTCATTCAGAACAAGATGGTGGTTTTCTTGTATTTTTTGGAGTGATTGCTTCATTTGGACGTCCGGAAGCAGACGTGCCATAACACTTTTTAAGCCTTTCTTTGGTTCCGGCTGTATTTTTTCCATCAAAAAGCAATGTTTAATTAACCCACGAAATTCTTGTTGTCCCATCACTTTGCAAAAATCAAAAGTAGCGTTACTCAAGCAGCTGTAACTCGCATACAAATAGCCAAAACGTCTTAAAAATTTTATACGAATCTTCGAGAGTTTACACTAACTGAAAATCATATGGCTTTTTGTTTGTGCCGCCATCTCTTGGAAAGTCTCGAAACTTTTCACCTCATATAAGCAGGATAATTTAGCATTTTGGGGAGAAATCCAAAGATAGACGAGTAGCAATCTCAATTTTAAGCTCTAAGAACGTACCACTTATTGTTATGTAAAATTTTTATTTTGAAAAATTTAAATCAACTATTAATCAAACCTTTGAACGATTTAAATAAAGCAATTAGTACTACCTCTCTTTAAAAAACATCTGCTTATTTCCCTAAAAAAGTATATACAGTTAATCTTGAAAATTAACTGCAGCTTATGAAGCTTAAACTAAGCACTCTTTCTCCTTTTTATAAGGCTTTTTGAACATTAAAGTGTGCTTATTTAAATGCCGTTGTCCTAGGAATGAGAATATGGGATTTAGTTCACCCCTTTCAATGTGATACTAAATCGTTGATGCGGTTGTGTAAAAATGCTAATTCGATACGCACGGCTTGTGTCTCTGGTATATATAGTGTGAGTTTTATAAAATTAATTTAAAATAGTGGAAGTATATACACATTTATAAATTAGGAATAACATAACAATAGTTAATCCAGAGTATAAAAAGAAATGTGTTAAATTAAGAAAGGTCGCACCCATAACTCTCTTCAACTAAGTAGACCCAACGCTAAAGTATTTTATGAATATTCCCTAAATCGGTTGACCTACCAGACTCTCTCCAAAGTCTGTGGACACTACTCAGTATATATCACCACTACACCAAACACTTTATTTTTGTACTCGACGTGCGTTTCGCTAACCATGTTAGCTTCATTAGAAGCGATGATTGACTACTACTCAATCATCGCGCCTGATGAAGCTAATATGATTAGCGAAATGCGCGTCGAGTGCAAAAATAAAGTGTTTGGTGTAGTGGTGATATATACTGAGTAATTTTAATTTAGCCAAATCTCCTTCCCGCGAGCATTTTTTGAGGTCTGCGAATAGATAATAGTCGCTGGGGGCCAAATCTGGAGAATACGGTGGATGAGTAAGCAATTCGAACTTCAATTCATGCAGTTTTGCTATTGTAACCATTGCCTTGTGACACGGTGCACAGTCTTGATGAAAGAGCACTTTTTCTTGTTCATTTGTTGTTGTGTCTTTGGTCGCTTCGAGCGGCTTTCACCGGCTGCTGTCCACTCAGCTCACTGCCGATTTGATTCCGGTGTGTAGTGGTGGATCCATGTTTCATCGATTGTCACATATCGCATGAGAAAATCCTTAAACAGATCCAAACAGCGTTCAGAAACATCAACACGTTGTTGTTTTTGGTCCTCTGTGAGCAAACGCGGTACCCATTTCGAACAGAGCTTTCTCATCATCCAAAACAATTTTGTGGATTTTTTTATGTTTGCCGATGTAACCACCTCATTTGGGCGTCCAGAGCGCTCAGCATCTTTTGTATCTGTACGACCGCGTTTAAATTCAGCATACCAGTAATTGATGAGTGATTTTCCAGATGCAGAGTCCCCGTAACACTTATCAAACCATTGCTTTGCTTGAACGGTATTTTTTCCATCAAAAAACAGTGTTTAAGACACGAATTCGATTTTTTCCATTGTTTTGAAAATATCAAAAGTAGCGTCACTAAAACCACGGTAACTTCTAAACTAATCGTCGAAATATCATGAAATTTTGACATGTATCGTTTGAAGATTGGTAAATCATATGGATTTTTTGAAAAGGGCGACATCTATGTGTCAGACCGTCAACGTCAAAACACTATTTTCTATAGACTGTTGTATAAGACTGGTTGGTTATAGAGCAGATTGAAAATTAACCTTATAGTTAGATAGATATCACAGAGTGTACTAGTCAGTAATATATATTTAGTGTTACTTTTCTTCTTATATGTACCATATCAGGTCCCCCAGAAGTTGGCTATTACTCTGGCATATTCATCCCTGTTCCCTGCGACTCGGAATAACTCCTCGTATGTTCCTCAGCCAAGAAGCTTGCCTCCTACTAACGCCGCGCTTGCCCTCAATCTTTCCCCTCATTATGAGCTGCAATAACTCACAATGAATGCCACGAAGAACGTGTCCCAAATACTCCAGTTACCGTTAATAACAACTCTCTGATTGATAACATAAGCTTTGCACGGATTACGGAGAATCCTTCCATGCAACCACATCTCGAAAACCTTCAAGCGATTAAATTTCGCAACCTTCAATGTCCATACCTCGGTGCCGTACAACAAAACTCAGTTTTATATTAATGCTATCATCGAAAAAGAGAAACTGCATTTTAATGAAGTTTGTTCTGCCTGTTTCTATTCTGCACTTAATTTCTTTGTCAGGGTCTAACTGGTCAGTAATGTAGCTTCTAAGGTATTTAAAATAGTGTACTCTCTCTATCGCTTGACCGTTGAGATGGAGATCAACATCTGCATATTGTTGGCAGCTAAAGACCATGAATTTGGTTTTAGATAAATTAATGTTGAGGTCCATATCCGCTCCTGCCCGTTCAACTCTATTTAAACAGGCGTTGAAAGTCTTCAATCCTATCACGCAAGATACCAGTATTATCCGCATATCTGATTGTGTTAATGAGCTCTCCATTCACCTTCACTGCATATGGTTGTTCATATAAAGCTGTTTTGAATATTTTGTCGGAGTAAAGGTTAAACAGCAACAGCGAAAGTATGCAGCCCTGTCTCACTCCTCGTTGGATAGCAACATCTTCCGACCTGATCTCTCCATATTTCACCGATGCCGCATGTCTCCAATACAGATTTCTGATTATGCGGATGTCTCTGTTGTCGACTCCTGTGTTCTGTAGCATTTCGATTAATCGTGTATGCTTTACCCTATCGAAGGCTTTCTCATAATCTATAAAGCAGACAAACACATCCCGACGTTGATCTCTGCACTTCTGGAGCAGAACGTTCAAAGCAAAGAGTGCCTCTCGTGTTTCAAGATCAGATCTTCTTCGCACTTTCTTCTAATTCTGACATAATAATTCTAATTCTAAGGAACAGTTTCAAGGTATGAATATTACTTTTACACCTATGTAATTCTTCAGACAATTTAGAGTACGAAGATTTGGCCAATCTGTATAAAAAATCATCATCTCTAACACGTGCAAG
The DNA here is from genome assembly GCA_019049505.1 of Pachyrhynchus sulphureomaculatus. Lineage (NCBI taxonomy): Eukaryota > Metazoa > Arthropoda > Insecta > Coleoptera > Curculionidae > Pachyrhynchus > Pachyrhynchus sulphureomaculatus. Next base: position 187,449,373 of record CM032454.1, read on the forward strand.
TGCTTCTTGCACTTTAATTCAACTCTTAAAGTAACTTCATGAAATGAATTATAATATTTCACTTCCCTCGCTAAGTGAAATATCATTCATATTCGTAAAAAAGTCACCCTCCTAGATGTTTGCATTTCTTCTAGGGTTTTTAGAACATGAACATCATAGTTTCCAACTTTTATCGGTCTATCGGTCTATTGGCACGAGAACTCTCGAACGAAATTAGATATCAATTTCGAATTTGGTACCTACATAATGCTAGAAGTAAGAAAAAAAGAATGTCGTTTTTCAGCGATATCTGTCCAGAAAAAGCGAGTGTGGGGTGAATAAACTTTAGATAGTTTCGATGGTGCCTTAATAATTGTTCTTAGGAGAAATAATGACAAGTTTTAGATATAACTATTAATAGTTAGAATTTAGAGGGGTGGAAGAGAAGGTAAGATTTTATTGTTTGTTCATTTTCATTTGCGAACATTCCTGAAGCTTTTCCTCTGCACAGCCTAGCCTTTCTTGTGGTCTTACTATAGGGCACCAATCACTTAAGATATCGGGTTAATATATTACTTTAGGCTAAGAAAGTCCAATCCAGTATTTACTTTATTAAATTATTTTTTAATAAGATAAAGAAACATAATATATTAATAACATTGATTCTACATTTTATAGTAGTTTTGCTAATTTATAATACCCCTGTATATTTTAAACCCTAAATTATATAACCCAATAAAAGGGTAGCCGTTCGTGATCCCGTACAAACATAAGAACAGAATAAAGGGGGTTGGATCGCTGTCCTACCACTTTTAACATAGACCACTCCGTTGTTAGTTCAGTAGGAACTGTAACAAAGGTATCATTTTTAGGTTTTTTTTATTCAAAGGCATACAATCACTGAAGAGGTTTTGTTACTATGAATAGATTTTAATTTCGATATCAAATTTTTCAACTCGGAAAAGGTATGATAGGATCAGGGGTGTGGTTAATAGATTTTATTCGTTGTGGGGTAGGTATTTATTTCAACAAGAGGCACAAGCTCAGTTATAGTGGACGAACGAGTTATTTCTAGGACGTTGAACCAGAATTATGAATAATTTTCGCATTATATGGGTTATTTTAAACAGTTATGTCTGCTTAAAACTAGAAGACGATAGATAAAAAAAGACATATATAAGCTTTAGAGGAAGAAAACAATGCTCTTTGTTCTTGCATCAAAAATACGAGTATACAAAGCTATGGACTATCAGGGCAAAACATCCGAAAAATGAAAAAAAGCTCCTAAAGTACTTCAGTAATATCAGTTACTTATTTGTGGTGCCAATTACAGTATTGTTTTTCGTGCCGAATCGAACAAAATAATGGTCAGGTCGATAGGACCAATAGGTTGCTATGCCAATTTATTCAATGTTATGACCCATAAAATGTGGTTTTTCTCAATATTTCAAAATTAGTGCAATTTTTAGTGGTTAATCGAACTATTTTGCTGTCGCTAGGATGAACTAATGGAAAAATATAGTAATAATACTATTTCAAAACCAAACATTTTATTTAGGTAGGAACCAGAGATCACTGCTTACACACGATTTTTATATGGAATGTTTTCAGTGGTTTTTATTCTTCAAGGAACTCGTCAAAAATAAGCAATCATGCAGCGAACATTATCTTATATATATATATATATATATATATATATATATATATATATATATATATATATTCGATTTTTACTACTCCGATCGAGAAATTAGGGAGTGCTCTTGGCTTAGACCTATGTTCGAAATTTACTAAATTTCAAAGTGCTCTTGCGGCTAAACTTTCACCTGACAAAAAAAACCTATAGAACATAATTTGTTGGAAATTTATGTATATATGTTATTTGTAGTTTATTTGTGTATGGGAATGCTTTTATCGAAAAGTGCGTGGTTTTCAACTTATAAGTGAAAAATTTAAAAAAGAACATTTTTCGTCGTTTTTTGCATTTTAATCAAAACTCACAATATATACGAAGTAGCAAAGTTGAAATTCGGATTCAGCACCCCAAAAAACATAGAGTATAGTTGAGAAAAAACTTTTATATTCTTTTCCTGAAATGACCACTTTTGTCTCCTGTTTACTGGACTGTCAACTAAAATCGTATCGGTGATATTCGGTGGCGTTCTTTACGGGAAATCGAACCCCACAGTACCCTCTATCTAAGCAAATAAGAGGTTCTTTTGAGGCGAGTGGAGCTAGTCTTCAAAACTCACGGAGAACAAAAACTATCGCCTTGCTTTCATTTTCATGGAAGCAAAAATCGGTAATATGAAATACACTCATGTTTGCTACATGAAAGCTTAATTTTAACGAGTTCCTTGAATAACAAAACCTTTGAAAAACGTTATAAGCAATTTAGAATTCACTATCTCTAAGGAACATTTCCATACAAAAATAGTGCGTAAGCAGTGATCTCTGGTACAGGCCAATTTGGGGGCCGTTTTTATTCTTCTGTGAATGCTATTGGAAAAAAACTTGTCGAGGTAGGAAAATTTGAGATTTAAAACTACAATAAAAATTAATAATAATAATTTTTAAAAGTGTTTTGAAATTTAGGGTTTTTTCCACTTATTTCCCACTGTGGGGCGTACCTTCTATGAATTACTAAACTAACCCACGCCCGCCACAGATTACAAAGCGTACAGGTACAATTCTTCTGGATGTGAAGTATTAGCGCGACATGTATTTCTAATAAGAACCGCTCTGGGAGGAATTAGGCGAGCTACATCCTTCGAATACTTTCCATGAAAATATTTGTAGAATAGGCTCAAGTTGCCAACCGTTCTTCGATGTTCCAGCGAATCAAGGCCGCCGGTCAGTTCCGGGTCTCCAATCAGATAAACAGCTCTTCTCTAAATAAAATCCTACAAATGCGATGTATGTTTGGGAGCGGAGCCCCAAACATGGGAGCAGTATTCCATAGTTGGTCGAATTTGAGCTTTGTAAAGAATTAACAGTTGTTGTGGAGTGTATAGCTTTCTGGCTCGAAATAATATTCCCAACTTTCGAGAAGCTCTCCTTCCTATGCCTGCGACGTGTTCATGCCAGGACATATTTGCTCCCAAACTAACGCTTAACAAACTGAGTGACGATGTTAGAGGAATGGAGTACCCCGCCATAACTATGTCGGGTTCAGAAACGTTAACTTTTTTAGAAAAAACTGCCGCCTGGGTTTTTGTAGCGCTAAATTCCACTTGATTACTGTCACCCCAAGATAGAATTTCTTCCAGGTCGTTGTTAAGTTGAACGTCTTCCCGCCATCCGCGGATACTCATCTGAGTAGCCGATGTCTGAGCGTTCAAAGTGAATGAAGAGATAAGTGTACTGTCATCTGTAAAGCTGTAGATTGGGTTTCCGGTCTTTTCCAGCAGATCGTTAATGTAAATGAGAAAAAGAGTAGGAGATAGTATGGAGCCTTGGGGTACACCGGCGTTGACAGTGAAGGTGTTAGAAAGAAATCCGTCGACTGCCACTCGTACAGAACACTCTCTGAGGAAACATGAGAGCCACAAACAGAACTTGTCAGACATACCATAAGAGCATAGCTTAGCCAACAGTCCATCGTGACAAACACGCTCGAATGCCTTGGATATGACAAGAGCAACCGCTCGAGATTCTCCAAAGGGTTTAATTGCGCTGTTCCAAACATGTGTTACATAAGTCAGAAGATCTCCTGTTGATCTATGTTTACGAAACCCATATTAGTGATCGATAATAATGTTGAATCCTTCAAGATATTTTAGAAGATGCAGATTGATAGCCTTTTCCATGACTTTCGATAGTATTGAAAACAGTGCGACTGGTCGGTAGTTATTTGGCAAGGTCTTTTGCCTTTTTTAGGTATCGGCTGAACTGTGGCACATTTCCAGCAGAAAGGAAATATTCCCTTTCTGTAGGATAGGTTGAAAAGTCTACAGAAAACTGGTGTTAGTTTCTCGCACAGTTTTTGAGAACTATGGCAGGTATTCCGTCAGCGCCAGAAGCTTTTTTTGATGTCTAGCTTCATTAAAATAAGTTTGATGATACGCTGTCTGAAGACAATATCGGGTATCCTTGACTGCACTATGGGAATAGTAGGTGGTGTTTTTCCTTGGAAATCGACAGTAGAATGCAAAACAAAGAGTTCAGCCAACAAGTTCGCTTTTTCAACAGGTGTGAAATTTTTTATATCATATATATATATATATATATATATATATATATATATATATATATATATATATATATATATATATATATATATATATATATATATATATATATATATATATATATATATATATATATATATATATATATATATATATGAGGCTATGAGCGCAACAGTGGCCTAACCCACATTTTCCTTATTATTCTATTGAAATTAATGTTTAAGTTGTCCAAAATTACAACAAAAGCAATTATTTATGACAGAAAAAACAAAATTGTTGATTATCAGAACTTATTACTGAGAAAAATTTGCAAAAAATATTACAAAAAAAGAAGTTGCATTTATCTCCAATAGGGATGCTTGGGGGTTAGGCCACTATTGCGCTCATAGCCTCATATATATATATATATATATATATATATATATATATATATATATATATATATATATATATATATATTTATATATATATATATATATATATATATATATATATATATATATATATATATATATATCATTACTACATCAAACACTTTATTTTTGCCCTCGACGCGCGTTTCGCTAGCCAGGTAAGCTTCATCAACAACGATGATTGACAACATAGTCAATCATTGCTCCTGATGAAGCTAACATGGCTAGCGAAACGTGTGTCGAGTGCAAAAATAAAGTGTTTAGTGTAGTGGTGATATATACTGAGTAGTGTCATTGAGCCAAAGATCCCATATTCCCAACATATTTCCTTAACCATGCAAGCTTATTCTTTGTCCTCCTATAATCGACACGAAACCGACAAATTTTATACCAATAATGTGAACAAATTAGATATTTTTAAAAGGAAATATTATTGTCTCCGGCCCTTTGTAAAGTGATACACATAGATCCAATCTAAAAGAAAATCAACTTCTTTTTTAACTTAAGGAAACACAGAACGGTAAAATTCTCTCTATCCAATCAGCCTGAAATAACACAAAGCATCGCAAAGATGGACTCGAGTAGATTAAAAAAAGATTAGTTTCTACGATTCAAACGACGATTCGCACAAAGCTTCTCACAAAAGAAATAATTTTATTCGAAATAAATTGTTGATTTTATCAACTCTCAAAGTAGCAATTTCATGAAATGTCGCTTGAATAGCGCTCGCGTTACATTTTTGAGGGCTCTTCAGTTCACGACCAGTTTTACATCTGTCTAAATGGATGCTTATAAAAAGAGAGTTGAAATATTCCCCCTATATTCTTTTTAAATACTTCTCTCTAAAATTTTGTAAAAATTAGGTTTATGTAAGTGCAGCTTAATCAAAAAGAAATTAAAAAAAAAATAACCAGTCAAGTGCAAGTTGAACTTGTGTTCCGTACGTTGACTGCTTTTAAAATAAAAATTTTTGTTATATAAAATGATCAGTGACTTCACAAAACCCACTTCATATGAGTTTTCAACTAAGTTTGTTTCCGATCTTTAATGAAAACTGAACTGAACTTGAAATTTTTGTTTTTTTATATACCAGATAAATTATTAAAAGTAATGCACTCGTGATAATTTTCGTTCAATCTACACTTTATGGAGAATATTCCAGAATTTTTTCCAAATTTATTGATTAGCACTTTTGGAGATAAGGGGGGGACAGCGATTTTTCGCGATTTTTTAAAAATAACGCAAAGAAAAGCGCGCAAGTATTACATTATATATATTTTTGAACTCGTGTTCTTACAAGCTTTCATTTGACACCCCACTCGATGACCTGGTAATAAAAAAATTTTTTCACTTCCGATTTCACCCCCAAAACTAACCCCTTAAGTCCAAATTTAACTTTCAAAACTATACGGTTTTGATGAGGCCATCAATTTCTATATTAATACCAAATTTCAACTTTCGATGTCAAATAGTTTCGTAAAAAGTCAGGTGTGACAGACAGACGGACGGACACCAAAGTGATCTTATAAGTGTTCCGTACGGAATACTAATAAGTTAAATGATTTGTCTAGTACTAAAATAAATAGCCAATTTTACTTCCTCACAATAAAGAATAACCTAGTCCAAGTATTAGGGCTCGATATTTTAAACGATGGTGCTTTCTCATGAGATATTTATCACAAAGGCAAATTTAACAAAGAAAAGGCTTCAGAGAGATTTACAAATGTAACTTGTCATTTTCCTTTTTTTTTTGTATCGTTCACCTCCCCGCCTGAGTAGTGATTTTTTTACCCGTTTTCATATCCTAAGGATATCGGCTAGGAAGTCGTAATACCCGTCAACATTATCCAAGTGCCGAAACATACATTTCTGTATTTCACAGCACCTTTTAGACAACGCGGTAGTGCTGCCTCGGGCGTTATTGCATTTATATTAACTACGTGGTCAGGCCAAATATACTTAAATAATTTAATACATAAAGTACGAGGCTGGTTTGAAAAGTCCGTGTAAAATCCGAGAGATGGCACCACCGGCGCATATCGAGGTCATGTTTAGTTAGTAGCATCTCTTGAATGAACGCACACCAAGTTTCAGCCATATTGGTCTATTTCTTTGTGTTTGGCATTCGTGTGAATCAAGGAAGTCGAGTGATTTTCAAGAAATGGACAAAAAAGAATTTCGTGTGGTGATTAAACATTACTTTATGAAAGGCAAAACGCCTCCGGAGACTAAAGAGAAGCTTGATAAACATTATGGTGACTCTGCACCTTCGATTAGAACAGTTTATAAGTGGTTTCAAAATTTTCGGACTGGCCATATGGGCACAAGTGACGCTGAACGTTCTGGATGGCCTGTGGAGGTTACGGCTCCAGAAATCATTGATCAAATCCATGATATAGTGATGGATGACAGAAGAGTTAAGGGGCGTGAGATTGCTAGTGCTGTGGGCATCTCGACTGAACGGTTACATAATATTTTGCATAAACATTTGGACATGAGAAAGCTATCCGCAAGATGGGTGCCGCGATTGCTCACGCTTAACCAAAAACGGAATCGTGTGAAGTATTGCAAGGTTGGTTTGCAACTGTTCCAGAAGAATCCGGAGGACTTTAAGCGTCGTTTCGTCACTGTGGATGAAACATGGATACATTACTATACTCCTGAGACCAAACAACAATCTAAACAATGGGTTACCAAGGGGGAATCTGCACCAAAAAAGGCGAAGACCGTTCCTTCGGCCGGAAAGGTTATGACGACTGTCTTTTGGGATTCGCAAGGGATAATCCTCATCGACTATCTGGAAAAGGGTAAAACTATTACAGGTGAATATTATTCATCGTTATTGGACCGTTTGAAGACCGAGCTGCAAGAAAAATGCCCGCGATTGGCCCACAAGAAAGTCCTTTTCCATCACGACAACGCACCAGCACACACCTCAGCAGTTGTGGTCGCAAAATTAATGGAAATAGGATTCCAACTCGTTTCACATCCCCCCTATTCTCCAGACTTGGTTCCCTCTGACTACTATTTGTTCCCCAATTTGAAGAAATGGCTGGCGGGACAAAGATTTTATTCAAACGAGGAGGTGATTGCAGACACTAATGGATATTTTGCAGACTTGGACAAATCCTATTATTCGGAAGGGATCAACAAACTAGAACATCGTTGGACGAAGTGTATAAGCCTAAAAGGAGACTATGTCGAAAAATAAAAAAGGTTTACCCCAAACACATAAGTAGTTTTTATTTTTGCACGGACTTTTCAAACCAGCCTCGTATGCCGACCTGCGGGATTGAACCCTCGACCTTCTGCACAGTAGCCAGGTACTACACCACTGAGCTACGGCTAACCTGAAGATAGCAGATCCTTTAAAATTGACAATAATAGCACATTTATCAGATTCCTCGATATAAAGAATTCTGAAAGGGACGTTTAATATGAAAAGGGCATCATCTCTGACCCACCTCTCATTATCCCCTTATATAGAATTTCTGATTCAGAAATAATATAATTTTCGGGATATTCAACCCCGAGAACCCGAAAGGGTGGTATATATTTTATGGGCATAGCACACGTGCTGCAGCGAAATTCTTAAAGCGCTAAAGGAGCTACGCGTGTACGACAAATGCGATTCACGTTAGTTTTGAATCGCTGTAAATTGTATTCAGTGGGAAACGCCGTCCTGGGCAAATCATACCAAAGGGATGGGGTTCTCCATATAGAAGACTGCTTGAAAAGGGTTGTACAAGGGATGATAAGCTGAGCTTCATACGGATGTGAAGCATTAGCGCAACGTGTATTCCTAGCATGTGCCGCTTTAGGAGGAATTAAGCGGGCTACATCCATTGAATATTTTCCATGAAAATACTAATAGAATAGACTCAAGTCGTCAACCATTCTTCGATGTTCCAAGGAATCTAGGTTGCTGGGCAGTTCTGGGTCTCCAGTCAGGCGAACAGCTCTCTTCTGGATAGAATCCAACAAATGCAGTATATGTTTGGAAGCAGAGCCCAAAACATGGGAGCAGTATTCCATCTTTAGTCGAATTTGAGATTTGTACAGAACACTGGAGTGTAAAGCTTTCTATTTCGAAACAATATTCTTAGCTTTTGAGAAGCTCTCTTTGCTATGCTTGCAACATGTTTATGCTAAAATATTTTTGCTCCTAAATTACCGCCCAGCAAATTAAGTGACGATGCTAGAGAGATCGAGTGCCCTGATATAACTATATCGGGTTCAGCAACGTTAACTTTTTTAGAAAAAACTGCCGCCTGGGTTGTTGTAGCATTAAATTCTACTTGGTTTCTCTAACGCCAAGATAGAATTTCTTCCAGGTCTTTATTAAGTTGAACGACTTCCTGCTGACTGCGGATACATGCATGAGCAGGCGATGCTCCAGCATTCTAAGTGAATAAAGAAATAATACATGCTATTATCTGTAAAGCTGTAGATAGAATTTCTGGTCCTTTTTAGCAGATCGTTAATGTAAATAAGAAAGAGAGTAGCAGAGTGGGAGACACCACGTTGATAGTGAAGGCGTTAGAAAAAAATCCGTCGACCGGCACTCGTAAAGAACGCTCTCTGAGGAAACACGCGAGCCATAAATACACATTTTCCGACATACCATAGGAGTGTAGCTTAACTAACAATCCATCATGCCAAATACGGTCGAAAAGTTTGGATATATCAAGTAGAACACCTTGAGGTTCCCCAAAGTGCTCAATGGCTTTGTTCCAAATATGTGTTACGTAAGTTAGATCTCCTGTTAACCTTTGCTTACGAAGCCATATGGTCGCTAATAATATTCAATCAATCAAGATATTTTAGAAGATGCTGATTGATAGCCTTTTTCATGACTTTCGATATTATTGAAAGCAGTGCGACTGGTCGGTAGTTGTTTGGCAAAATCTTCTTGCCTTTTTTGCGTATCGGCTGATACTTCCTTTCTGTAGCATAGGTTGAAAAGTCTACAGAAAACTGGTGTTAGTTCTCTAGTGCATTTTTTGAGTACTATAACAGGTATTCCGTCAGCCCCAAAAGCTTTGTTGGTATTTAATTTCATTAAAATACGTTTTAAGATACGCTGTCTGAAGACAATATCGGACATCCTTGACTGAACTATGGGAATAGTCGGTGGTATGGAAATCGACAGTAGAATGTGAGGCAAAAAGTTCAGCAAGTTGACTTTCTCAACTGATGTTGTAATAGTATTACCTGGTCGTGTGCGTGTAATGGATTTAGTGAAATTTTGACTGATATCCTTAACGGCTGACGAAAAATATCTGAAATTTATATAACATACATATAACACGATATCACCCACGTCAGCATTTTGACCCCTTATATGTTTACCTTTAAATAATAAAACAAAAGCGTAAATTTTGTTTTACTGTCAACCAATAAACATAAAATATCATTAAAACAACACAATACTGAACGAGCCCACCCCCTTTGATTCCATTTGTCTAGAGCTCAAAAACTATAGGTTCCTTCTCTATTTCACGTATTACATTTTTGTAATTTGAAATGAGTACGGACATACGGTTGTATTTTTCACAATATAGGGATCTTGAAACGTAAAAAATCCGTGAGGGTATTTTTCACAATAACATTAACTTAGTAATTTTCCCGGTGCCGCTGAGTATCGAATTCACATCTCAGCGTATATGCTGTGCTAGGTTCTTTTTACGAAAACTGATCTATACGACGCTGCAGCTTATACTCCGTAAAGACAGCTGTAACTGTAGCTGTAGTTGTAAAGACGCTGCTAAACATGTTACGCATATCTTGTAAACGTAGTTAAATTAAACAGAACTGATATCGTAATAAACAAAGTAATAAAAACAACAATTTATTTCCAAATATTAAATAAACCTGTATTCTAGTTTTAGGCTGAGAATAAATTATGAAAGCTGTGCTATCCGAAAAAGTAACTCTGGTTTTGATAAGTGTAAGAAATGTTTAAATTTGCATAGTACACGTTATCCTCATGTGAATGTTCTTAAACTTTCCCTCAACATGTAACTTTAATATAAAGAAATTATGCGATTTGTACCAATACCGAAATACAATTATTTATTTATTTTTGTTTATCGGTCACCTCGCTGCCTGGATTTTATACATTAAGATGTTTAGAGATCAAAAATTATTATTAATAATAATAATAATAATAATTACACAGCCAGGCATGACTCAGCGGCAAAAGTAGCTCACCAAACACTAGCCACAACATACAAACTCATAGAAAACACAGATCCCTACTACAAATACACACCAACATCCATACTTGAAAATAAAGATTAGAAGCTCTACTGGGGCATCAGTATCCATATAGATAAAACAGTCTCCGCCAATAGACCCGATATTACTTTTCAGTGCAAAAAAAGGAAAAGTCACATATCTAATTGACATAGTTGTCCCCAACGACACAAACATCTACACGAAACACACAGAAAAAAATCTCCAAATACACAGACCCTGCAACAGAAATAAAAAGGCTATGGAAACAAGAAAAAGTCATCATTGTCCCTCTGGTCATATCAGCCACAGGCCTTACACTAACAACATTCACACGACACTTAGTACAATTAGGACTCAATACAAATATACACAGAAACATTCAGAAGTCAGTGATTTTGAAAACATCTAACATTGTCAGGTTCTTAATACACAATGGTTTGTGCTGACTTGGTTTAGGCCCGTCAGCCAAACATGGAACGACATTGACCAAATGTGAGAAAGAAGAACAAAAACAATCTATATAACGATAATTTTATTTTCTCTTTTCTGCAAAACAACATTAATATTAAACACTTTACGTTATCAATTTCAATATGTCCGATACATTATTCTTAGAAAGTCTCTTCTTCGGCGTTGGTGGAACAGCTCCTTGGAACTATGCATCTCTTCTAAACTAGACGATTACCCCACATATTTACATATGTACAGCTCTGGCGCGTAAGAAAGGAATGAAGTTTGATATCTGTTAATAGATTTCAAGAAAAGGAACCATTATCATTTTCATCAGTTTATACTGCGACCTGCGACTTGTTATGTTCTGGGCCACTTGTACCTAATTTTCAGCCACCCTCTTCAAATCATCAGTTCACTTAGTAGTCTACCTCTACTTCGATCCTGGTTGTCACTCTATATTTTTTTTTGTCCATCATCCATCCTTAAACCCAGCAAAATGTTCGATTTAAGATATAGAATGAATTTGACTGCGTCTTGTACTCCCGTTCTTTTCCTGATAATGTGATTTGTGATGTGCTCTTTAAGAGTAACGCCTAACATTGACCTCTCCATTTTTCTTTGCAACACACATATTTTGTTGATGTTTTTCTTCGTCAATGTGAGTATCGGCCCCGTCGTACGTAAGAACGGGTAGTACGCATCTGTCAAAAATGTTTCTTTTTAAACACATCGGAAGATTAGATTTAAATATATAGCCCAGTTTGCCATATGCCGTCCACGAAAGACCTATTCTTTGCTGAATTTCATGGGTTTGTTTGTCTCATCTTATGCTGACCTCATGTGCTAGGTATTTATATCGGTGTACTTGCTCTATCTCCACGTTATTCAGTGTCGTTTAGTATAAGATTTGTCATAAACCGGCGTTGGATGGATTGATTTTTAAACCAACCCTTCCTGAAGCTTCTTGAAACATGTGAAGCCTAGTTTATGGTTCTTGCATATTGTTTGTTATTAAGAAAATATCGTCGGTATAACAAAGATGATTTAACTTTCCACCGAAAATGTTAAACCCCCCTTTTTCCCGTGAGAGCGTATCACCCTGGCGCACTCCTCTTTCGATTTCAAACTTGCTGGTTAATTGGTTAGTTTGTGTTTTGACATTTGCGATTCCAAGAAAAGGAATAACGTAGCAAAAAGAAAAAAAAAAGAACAAAGAAGTCAGGATGTGATCAGGGCGATATTAAAAAATAAATAATTTTCTCAAACTGTATTCGGAAAAAAACCTTCCTCAGCTAATTTGAAATTAGTGGACATTAATTCCAATAATAATCCTAAAAAATTAAAGGAAATAACAGATAAACTAGCTAGACTAGCTAATGAATCTATAATGAAAAGATTGGAACCTCTGAGCGCCCGCAGCAACTTTTAATAATTTTCTATAAATACAATAGGGCACCCCGGTATGATACTAAAATAGAATTGAGATTAATATGCAATTGAAGTACACAGAGGTATATTCATATCAAAATTTTTATTTAGATAGACGGCTAATAGAAAACTATTGTGGATTTCGAAGGGTCTCTACTCTGTCTTATTCATATTTGATTGACTGTACTAAACAAAATTGGGTGGTTTAGTGTCAAAGGTATATTAGAATATAATGTTCTGGTTTTGTTATGCATATAGGTATGTTTTACTTGTGAAATGGATAATTTTTGTGATTAAAACGGTAACTCCTTTATATGGAGGACCTGTTCTTTTTAAAATATGCTGCCCAGGATTGTGTTTTTCATTCAATAGTGTCTGCAGTGTTTTGAAACTTCTGTAGCGATTTAGGAATTTTCTTGCATCACAGCACAGTGTGGCCATTCGAGTAATGTTCCTTCAAAAATACCTACAGGTCTCAGGGTTCATTTATTTTTAATATATATTTTTTTAAATAATCCTGATCAAATTTTGAAGAGATCTTCAGAGCCAGATTTAAAAAAAATCTGACCTAATTTAAACCCAACGTTACCTAATCTAACCTAACATAAAGTAAAATAATTAAAAATTAGAAATTGCAAAGTAATAGTCTCTGAATCTAAAAGCCTTAAATATAACCCAACATAACCTAATCCAACCTAACAAGACTTAACCAAACCTGATATAACCTAACCTAATCTGAACTAGCCTAGCCTAGTATAACAAAATACAAAATAAATATATGTACAGGTAGGAAATGAAAAATAATAGTCTCTGAATCTAAAAGCCTTAAATATGACCTGACCTTAATGACCATACGTATGGTGGAGTATTATGACCAACTGAAGAGTGCTAATAAGACAAAACGTCCACATCTCGCAAAAAAGAAAGTGCTTTTTTATCACGATAATGTGCCTTCACACAAGCTTCGGATAGTTGCTGCAAAACTGCAGTGCTTCCACATCCACCGTATTTGCTAGATTTGGCTCTCGGCGATTACTTCTTGAAAAAATGAGTGGCTGGTTAAAAATTAAAGCTGAGACGAAAGCTTATTTTGCAGAGTTGGACAAACTTTATTAAAATGAGTATATTAAATAATTGGACTAAAAATATTAATTTGCAAGATGACTACGTAGAAAAAATAAAAAACCTTTCTCCTTAATCTTGCGTTTTCTTTGTTTACGTCGAAAACATTCTAGAACAACTCTCATATATCAATTCGAAATATAGAGTACGATTAGATATTAGATCTCAGCAAGGGAGTCTAAAGGTAAAGTAAATTTATAAATGGATTTTATTCTTAATTTCTACAGTTATTTTTCTGAATACAAATCGCTATTACTGACTTTAAAGAAACATCCCCTCTGTAGATCTAAAATAACCGGTCAGGTGCAAGTCGGACTTGAATGTTCCGTACGTTGACTTCACAAGACACACCCCAAATGAGTTTTCAACAAAGTTTGTTTCCGATCTTTGTTGAAATTTTTGTTTTTTTTTATATACCAGATAAATTATTAAAGGTATGATAATTTTCGTTCAATCTACACCCTGTGAAGAATATTCCAGAATTTTTTTAAAACCTTTTAATCAGTATTTTTCGAGATAAGGGGGGGGGACAACAGATTTTCGCGATTTTTAGAAATACTACAAAAAAAGATGTGCGCAAGTATTACGTTATATATATTTTTGAACTCGTGTTTTTACAGGCTTTTATTTGATACTCCACTCGATGACCTGGTAATTTTTTTTTTCATTTCAGATTTTACCGCTCAAAACTAACTCTAAGTCAAAATTTAACTTTCAAAACTACACAGCTCTGATGAGGTCATCAATTCCTATATTAGTGCCAAATTTCAACTTTCTATATCAAATAGTTTCGGAGATATTGGGTGTGACAGACGGATAGACAGACGGACAGACAGACGGACAGACAGACGGACAGACGGGCGGACAGACGGACGGACAGACAGACAGACGGACAGACAGACAGACAGACGGACGGACGGACGGACAGACGGGCAGACAGACGGACAGACAGTCGGACAGACAGACGGACAGACACCGAAGTGATCTTATAAGTGTTCCTTACGGAACACTAAAAAGCCGGCCAAATGAAACTCAGACTTGCGTAATTAGTGTTCTGTACCGTGATTGCTTTTAAAATATCTTTTTTCTGATCTTTGTCTTTATATACCAGATAAATTATGAAAATTAGTGCACTCGTGACAAATTTCATTTATTCTTCACCTTATGGAAAATATTCCAAAATTTCTTCCAAATTTTTTGATCAGTACTGTTAGAGATAGGGGGGGACAGCGATTTTTGGCAATTTTTAAAAAATAATATTAAGAAAAGTTTGCACTAGTATTCATCAGCATGATCATTAGCTTATTCCATCCATAGTTGTATGTAAGCCTCCCCAAGTTGTCTCCAATGAGCTTTGTTGTTTGCTTTTTGGATCCAATCGTGTCCCGCTAATCTTTTTATGTCGTCCGTCCATCTTGTCTGTGTCTACCTCTGCTTCTTTTGTGTTTTCTAGGCCTCCATTCAACTATACGGCATGTCCATCTGTTATCATTCAACCTTGCGATATGCCCCGCCCAATTCCACCTTAATATACATATTTGTTGTATTACATCTGTCACTTTTGATCTTCTTCGAATCTCGATATTAGAAATACGATCTTGAAGTCTAATATTTCACATTCTCCTTTCTAATGCTCTTTGGGTTACCTGGAGTTTATTTATTACACTTTTATTTAAAGCCCACGTGTCAGTGCCATATGCTAATACCGGCAGTATATAGTTATCGCATGCTTTGGCTTTTATTGTATTTGGGATGGGCAATTTAAATGTGGATTGTAACCTGCCTAATGCAGACTAAGCTAACGAGACTCTTCTGTCCAAGTCAGTCTTTAAACTATTTTTTTAAATTTCGATTTTTTGTCCTAATTCCTACTCTTTGACCTTCTATTAATAGTTCCTGGCTGTTATATTCACTTTCGTTGTTTAAATATGTGGTTTTGGTGAGTTTATTTTTAGACCTATTTCTCGATACTTGTTATTTAATTCCATCAGCATTTCTTGTAATTCTTCTTTTGTATTGGCGATCAGAGTGACATCATCTGCGAGCCTTAAGTGATTTAATCGTTCATCGTCCATTAGTAGTCCATACTAATGGACTAGTATTACATCATGTATATTTCTGTGTTTTCACAAGCTTTTATTTGACACCCCACTCAGTGAGCTAGATATTTTTTTTACTTCCGATTTCACCACTTAAAATTAACCCTTTAAGTCAAAATTTAACTTTCAAAAATGATAGAACTGTGATTGGGCTATCAATTCCTATATTTAAATTTCAACTGTCTACGTCAAATAGTTTCGGAGAAAATCGGCTGTGGCAGACAGGCACCGTAGTGATTCTCTCAAGTTTTCCGGTTTTCGACTTTGCTACAGAACACTAAAAAGACAATTTTGAGCAAGAATTATTACTGTTATTAAATATATGTATCTTTAATGTTCTATTACTAATCTGTTAAAAAAAATGACCCTGGATTTATGCCTATGAGAACCTATTGTGTTTCAGAATCTCCCTTCATTAAAAATTCGTATATCAAAAAGCTTTTATCAAGATTTCATAACTTACAAAAACAGTTGTGAAAGTTTTAATGTTCACCGGCGTGAGAACAGACTTTAATACGAAAATGACCATTTATTACTGAGTTTTATGGGACCTTAAATGCCATATTCTGATGTCAAATGCCTAATTTATTATGAAAGTTTAATGAATTTAATAAAAAAAAGATGAAATTCTTGTCTCTTTCAATTAATTTTGTTGTTTTTAAACGGCAAATTGGGAACAATATAAAAAATAAAAAATAAAATCATCGCACAGAAAAAAGTTACCCTTTCATCCTGTTTACGAAGTCCTTACTGATACCTCAACTTTCTGAGCCCAGAATTAACGGCAATGCTCGGCTTTCACGGAACATAGGCAGTAAACTATCTACTAGAAAGCAACTGATAACTGTCCAACAAGTTATCAAGCTGGTTTTGATCTTTGGCTACCAAGTCTGAAAACACAAATACGAAACCCAACACAGAAAGCTATAGCAGGATCGTGAGAACCATTGTAAATGCCCTGTAGTTCATGAGAGTATCCGTCGAGAACAACAGGTATCCACAATCAAATAATACACCGCAACCTAACACAACATCCCAGCTCGATCATCAGAACCGTCTCTGGAACTCATCCACACGAAGTATGGGCTCCCCTCTAACCCACAGACCTAATACAAGATAAACGATTCTCACCAACGTCTAGGCCAATATTTTGGAGGTGAAACATACTTTTACCAACATGTTTATACGGAGGTATTTCTTAAAGTTATCTACCTAGACATAGAAATAACGTCATACAAAAAATTACTGTCGCAATTTTAGGTACTTTGACAATATTTTGTTAAAGTTCGATGCATTTTACGGTTCTTACGATTTTATTTCTGCCCCTGAAGTGTCATATTTTGAAACCCAAACACAGGGATTTTTTGGATGGAGTGAAACAACTCAGAAAACGCTGGACTAAGGTTATGTGTAGCCGGTAATTAAGTAAAAAAAAATTTTTTGGACGTTTTGGAAGTTTTCTCTCATAGTTAGACAAGGGATTTAAAAAGAGCATCCTGATAACATAAAAATAAAACCGGTCAAGTGCAAGTTGAACTTGCGCAATTAGTGTTCCGTACGTTGATTGCTTTTAAAATAAAAAATGTTGTAACGAAAGTATAAAATGATCAGTGACTTTACAAAACACACCTCAAATGAGTTTTCAACAAAGTTTGTTTCCAATCTTTAATGAAAATTGATGACCTTGAAATTTCTGTTATTTTTATATACCAGATAAATTATTAAAGGTAATGCACTCGTGATAATTTTTGGTTCAATCTACAGCCCGTGGAGAATATTCCAGAATTTTTTCAAAATTTTTTGATAAGTACTTTTCGAGATAAGGCGGGTGGGCAGCGATTTTTCGCGAATTTTTAAAAATAATACAAAGAAAAGTGCGCGCAATATTACATTATATATATATATTTTTTACTCGCCTTTTCACAAGCTTTCATTTGACATCACACTCGATTACTTAGTAAAAAAATTTTTTTTTCACTTCCGATTTCACCCCCCCCCAAAACTAACCCCTTAAGTCAAAATTTAACTTTCAAAACTACATGGCTTTGATGAGGCCATCAATTCCTATATTATTACCAAATTTCAACTTTCTATGACAAATAGTTTCGGAGAAAATCGGGTATGACAGACGGACAGACAGACACCGAAGGATCTTATAAGTGTTTCGTACGGAACACTAATAAAGGCCCCCAGCCTCACATAAAAATAAAATAAACCATAATAATCTACGAAAAGTTTTCATATTATTTTATTCTTATTTTTTATAGGCATCGTACAGGGAAATACCGATGAATCGCTGTAACTTTTACTGGGCGAGAAACAGTTCTGGGTTCTCCATATAAAAGACTGCTTTAAAAGAGTTGTACGAGAAATGACAAGCTGAATATCATAGGGATGTGAGGTATTAATGCGATGTGTATTCCTAGCATGCACCGTTCTGGAAGGAATTAAGCGGACTACATCCATCGAACACTTTTCATCAAAATACTTGCGGCATAAACTCAAGTCACCAACCGCTCTTCGATGTTCCAAGGTAATAAGGTTTCTGATGAGTTCGGAGTGAGTTTCAATCAGATGAGCAGCTCTCTTTTCCACAGAATCAAACCAATGCAGTGTATGTTTGGGAGCAGAGCCCAAAATATGGCAGCAGTATTCAATCGTTGGTTGATTTTGAGCTTTATATAGAATTAACAATTGTGGATTGTAAAATTTTCTAGGCTCAAATAATATATTCAGAGAAAAGCTGTTCGTCTGATTGGAGACCCGGAACTGACCGGCGGCCTTGATTCGCTGAAACATCGAAGAACGGTTGGCGACTTGAGCCTATTCTACTAATATTTTCATGGAAAGTGTTCGAGGGATGTAGCCCACTTAATTCCTCCCAGAGCGGTGCATGTTACAAATACACGTCGTGCCAATATTTTACATTCGTATAAAGTTCAGCTTGTTACTCCTCGTACAACTCTTTTCAAGCAGTCTTTTATATGGAGAACATCATCCCTTTGGAATAATTTACCCAGGACTGTATTTCCCACCGAGTAAAATTTACAGCGATTCAAAAACAACGTGAATCGCTTTTTCCGCACACGTGTCGCTCCTGTAGCGCTTTAGGGACTTCCCTGCAACACGTGTGCTAGACCCATAAAAAAAAATCCCCAGCTTTACTTTGCTTACTAATAATCCAACAAATCCATTTGAGCTTTTACGAATTTGAAGATTCCTCTTTATTGACGTCAGATTTATGGATCAGTCAACAGTTTAAGTGAATACCTCATATTTTTAGTATACTTTTTTACACAACTAAAGAGAAATGGGTACGAGTTTTCACTTATAAGTGCATGAGTATTCCCCCGTGGCAGCGATTTATTTTTTTATATCTCTCTAGAAGCATATGATAGGTAGAACAATTGGGATTTTGAATAAAAAATAATTTTCGAGTTTTTACCTTGTTTTAAAACTTTATCCGAAATAATATTGATAATCGATGCGAAAATTTTTTAAAAATTGTTTACAATTAATTATAATTAAATTAAAATTTATAAAATTTTAAAAAAATCACATGACTACGAAAGCGCCACGATTGGCTGCCATGTTTGTGACGTTATTATGTTAAAGTGTTTTCACGTAAGTACAACAACAGTATATACACAACTGTGTATATACTGTCAAAATTTTTGAAGTTTAGTGCAAAAAAAATTATTGTTGGTTACTAATTTAATTCAGTAATGTGTGACAAAGGGTTCATAAAAGCCAATTCTGATAATATACCTGCTGTGGATATTTTTATGGTCACAGATTTTCTTAAAAATGACACTAAATAAAACAAAAATCATTCGAGAACAGTATACAAATTTATTAATAAATCGTTCAAAATTATTTATTGGAATTTTTGTATCATCACGATTTTTGTTGATTCGGATTTGAAGTCTCCTTAAAAATTTATGTGATCTAACTCTATGTATTATATTTATATTCTGATATGAATGATTATTATAATTATTAAATACATTATTATATTACAATACTTACATCGAAGTGATCTTCACAACAGAAAAAATTTGATGTTGTTTTAGAGTTAATACGTCGTGCTGCTCGGAAACATTGATTTCGACATTTAACATCTTGTGACATATTTAAACACCTTTTTTCGGAAGTTGTTTTTGTAGTATTCGTACCAAATTGTACGAAAAAGACACGATAACGTTTTAGATTAAACATTATCAATAAATGTATCAATACACAAGAATAAATTGAATGAAAACTAAAACACTCGTATCGGCTTTCTGTGATGTTGCGGAGAAATAAGCATTGTGACGTCACCTGCGCTCGAGTTTTTTTCGGACACTGTCGGTGCGTCATCGATACTAAGTTTAAAAACTTATTTTCAATTGTTTATTTCAACTTTTCAATTAAAATGAGAAAAAAAAATAAAAACAGTTTTGTTATAAAACTTATATATAATCTTTCCATTCATGACAATTTTTTTTTTAAATCCCAATTGGCCGCATTTGGAATATCTAAAAATGTTTTAATAATAATTATAATAATAATAACACTCACATCAAAACAGAGCTCAGAACCGAATTCAAAAACAGACTGACGAAACTTTTGCAAACAAAACTCAACTCTAAGAATCTCACTAAAGCCATCAACACGTTCGCTATACCTATATTCACATATTCATTTGGTATCATCAAATGGTCACAAACAGACATAAAAAATATTCACATCCTTATACGATCTCAATTCACCAAATACAGGAAATTACACCCCAACGCATGCAAAGAAAGACTTACCATCGAGAGGAAGGCAGGAGGAAGAGGAATTATAGACATCAGATCATTACACACGAAACAAATACAAGCACTTAGGAAATTCTTTCACAACAAGCAAACGAGCCTCCACACAGCGACAGTGAAAGCAGACAAAAACTACACACCTCTCGACTTAGCCCGGGCAGACCACTCAGCAGACACACACAGTCACACCCAACTACAACAGGAAAAGATGAAAACGTGGTCAGAGAAAACACTCCACGAAAACACAGATACCACATAGAACAAGACCACGTAAATAAAAAACAATCATACACCTGGTTACAGGATGGGCAGCTATTCCCTGAAACAGAAGGCTTCTTACTTGCCATCCAGGATAAAGTCATATTAACCAGAAACTACCAAAAGCATATCATCAAAGACCCGACTATTGCAGAGGACAGATGTAGGAAATGCCACCAGCAGAAAGAAACGATCGAACACATAACGAGCGGATATAAAATATTGGCCGGAACAGAGTACACAGCCAGGCATGATTCAGCTGCCAAAGTAGTTCACCAAGCACTAGCCACAACATACAAACTCATAGAAAACACAGATCCCTACTACAAATACACGCCAACATCCATACTTGAAAATGAAGATTACAAGCTCTACTGGGACATCGGTATCCATACAGATAAAACAGTCTCCGCCAATAGACCCGATATTACTTTTCAGTGCAAAAAAGGAAAAGTGACCTATCTAATTGACATAGCTGTCCCCAATGACACAAACATCCAAACGAAATACACAGAAAAAATTTCCAAATACACAGATCTTGCAACGGAAATAAAAAGGCTATGGAGACAAGAAAAAGTCATCATTGTCCCCCTCATTATATCAGCCACAGGCCTTACAGCAATAACATTTACACCACATTTAGTACAATTAGGACTCAACACAAACATACACAAAAACATTCAGAAGTCAGTGATTTTGAAAACATGTAACATTGTCAGGTCATTCCTTAATACGGAATGGTAATAGCGTTTGTGCTGACTTGGTTTTGGCCCGTCAGCCAAACATGGATCCACATTGATCAAAAGTGAGAAAGAAGAACTTTTTGTAATAATAATAATAATAACACACATAATAACACAACATACAAACTCATAGAAAACACAGATCCCTACTACAACTACACGCCAACATCCATACTTGAAAATGAAGATTACAAGCTCTGCTGGGACATTGGTATCCATACAGATAAAACAGTCTCCGCCAATAGACCCGATATTACTTTTCAGTGCAAAAAAGAAAAAGTCACCTATCTAATTGACATAGCTGTCCCCAACGACATAAACATCCAAATGAAATACACAGAAAAAATTTCCAAATACACAGACCTTGCAACGGAAATAAAAAGGCTATGGAGACAAGAAAAAGTCATCATTGTCCCCCTCATTATATCAGCCACAGGCCTTACACCAATGACATTTACACCACACTTAGTACAATTGGGACTCAACACAAACATACACAAAAACATTCGGAAGTCAGTGATTTTGAAAACTTGTAACATTGTCAGGTCATTCCTTAATACACAATGGTAAAGCATTTGTGCTGACTTGGTTTGCGCCCGTCAGCCAAACATGGAACCACATTGACTAAATGTGAGAAAGAAGAATTTTTTTGTATAATAATAATAATAATAACACACCAACATCCATACTTGAAAATAAAGATTACAAGCTCTACTGGGACATCAGTATCCATACAGATAAAACAGTCTCCGCCTATAGACCCAACATTACTTTTCAATGCAAAAAAGGAAAAGTCACCTATTTAACTGGCATAGCTGTCCCCAACGACACAAACATCCAAACGAAATACACAGAAAAAATTTCCAAATACACAGACCTTGCAACGGAAATAAAAAGGCTATGGAAACAAGAAAAAGTCATCATTGTCCCCCTCATTATATCAGCCACAGGCCTTACACCAATAACATTCACACCACATTTAGTACAATTAGGACTCAACACAAACATACACAAAAACATTCAGAAGTCAGTGATTTTGAAAACATGTAACATTGTCAGGTCATTCCTTAGTACATAATAGTAATAGCGTTTGTGCTGACTTGGTTTTGGCCCGTCAGCCGAACATGGAATCACATTGATCAAATGTGAGAAAGAAGAACTTTTTGTAATAATAATAATAATCTTTATTGTCTAACAGATATACCATTTACAAGACAATTAAGCATAAATAACATACTACAAAGGAGATAGAGATAAAAAAGAAAAATAAACTACTAGTATAGAACAAAAGAGACAGATAATATAAAAATCACATAGAAATTATATAAAACTGAAAAATTAAAATTAAAATGATACACTTGGAATAAATATCTATACACGCAACAATTTATTTTTTAAGCATTTGGCAAATTGCGCAAATGACAGGTTGTTCACGTCAATATCGTTACAAGTACTATTGAAAACGCTTATAGCTTAAAACAATGGTCTTTTGATGAGAAAATTAGTTGATGCAGTAGGTAAACAGAAAACAGGAGAGGTTCTGACCAATCTATTAGGAACGTGGAAGTTTACTTGAAATAGTAAGTCAGGAGAGTCAATAAGAGATTTACATAATTTTATAAGAAAACAGACCAGATGATAATTTCTTCGATTCGTCAATAAAGATAGCTGAAAACGTTCAGTTATAATGAGCTCATCGACACCCCTATCAGGGTACACACTATCACATTTTAATATAAGAAATTTGGCAAACTTTCTTTGAACATTCTCTACCTGTTTAATATACTTGCGTATATTGGACTCCACACAATTGCACCATATTCAAGCCGTGAAAGCACATAGTTGGAATATAAAGTTTTTAATGTTTTACTGTTATGAAAACCACTTGAATTACGTATTATGAAACCCAATGTCCTCATCATAGTAGTGCATATCCAATTAATATGATGGGCAAATGAAAGTTTAGGATCAAAAATAACTCCAAGGTCCTTGAAGGTATTACAACGTGTAATATCTTCATTATTTAACTTATACTGGAAGTCGATGGTGCTAAATTTATTCGAGTAAGTCAAAAAGAAGCACTTACCGGCATTCAATGGCAGCCTATTCAACTCACACCATTGTTGAAACGACTCCATATTATATTGCAATGAGAGGCAATCACTAGAGTCTCTTATGGTGCGGAAAAGCTTTAGGTCGTCAACAAACAAAAGAAAACTACTAGTTATGTTATCACCAATGTCGTTAATGAAGAGTGAAAAAATTAAAGGTGCAAGATTTGCTACCCTGTGGTGCACCACTTGTGTCCACGAATTTCGACGTACTGTAAGCGTTTATACAAATAGGACTCGAAAAAAGTAATTAGGTTATTGCTGAAACCCAGTCTATAATGGTGATAAAACCCTTTTTATTCAAAGAATAAATTTTTATATTTAAAAATAACACAGTGGTAAAACTAAACATTTCGTAAAAGCCATAATGTCATATTTCATTTAAATAATCTACATGAGTTCTTCT
Organism: Pachyrhynchus sulphureomaculatus; assembly: GCA_019049505.1. Classification (NCBI taxonomy): domain Eukaryota; kingdom Metazoa; phylum Arthropoda; class Insecta; order Coleoptera; family Curculionidae; genus Pachyrhynchus; species Pachyrhynchus sulphureomaculatus. The sequence continues at coordinate 187,473,614 of CM032454.1, forward strand.
TTAAAATATACAGTCAAATAACAATGTTTTATTGGCTATAATATTTTTATTATTATGAGCGTTAATATTAATATAATAACAAATAATTTATCTGTTTTAAGATTTTATGAAATTCATGTCATCATTTTACTATAAAAAAATTTTTATAACAGCGGATAAAGATAATAATATTTATATTATTAAGTGTATGCAATAATGATGTGACAGAATTATACTAAAAATATACAAAAAATGCAATAACATAAATAATGAACGGTGGGTAATAAATTATATAGATAAATATAAAATAACTCCAAAAGTTACTATTTTTGTGCTTCATATAAGCTACATATTATTATTTTATTCTTATTTATAGTATGCAAATTGGGTGTTGTGTTTGTCATATTTTTTAATTAAGATTATCTTTCCCAAGATTAAGAATCAAATTATTTTTTGAAATGTGATTTAGTTGACGAAGGTCAGTCAGTTTAGCTCTTGAATTACAAGTTTTAGAACTCGTGTCAAGGAAGAATGAATCATTTGGACGATATTGCAATAAAAAAGAAACAAAATGATCAGTACCATTTGGAAGCAAGACAGTTTAACATGGTCAGTAATAGTAAAACATTTGGATTTAATAGTAAACAGCATTGATAGAGTTGGCTATAGGGAAAGGGTCTATTCTTCTTCCCTTTTTCGTCCGGTGATGGAAGAATCAGCCGTAGTAGTTCTCACGCGACGCCGGTAACATCTCTTATGGCCTGTTTTCGACACAAAGCATGTGATGTGCGATGTAGACCCATCAAGAACAGCAAGGCTTAAATCAACAAAGAGTTTCCGTCACACAGTGAGCTCCTAGAATGGTTTCCTTCAGAACAAGAAAAACCCACTGGTACAGAACTGGACTTAGCTTGGTAAGGATAGCAACCAGATCAGATGTGTGAATGCGGAGAGGTACAGGAACAACGCAATTGAACACTTTGGAGAATCTCGAGCGGTTGCTCTTGACATATCCAAGGCATTCGACCATGTTTGACACGATGGACTGTTGGCTCTTATGGTATGACTGAAAAGTTCTGTTTGTGGCTCTCCTGTTTCCTCAGAGAGCGTTTTTACGAGTGGCGGTCGACGGATTTCTTTCTAACACCTTCACTATCAACGCCGTTGTGCCTCAAGGCTCCATACTGTCTCCTACTTTCTTTCTCATTTGTAATAACGATCTGCTGGATAAGACCGGGAATCCAATCTACAGCTTCGCAGATGACAGTACGCTTATCTCCTCATTCACTTTGAATGCTCGGACATCGGATACTCAGGCGAATATCCGCAGACAGCAGGAGGTCGTTCAACTTAACAAAGACCTGGAAAAAATTCTATCTTGGGGTGACAGTAACCAAGTGGAATTTAACGCTACAAAAACCCAAGCAGCAGTTTTTTCTAAAAAAGTTAACGTTGCTGAACCCGACATAGTCATATCGGGGCACTACATTCCCCTAGCATCGTCTCTCAATTTGTTGAGCGTTAATTTGAGAGCAAATATTTCCTAGTATGAACATGTTGCAGGAATAGCAAGGAGAGCTTCTCAAAAGTTGGGAATATTATTTCGAATCAGAAAGTTTTACACTCCACAACAACTGTTAATTCTTTACAAAGCTCAAATTCGACCAACTATGAAATACTGCTCCCATGATTGAGGCTCCACTCCCAAACACACACTACATTTGCTGGATTCTGTTCAGAGAAGAGCTGTTCGTCTGATTGGAGACCCGGAACTGACCGGCGGCCTTGATTCGCTGGAACATCGAAGAACGGTTGGCGACTTGAGTCTGTTCTACAAGTATTTTCATGAAAAGTGTTCGAAGAATGTAGCCCACTTAATTCCTCCCAGAGCGGTGCATGTTAAAAATACACGTCCCGCTAATACTTTACATCCGTATGAAGTTCAGCTTGTTACTCCGCCTACAACGCTTTCCCATCAATTTACAGTGATTCAAGAACAACGTGAATCGCTTTTTTTTCGGTACACATGCCGCTCCTGGAGCGCTTTAGGGACTTCCCTGTACCACGTGTGCTAGACCTATAAAAAAAAACAGGATATTAGCCACCTATTCTCATGCCTTTATTGCCTTGTTAGATACTCCCTCAACGATTTATGGTTGGGAAATACTCTGGCAACTGACTTAACCCGACATTGGGCTCAACGTTTCTAGACTTTTAGACTGTTAAATCAGAGCACAACTTTACCCTACTCTTTCACCCGGACACGAAAAAGGAAAGTAAGAGAAAGGGTTAGTTTAACCACTAGAAGATATATAGAATCTGAGAAAACAAAACAAAAAAAAAATTAAAAAACCTTTAATAAGTGAGAGTAAATTAAAGTGTGGCTTATTATGCTAATTATCTTATAATAAATAAATGATGTATGATATGATCGAAAAGTTAATTGAAAATCTAATAAGAATATAAAGACTTGCTGAATTTTATAATAAATACCAAAAAAAAAATCATAATGGCATCGTTCCTTTTTGTAATAAGATCCTATCTACACCAATAAACATTGATTTACTGCCAATAAAAATGTTAATTAACAAAGGATAATTAGCATCTTTGTTGATATTGTCAGTGTATATATAAACATTTGTTCACGCTGTTAAAAAATTAATCAGTGGCAACGCTTGTTGTCAGTTCTCATATTCCATTTTTTAATTTTGAAGGTAAACAATAAATTTTAGGAATCCTAACCGTTTATACGTAAATGAAAATAGTTAAAGTGCACTTTAGGTTAGTTGACGAATTTGGACAAAGGGCTCTCCATTTGATATATCTCGACGAACTGAGTCAAATGTCCTCAAAATTACATACTTGCATCCACTATGATGGAATATGAACATATACCTTCAGAGCGTAGCTTAGTCAAAAAATCTGCTACGGTCGAATGCCTTGGATATATCAACCTTCTAAAAAAGTTAACATTGCTGAACCCGACATAGTTATGGCGGGCACTCCATTCCTCTAACATCGTCACTCAATTTGTTGGGCGTTAATTTGGGAACAAATATGTCCTGGCATGAACATGTCGCAGGGATAGCAAGGAGAGCTTCTTAAAAGTTGGGAATATTATTTCGAACCAGAAAGCTTTACACTCCACAACAACTGTTAATTCTTTACAAATTTCAAATTCGACCAACTATGGAATACTTCTCCCATGTTTGCAGCTCCGCTCCCAAACATACATTGCATTTGTTGGATTCTATTCAGAGAAGAGCTATTCCTCTGATTGGAGACCCGGAACTGACCGGCGGCCTTGATTCGCTGGAACATCGAAGAACGGTTGGCGACTTGAGCCTATTCTTCAAGTATTTTCATGGAAAGTGTTCGAGGGATGTAGCCCGCTTAATTCCTCCAGAGCGGTGCATGTTAGAAATACACGTTGCGCTAATACTTCACATCCGTATGAGGTTCAGCTTGTTACTCCTCGTACAACGCTTTTCAAGCAGTCTTTTATATGAAGAACATCATCTCTTTGGAATAATTTGCCCGGGACTGTTTCCCACCGAGTAAAATTTACAGCGATTCAAGAACAACGTTAATCGTTTTTTCCGCACACGTGTCGCTCCTGTAGCGTTTTAGGGACTTTTTTGCAGCACGTGTGCTGGACCCATAAAAAAAAGTGCAACCGGTCGAGATTCTCCAAAATGTTCAATTGCGTTGTTCTAAAAATATGTGGCATAAGTTAGTAGATCTCCTGTTGATCTTTGTTAATGACTCATTAATAGTCCCTAATAATATTGGTCTACTGGTCTTTTTGGGGTATCGGCCAAACTGTAGCGCATTTATAGGAGGAAGGAAATATTTCCTGTCTGTAGGATAGACCTAAAACTTTACAAAAAACTAGAATAGACCTAAAACCTAAAACTTTACAAAAAACTGGTGTTAGTTCGTTCGCGAATTTTTTGAGTATTCCGTCAGCGCCAGGAACTTTTTTTGATGTCTAACTTCATTAAAACACGTTTTATCCCTTGATCTCTGAAGACAATATCGAGCATCTTTGACTGCACATTGAGAATTGGAATTTGGATAAAAGAATTTGAAAGTGAATTATGGATCTCAAAGTTTGGATGACCCGACGCATTGCGACGTTCTTAGAAAGAATATTTTTAGTGTCTTGTTAAAACTGAAAAAAGTAAAACAACTTACAATCTAGTTAATCCCCTTGTTTTGAGCATCCTCGATATTAATTAGTTTGTCTAAAATAGACATAACCATTTTAAAATTTGTTGGATACTGATTTAATTAGTATACAACTAATCAGAAAACAATTTCAACATACACAAAAACAAAAGCTAAACACAGGTTTTCTTCCACGCTCCAGCAAGACGCCCGTTTAAAACAATAGGGTCAAAAGACCAGCGGAAATATTGCAAAGCCAACAATGTAATAGCTAACTTCCGTTTTGTAACTCTTTCCCTATTGGCTGAAAAGAAAAACACCGGGTTTGGCCAGCTTGGTAATCTAAAAATCTTAAAACGCATCATGGCTCCCGTTTCCGGTTTTTAGTTAAAATGGCCGGAATTATTATACAGGTTCGATTCGTTAAATATTCGAAAATAAGCGGTGATCGTCTCGAAGAAATAGCAGCTACATTGTTTAATTTATACCTAATGAATAAAGTAAAAAGCAGTAATCACTTACGTATCTAGACAAGCATCCACCCACTTCTTTCGTAGTTCGCTTCGAAGGACTATTTACATGAATCACCTTAAAGCCATTTTTCACCTTCAAGATAGATAACTCCTGAGTTAGTTACCATAAATGAGACGTGGTCACGATGTACTTTAGAGTAAACGTCAAAACTGTAGCATCAGCTCGTATATGATATACAGTCTGTCAAGTAAGGACGTGACCGCTCATATTCTTGAAAAAATGTGTTTCGAGAACATTTTTTGCCATCAATGTATTCTTTGGTGTGCTAACAACTGCGCAATTACCTCAGTAAGTTGTCTAATCGCCTCCTGCATCAATAATCGCCTGGCATCTTCAAGGCATGCTGTCGACGAGATTTTCTACATACTCTGCAAATTTTTCGAATTTCGCGAGACATTGGTGTCAAATTCCTCAGAGTCTTTCCTCTGAGCGTTCTCTTTAGAAGGGATGAAACGCTTTCAATAGGGCTAGCGTCCGGCGATTGTGAGGGTCACTCTAGCCCCTTATCGTGGGCCCAAGCGAGCCGCTTCGCGACGTGAGTTTCGCCCAGCAAAGGTTTCTTTAACGTACTTCGGAATTTGACACACGAAGACGTTGTCGAATGGTCTCATCGAACACATTCAAACTTGATTTTTTTTTTTATTTTGCCGCTCCTTGAAGCAGTGTCAATTTCGGGTTCCAAGCAAACACGATTCGTTTTTCGGCTTTCGGAGTGACTTTGCCTACCGAACAAGGTTTTGGCAACTCGTCGACATTTTTCGTCTCGTTAAAATGATTTACCGATTTCTTCACAAACGATACCGACTTTTTAATACATTTAGCTGCTGCAGAATGTGTCATTTGACGCCACTTTGAATGGGAACAGAGAAAGACTGCCTCGAAACGACGTGTAAACGGGTGACTCATTTTGGATTTTACGTGATTTCGATGAAAGTTCGGAATTGATTGATACTTTTACTAAAATGTCGTAGACAAAGGGTCCCTCTACCGATATTTTGTTGAATCGCTAGAATTGCATCTGTCAAAAATAAATTATCGCGGACAAGTTTTTACTTGACAGACTCTATACGATCCTGGGTTATATTCGATTCAAATCCTGTCAATCCGAATCGCTTTACAACATGGCGTCATTATTTTGTCCTCTTCTGATTGCTATCTTCTTTCCATGACTTATATATGCTCAAAAGCGTAAAGTAAGATACAATTTACTGAGATTGCAAAACATCGAAAAGTTTCGTGCCTGAGCCACATATTGCGAAGTCCTAAATACATCCTTTTGAAGACCATACTCAGGATAAATCGTAATAAATAAATGATACAGGTAATCTTTCATTATGAAATGTTGGGAGTTAGATGTTACTGAGTAAGCAGGGGTATTTTACATTCTAGCATCCCGAAGTTAAAAGGGCGTTATTCGTTCAGATTATTCCCGCCGCTTATAGAAGTTTGATGCGTTAATTATTCGAAAATTTAGACGTTATGGTATTTGAGTGTGATGAAATTTAAATTACGGGTTGCGTAACCTGTCTGTATTTTTCGGTGGTGATTAAAATTATAACATATTATAGGGTCTAATAAGCGGTAACATTATTTTAATGTAAGTTTAAATAAGCGGTAAAACTTATGCATTTACAGTAAAAATATTTTGAGAATTTCTTCTTATACAGTCAGATCTTTAATTTTTAAATCAGGGACATAATAAACCAAGTAAATGATACAAGCAATATGGCAAATTTAGCTTTCCTAGCGAAGATCACTTATATCACTAATCCTTAGAAAGAGGCAATGGAGTATTATAGGGTCTTAAGGGGTAAAGCCACTACAGGACCTAGGAAAAAAGACTAATTTCGGGATTTTTTTTCCACAGTATAATTAAAGCAGTCGAAAATTTATTTGAAGTACTGTGTACCTGCAGCCATGTTGTGGGTGGTCGTCCTCTTTTCCTCTTTTCTGTAGGGATCCACTCCAAATTTTTTTTTTGGTAGTCTTTCCCTCGGCATTCGTTTTACATGTCCATACCAAGCTAGTTGTTGTCTTTCGATATCGTCAATTATTGTGCGCTCCACTTCATTTGATTCCTTACGTTTTCATTTCTAACGTGCTCGACTCTAGATTTACCTGCAGATCTTCTCCAGAAATACATTTCCACTGCAAACAGGCTGTCTTTTGTTTATTTGTCAGCTGCCATACTTCCGAGCCATAAGTCAGTGTGGGTTGTAATATAGAGTTATAGATTTTCTTTTTTGTCTCCGCTCTAATATTTTTTTGTCATAGTATTGAGTTCAATGCCCCAACAACCTTTTTTCCTTTTGTTATTATGTCCTGTATTGTTTCGTTGTTTCGGCCAGTTTTGCTGAGTCTCGAGCCCAGATATACGTATTCTTCACAGCACTTAATAGTTTCATTATTTAGAATCCGATCTCCTGGTGAGGGTTCTTGTCCAATGCTTAAATATTGTGTCTTTTCTGTATTTATTTGTAATCCCCATTTCCTATATTCTTCAAATAGTTTCCGAGACATGTATTTCAGGTCTTCTTTATCTTGAGCCACCACCACCTGATAATCTGCGTAATGTAATGTGTATAGGATTGTGTTCCCTATTGCTAGTCCCATGCCATTACATTTCCGTTTCTACATTCTCAAAGTTTCATCGATGTATATATTGACTAGGGTGGGTGACAAAGAATATCTTTGGCGTAGGCCTTTAGTTACATTGAAGCCCTTTGAAAGTTTATTTCCTACTTTTATCTAGATGTTGTGTTTCTATAGAATTCTTTAATGGCATCCATAATAGCCACATTAATATTAGATTTTTCTAGGACTTCCCATAGTTTAACAATAGGGACCCTATCATATGCCTTTGTCAGATCTACTAGAAGTAGGTGTACATCTTGTGACCGTATTGTCTTTTTTCGATGATATTGTCAATTGTTGATCGACCTGCTCTAAAACCGTTTTGCTCTTCAGATTCGTAGGGATGATACTCTCCACATATAAAATATTTTAATATTTTTCCATAGAGTAGGCTTAATGGACTTGTCACCGTTATACCTCGATAGTTACTGCAGTTCTTTTTGTTGCCCCTTTTATGTATAGATGTAATCCAGCCTTCTTTCCAGCATTGTGGAATTGGTTCTCTATTTAAATATCGGTTAAAAATTTCTGTTAAAATCTTAAATAGTTTTTCAGTTCCATTCTTTATTAGTTCTGCAGCAATACCTTCCGGGCCTGGGGCCCGATTGTTTTTTAGTCCTTGTCAGTCTTTGTCCTGTCCATATTAAGAGCTATGGGTTCTCCAACAATTCGAATTTTCTTGGGGGATTTGTTTCTATATTCTGATTTTTGCTCCACCAGAAGTGATTTATAGTATTCCTCCCATTGTTGGACTGTAAGCAAATTAAATAAAATTTATTAATTTGAAAACTGCCCTAATTTGCTAGTTAGGGGTTTAACTTGACAAAAGTACTAGTAAGTTAACTCAATTTACAATGCTGTAAAACCCAAAATCACAAAATTCATTTTCACTATTGACTAACCTGATCGAAATTAAAAAATGGAAATATTAGATTTTCTATCAATTCCAAGACCTTGACTTTTGATATTTATAGCAAACTAGCCGTGCCCGCGGCTTCGCTCGCGTGGACTTGATTCACCTTTATCATCACTGCTTATTCGTTATGTTTATATTATTATAGAGGCTCATGGCTTGGTTGCATACTTGTCTCCACTTCTTTTTGTCTCCTGTTAGCTTTTCCCAGTGCGGGATTCCCATCAACTCCGGATCTTGCTTTACTGCCTGAATCCATGTAGATCGAGGTCTTCCCTTGCCTCTTCTTCCAACCACTCCTTTTATTAGGGCTTGCTTTGCCTGTCTTTCTTCCTTCATCCTTGCCACGTGTCCCAACCATCTTAATAGCTGGCTTATTATGATTTAGTTTATAAGGGGTTTCGTAATTCGTAGTTTGTTCTTCTTCTCCACAGTCCTCTCTTCTTTCCTTCCTCCGTAGATTCTTCTCAAAGTTTTCCTTTCCCAGACCTCCAACGTCTCCTTTTCTCTTGTATTCAGTTTCCACGTTTCGCATCCATATGTCACCGTGGGTCTAACAACTGTCATATATATTCTTTCTTTTGCTTTTCTTGATACATTCTTTGATTTCAATATTGGATTCATTGCCCCCAAACATCTCTGTACTTTCACTATTCTTTCTTGTATCTCCGTCCTCTCTTGTCCACTCTCTGTTATTGTTACTCCCAGATAATTAAATTTGTCTACTTTTTCAAACATTTATCTTTTTCCTAAGTTGTTTATTATATCTAAACTTTTGTTGTTTTTATTATCCTTCTTCTTTGTAATTTCCATGCATTTTGTTTTTTCCTCATTTATCTTTAGTCCTCTCATCCTTCCCCTTTCTTTTATCCTACTTATGGCTTTTTTGAGGTTTTCTTTTGTTCTTGCAATCACTGCTATATCAACCGCATAGGCCAAGCATTGGCAGGTTTGTTGGTATATCGTTCCATTTGTTTTTATTTCTGACACCCGGATTATCTTCTCTAGTACCAAATTAAATAGATATGTCGACACTGGTTCCCCCTGTCTTAATCCTCTCTTCACCTTAAACTTGTCTGATACTTTGGCCTGAACCAACACTCTATTTTCTATGTCATTCAGGATCATTCTCACCATGCGAATCAATTTACTTGGAATTTTTAGTTCTTCCATTATCTTGTAGAGTCCTTCTCTATTTACAGAGTCATATGCTTCTCTGAAATCCACAAAGACCAAGTGTAGTGCCAAATTTTGTTCTAAACTATTATCTTAGATTTGCTTAATCGAAAATATCTGGTCTGTAACCGATCTATTTTTCCTGAATCCACACTGGTACTCTCTCAGAATAGACTCGGCTTTCTCTGCTAGTCTGTTTTTGATAGTCAACACTACTATCTTGTACACGACGTCTAGTAAGGCTATTGGTCTATAATTAGCAATATAGTTTTTCCTCGTTTTTTGTATATTGGACAAATGAGTGACTCTCTCCAGCTCACTGGCATCATTTCTGTTTCCCATATTTCTTGCACCAACCGGCATATTTCATTTTCCAGATCTACTCCTCCAGCTTTTATCACTTCTACAATTTCCACCCGGGGCCCTATTTTTTTTTTTTGGGTTCTTTGCAGGCTTTATTTGTCCCCTTCTGCCCTTCAGTTAATTTTGCTTCCTATTTCTCATTCAACTCATTTTCATCTCCATTTAGTGTTTCTTTAAAGTATTCCCCCCATCTATTGAGTCTGTCTGCGAAGTTTACTGCTAAACTTTCATCTTTTTTTCTACATATTAGAATTTTGTCTCTGTTTATTCCCTTTGCATTTTATAAGAAAAAAAACACGTAACTCGAATAAGTGGTTCTTGAGTGCTAAGCGCAGTAATGGATAGACAGACAGACAGAGAGACGTTACGTTTTATATATATTATAGATTTTTTTTGACATATATTAAATTAAGAATTTAAAAAAAATCACGTAAATCGGATGAGTGGTTCTCGAATGATAAGCACACTAACGGACAGACAGACAGAGAGACGTTGCGTTTTACATATATTATACAGATTATTATTATTATTATTATATAACCTGGTCAGAGAACATGTATATGAATTTAAAAAATCACGTAAATCGGATAAGTGGTTCTCGAGGGATAAACGCACTAATGGACAGACAGGCAGACAGAGAGACGTTGTATTTTATATATGTTGTAGTTATAGATTATTATTATTACTATATAACCTGGCCGAAGAATATATGTATGAATTTAAAAAAAGACTCGTAAATCGGATAAGTGGTTCTCGTTTGATAAACGCACTAATGGACCGATAGACAGACAGAGAGACATTGCATTTTATATATATTAAAGATTATAGATTATAGATATTCTCTGCTACATAATATTGTTCCAAATTTAATGGTTTAGGCTGTGTACTGCAAGGGAACGCGCTAGCGGCAAACTTTTTTCCGACTTCATTCACTATTATCGTCACTGCTCATTCCCTATGCTACCTATCGTAATAAAATATAGCCTATAACCTGGCCAGAGAACATATGTATGTTTTGAAAAAAAAAGTGCGTAAATCGGATAAATGGTTCTCCAGCGATAAGCGCACTAACGGACAGACAGACAGACAGAGAGACGTTGTATTTTATATATATTATAGATTGTCTTGTACTTGAATAATGACATATAATAATTAACAACTAGGGTTTTATATGCCATGACACCAAGATCAGGTTTAATTTTTAGAGCTTTTTAGCAAATATTATTTCCAAAATAAATATCAGGGCTAATCTGAATATCTCAAACATTCCAATTTAAAAGGGTTTCTAACTACAAATATCTGGATGCTTGGTTGAGCGAAACCATCAAACCCAGGAAATAAGAAGTAGACTTGAAATACCCATAAGTGTTTTTACGAAAATGAAAAAGTCCTGTGTAATGGTTACTCGAGATTAGAACTTAGAATCAGGCTTTTGAGGCGTTATGTCTTTTCCACTTTACTATGTGGTGCAGAACCGTGGACTTTGAGACAAGCGGAGATCAAAAAGTTTGAAAAGTATGAAATATTGTGTTACCGAAGAATTTGCGAACATCCTAGGTGAATAAAGTAACCAATGGAGAAGTGTTACATAGAATCGGAAAGGGGTGTGAAATTTTAAACACTGTGAAATGAAAAAAGCTCGAATATTCTGGTGATGTAATGAGGCGGAAGAAATATTCTATGTTAAGTCTTATTATGCAGGGAAAGATAAAGGGAAAGAGAAGTGTAGGAAGGAGAATAACATTCTGGTTGAGGGAGTAGTTTGGCTGTAGTTCGACGAAACTATTTAGAAAGGAAATAAAAGAAGAAGAACATTGAATGTGCGTAACTTATTACTGTAAAATTATATAAAAACAACACTATGTTTTAATTTCCAATATATTTAAAGTCACTTGACAATTGTTTCACCATACAATGGCTTCTTCAGAAGTAAATAAGAAAGAAAAATATTTGGTGGTTAAATAAACTATCCTTATTACCTAAAATTATGCTAATCTTTATATTATATTATTTACAGACAGAATTATTTTAAGAATGCAAATCTATGGTATTATTTCCGAGAACTAATAAAGATTAAGTAAGGGTGAATGGTTTAAGTCTACCTGTTCGTTTAATAATTGATTGGAGTTTTTCCGTTTATTAATTTCAAGATATTCAAGCAAATTTAATTTTTTAAATTTATTTTCTACATGTAGGATTTTTAACGTATCATCGAAATTATGAGATTCGTTTATTATATGAGTTGCGTAATGTGAATTGTTCTTATTTTTTAAATAACTATGTTTATGTTCTTTAATGCGAGTTTCAAAAGATCTACCAGTTTGTCCTACGTAGGTTTTAGTACAAGATCCACAATTTAATAAGTAAACTCCTGATTTTAAGGAATTCTTAGATTTGGTTTTGTTATTCAAAATTATACTCCCTAAGGAATTATTGGTTTTGAATGCTATTTTATTGTTCTTTTTTATTAAATGTTTGGAAATTGTTCTAGTTATTTTCCCTGTGTATGTGAGTGTACTAAATTTTCCTTTTTTGTCATTAATTGTGGGATAAATTAGAGAGATTGCTTGTTTAAAGGATTTTTTATTCAAAATATTATCTATAATGTTGGGGTCATATCCATTATTAATTGCTATTTGTTTGATTATGTTGAATGTAACAAACAAACATTTTTGAACATAATCAAACAAATAGCAATTAATAATGAATATGACCCCAACATTATAGATAATATTTTGAATAAAAAATCCTTTAAACAAGCAATCTCTCTAATTTATCCCACAATTAATGACAAAAAAGGAAAATTTAGTACACTCACATACACGGGGAAAATAACTAGAACAATTTCCAAAATAAGAACAATTCACATTACGCAACTCATATAATAAACGAATCTCATAATTTTGATGATACGTTAAAAATCCTACATGTAGAAAATAAATCTAAATTTGCTTGAATGTCTTGAAATTAACAAACGGAAAAACTCCAATCAATTATTAAACGAACAGGTAGACTTAAACCATTCACCCTTACTTAATCTTTATTAGTTCTCGGAAATAGTACCATAGATTTGCATTCTTAAAATAATTCTGTCTGTAAATAATATAATAAAATGATTAGCATAATCTTAGGTAATAAGGATAGTTTATTTAACCACCAAATATTTTTCTTTCTTATTTACTTCTGAAGAAGCCATTGTATGGTGAAACAATTGTCAAGTGACTTTAAATATATTGGAAATTAAAACATAGTGTTGTTTTTATATAGTTTTATTATGAATTTCCAACAAGTATCGGCTAACACAATCAAAGAACTTATTACTGTATTTACACCTACCCATACATTTTCCAAAAAATGTGTAAAAAATTAAAAATCATCCTATATCTGTTAAAAACATTCTGTAGTTTTTATGTTTTTTAAAGCCTTTAAAAAATGTAGGACTTTAAAAAGACACGTCCTTTTTGTTGAAAATATTTCATAAACTTCACATAATTTTTATTCAACTAAAACACAGTCTCTTTCATGCCTCAAAAATTTTTCTTTCTCAACCAAAACAAAGACGAACTAAATTCAGTAAACTTTTTTGTATAAATGTTAACATCACAAAACGGCAATTTTCAAAAGAAAAAGCTACCCAAGGAATGTTTTTATTCCGCCTTTTGAACTCGCCTTAGCTACAATAAAAATATCTGTTATGCCTTTAAAAGTATTTCATCTTAAGGGTTCTAATCTAAAATAATTTACCGCGCACATGAAGAACGCCCTAAGAAGTAATAAATAATTTATATAATATTACTACTAATGAGACATTAATTTCATCTAGAGGAAGCTATTTTATTATTAGGAATACTAGTAAAAGATGAACGATCAAATCACTTAAGATTCGCAGGTGGTTTCACTCTGATCGCCAACACAAAAGAAAAATTAGAAGAAATGCCGATAGAATTAAATAACAACTCTCAAAAAATAGGTCTAACAATAAACATCAACAAAAACCAAATATTTTAACAACGAAACTGAAGATAACAGCCAGGAACTGTTAATAGAAAGTGAAAGAATAGGAAAGGTACAAACATTCATATGTTTAGGACAAAAAATCGAAATATCAAAAAATATTTGAAAGGCTGACTTGGGTACAAGAGCCTCGTTAGCTTGGTCGGCGTTCTGAAGGTTACAATCCACATTTAAATAGGACATCCCAAATACAATAAAAGCCAGATTGTTGGATCAATCCGTACTGCAGGTATTAATATATGACACTGAAACTTGGGCTTTAAATAAAAGTATAATATATAAACTCCAGGTAACCCAAAGATCAATGTAGAAGAGAATGCTAAATATTAAACTCCAAGATCGTATTCCTAACATCGAGACACGAAAAAAGCTCAAAACTGGCAGATGTAATACAACGAATATGTGTATTAAGGTGGAATTGAGCGGGGCATAGAGCAAGGAAGAACGGTAACAGATAGACACGCCGTATGGTTGAATGGAGGCAAAGAGAACATAAAAGATGCAGAGGTAGACCACAGACATGAAGGAAGGACGACATAAAAAGATTAGTATTCTGGATATAAAAGGTAAACAACACAGCTTAGTGGAGACAACTTGGGGAGGCTTACATCCGACTGTGGATGGAATAAGCTAATAATGATAATGATCATTTTATCCCAGTAAAAATTTTGGAAAATTATAGAAAAGCTCTTTAAAAATTTGTTAAAATCTATCTATTTACGTCTACATCTTTAAAACTCATTATCTCCCTGCATGTATGTATGTCAGAGCATGGAGCCCCTCCATATGGAAAAACTAATAACGAGGAACACGAGAAATTCTCTGTGTTCTCCACTTCTGCTCTTCCCTGAACCATTTGTACTTATAGAATAGGCTCGAGTCGCTAAGCATTTTTCGATGTACCAAGAAAGCAAGGTTTCTGGCGAGTTTTAGGTCTCTAATCGGTCAAGCAGCTGTTTTTTGAACAGAATCCAAAAAACATAGTATATATTTGGGAGCGAAGCTCAAGACACGATAGCAGTATTCCATCGTTGATTTAATTTCAGTTTTCTACAGGACTAGGAGTTGTAGAATGTAAAGCTTTCTAGTCCAGAATAATATTCCCAATTTTTTGTGAAACTTTCTCTGTGTGCTTGGATTGATTCAGCCGATACTTGGTGGAGATCCATAACTAGAAGTTTTGCAAGAAGTAAAACACTACATGGTGTTAAAAATAAAAAATTTAGTGGAAATTTAAGTAGTGTTTTACTTCTTGCAAAATTTCTTTGGGTGCATGCATCATGTTCATGCTAAGACATATTTACTCCCAAGTTAACGTCTAGGAAGTTGAATGACGATGCTAGAGAAATTGTACTTGGTTACGGTCACCCCAACATAGAATTTCCTCCAGGTCCTCCATAAGTTGAACAACTTCCTGCTGTCTGCGCATATTTGCACGGATGGCTGATATGCGAGCATTTAAATTAAATGAAAAAACAAGCGTACTGTGGTCGGAACAGCTGTAGATTGGATTTTTGGTGTTTTGAATAGATTATAAACTGCACCTGTTTTAGGAACCGTATTGAGACTCTTAATATTTTTTCTTGGGACTTTTTAAATTATAAAAATGCCCGCTTGCTATAACAGAACATAAAATGTTAATTAAAAAAATATTTCCTGCCGATGAAGGTTCAAGGTTGATACAACTCGTGACTGAAGCTTGGATTGGCCAAAGATGAATAAGTTTTTAATTTTGAAGTAATAATTAAACGCTTTCCTGAATTTTCTATTGGTGGACTTGTTGCTTATTTCTACAAATTTTAACGGTATTACCGTTTGTAAATGAAATAAAATGTGATACTAAATTATTAACTGTCTATTCTCAGATTTCACATTTCAAATATTGAAAATGTACTTTTTAATGTTCCGTACGGAACACTTATAAGATCACTTCAGTGTCTGTCTGTCCGTCTGTCTGTCTGTCAATCTGTCACACCCGATTTTTCCCCAAAACTATTTGACATAGAAAGTTGAAATTTGGTACTAATATAGAAATTGGTAGCCTCTTCAGAGCCGTGTAATTTTGAAAGCTAAATTTTGACTTAAGAGGTTTAGTTTTGGGGGGTGAAATCGGAAGTGAAAAAAATTTTTTTTACTGGGTCATCGAGTGAGGTGTCAAATGAAAGCTTTCCAAGCTTTCATTTGATTTTCAAAAATATATATAATGCAATACTTGCCATACTTTTCTTTGTATTAAATCGCGAACAATCGCTCTCCCTATCTGGAAAAGTACTGATCAAAAAATTTTGAAAAAATTCTGGAATTTTCTCCACAGGGTGTAGATTGGACGAAAATTATCACGAGTGCATTATTATATTATTATTTTTAACAATTTATCTGGTATATAAAAAAAAACACGAATTTCAAGGTCATCAGTTTTCAGTAAAGATCGGAAAAGAACATTGTCGAAAACTTATTTGGGGTGTGTTTTGTGAAGTCACTGATCATTTTATACCTCCGTAACAAAAATTTTTATCTTAAAAGCAATTACCGTGCGGAACACTAATTGCGCAAGTCCAACTTGCACTTGAGCGGTTATTTCACTTTTAGTTTTATTTTTAATTACCGAGTAGTTTAAGAATAAACAAACAGTAAAAAAAAGTAAACTTCTATAGCTTCATAAATACTTTGGATTTAGTAATTAAGTAATTAACGCGTTAACATTGCCCTGCCAAACATACAACTTTTCAGCGATATCTATTCAGGAGAAGGTAGGAATCTTGCCTGATTTTTCGTCGTGGTAAATATACAAGGCTCTAAGAGATGGAGTGGTTAACTTTTGTATAGTTTCTATAGTGTTATGAAAATGTTTCTTGGAAAAAAAAGAATATAAAAACCGGAGTGCTCGTAAACTAAGCAAATTTTAAAAAGCGTTTCTGATTTGATTAAAAATAACCGGCCAATTGTAAGTAGGACTTACGCAATTAATGTTCCGTACGTTGATTGCTTTTAAGGGGTTACATATACCAGGAATTTTCAAAAATTCAATTTTGTACGGATTTTTATTCTCTATACTTCTAAGAATTATTAATTAAAAATATTTTTTAAGAAAATTCCATTCCGTTAGAAAGTTAGAGCCTTAAATGTGACCTGGCGTCGGTTTAGGACCGCTACCTGTGTCAATGCACTGTCTGCAATATTATTATCCTTTTAAATAAATTTCCATAAAATGCCCAGACGTTTTTTTAATTTTTGTAAATAATTAAATGTAATTTTTTGGACGAGAATTGCAGACTAAAGTTTGAAACAGTAAATTTTTTATTTTTGAAAAAAAAACTTGGACAATTTTTAACTACTACATGATTTTACAAGATTAATTTTTATTTTTGCAGATTGGATTATTTTTTGTGAAGTTATCCTGCAGACAAAGTGGCACCATATTTTTCGTGAGTGATCCATTTAAACCGATAAAAAATAATGTTGACATTTAAAACATTTAAAAAAAAAATTTTTTCTTATAATTAAAGTAAAATGAAAATACTTGTTCGCCATTCTTTTGTATTATTCACTTAATAACATTTAAAATATTTTTTTTAAATATACATACTTCTTGCAGCATCCAGATGTACCAAGTGTACAAGTATGAAATGCGGATTTCAGACAACAGATGGTGCACCAATGCAGTTTGTGCTATAAAGATTTGACACTGCGCCATTTTGTTGTGTCATCAACAAGTGTCAGACGCGCACAAGTGATAAGTTGGAAAAGTGTGTGCATAGTGTTGTGTTGTGTTCAATATGTCGAAATTTATACCGAACAAAGAACATTCGCGGACAGCATTAATTTTTTGTTTTCATTTGAAGAAAACTGCTGTTGAATCATACCGATTACTTCGAGAAGCTTATGGTGAACATGCTCCATCGCAAGATCCGTGTGAACGATGGTTTCGGCGTTTCAAAAGTGGTGACTTCGATGTGGCAGACAAGGAACATGGAAAACCGCCAAAAAAATACGAAGATGTGGAATTGCAAGCATTGTTGGACGAAGATGATTCGCAAACACAAAAACGACTAGCCGAGCAATTGGGCGTTAGTCAACAAGGTTTTCTAATCGGCTACGAGAGATGGAAAAGATTCAGAAGACCGGTAGATGGGTACCACATGAGTTGAACGACAGGCAAATGGAAAAGCGCAAAAACACGTGTGACATTTTGCTCGCTCGGTACAAAAGAAAGTCGTTTTTGCATCGTATAATTACAGGGATGATAAGTGGATTTATTTTGAGAATCCCAAGCGCAAAAAATCATGGGTAGACCCAGGCGCCCCATTCACATCGACCGCAAGACCCAATCGCTTTGGCGAAAGACGATGCTTTGTGTTTGGTGGGACCAGAGGGGTGTGGTCTATTATGAGCTGTTAAAACCTGGGGAAACGGTTAATACTAAACGTTACCAACAACAATTGACCGATTTGAACCGTTCGTTGCTTGAAAAAGGCCAGAATACCGAAAGAGGCAACATAAAGTCATTTTTCTTCATGACAATGCTCCATCATATATGGCAAAACCAGCTCGTGACACGTTGGAAGCACTCAACTGGGAAGTTCTACCCCATGCGGCTTACTCACCAGACTTGGCTCCTTCCGATTACCACTTGTTTGCATCGACGGAACACGCAATTGGTGAGCAGCGCTTTGGTTCGTACGAAGATGTGAAAAAATGGCTCGATGAATGGTTCGCAGCAAAAGGGGAAGATTTTTACTGGCGTGGTATTCACAAATTGCCCAAAAGATGGGAAAAAAATGTATAACAAGCGATGGAGCATACTTTGAATAAAGCACTTTTTATCATTCTTCCGAATTTAACATGTTTTTTTAGAAAAAAAAATCCGCATTTCAGACTTGTACACCTGGTATGTAACCGCTTAAAATAAAAATTTTTGTTACGGAGGTGTAAAATTATCAATGACTTCAAAAAACACACCTTAAATGAATTTTCAAGAAAGTTTTTTCCGATCTTTACTGAAAACTGATGACTTTGAAATTTTTGTTTTTATATACCAGATAAATTATTAAAGGTAAAGCACTCGTAATAACTTTCGTACAATCTACACCCCTGTGGAGAATATTCTAGTATTTTTTCAAAATTTTTTGATCAATACTTTTCGAGATAAGGAGGAAATTTTTTTAAAAATAATACAAAGAAAAATGTGCGCAAGTATTACATTATATATATTTTTAAAAACTCGTGTTTTTACAAGCTTTCATTTGGCACTCCACTCGATGACATAGTATTTTTTTTCACTTCCGATTTTACCCTTGAAAACGCACCCCTTAAGTTAAAATTTAACTTTCAAAACTACACGGCTCTGATGGGGCCATATTAGTGCCAAATTTCAATTTTCTATGTCAAATAGTTTCGGAGAAAATCGGGTGTGACAGACGGACAAACAGACAACGAAGTGATCTTATAAGTGTTCCATATGGAACACTAAAAAAGTTACAAGGCATCTAAAACAGACCCCTCCAGAACGGTATAAGACGTTTATAGGCTTAATGTGCACATCTGCGTACAAAGAGTAAAAAGTCCTGAGACTTTCCAGGAGAAGGCAGCAGAAACAAAAAAAAACATAATGATTTTCAGTTAGTGTCAACTCTCTCAGTTACAGCTGTTTAAGTTACGCTACTTATGATTTTTGCAAAACGAATAAAAAGAATCTCGTGGTTAGATTAAACATTGCTTTTTGATGGGAAAAAATATAGTGAGAACTCAAAAATAGCTTGAGAAGTATTATGGCACATCTGCTTTATCAACAACAACTATATGCCGATGATTTAGTGAACTTAAATGAGGTCGTACAAGTACCGATGATGCAACACGTTCAGGACGCCCAAACGAGGCAGTCACTGGAAAAAACACGAAAAAAATCCACTATATTGTCCTGAATGACCACAAACTGAAACTGAAAGAAACAACTGACATCGTGAAAGTATCAACAGAACTTGTGAAGCATATTTTGCATGAATATATGCATATGTGACCGATTGGCGCTCTTACGATTGATCAAAAACAAAAACGTGTGAAAGATTCAGAACGCCGCACCATTTCGGCGTAATCCAAAGGAGTTGTTGCATCGATTCGTAATAATGAACGAAACACGGATCCACCACTACAAGTCTGAGTCCAACAGAGTGTTCGCAGAGTAACTGGAACCGCATGAAATCAGACCAAGACTTCCAAAAACTAAAACATCAGCTCGAAAGGTTTTGATAAGTATTTTTTGGAATGTGCATGGAATACTACTGACCAACAATCACCATTACGTTGGTTTATTGGATCGTTTGAATGATGAAATCAGGAAAAAAAGGCCGCATTTAGCGAAGAAAAAAGTGTTGTTTCTCCAAGATAATGCGTCAGCTCGCAATTCCATAAAATAAATCGATGGTAAAATTGGACCAATTAGGCTATAAATTGCTTCCTTATTCGCCATATTAACCAGATCTGGCTGGCATTTAGCTCAAAAAAAGAAGTCGCATAGGAATTTATATAAAAGATCTCTGGAATAAGTGTATCGCTCTTGAAGAAAACTATCTTCTTCTTCTCTTAGTTCCTATCCGTTCCGGATGTTGGCAACCATATTAGCTATCATTACTTTATTGACTGCAGCTCTAAACAGCTGCGTTGTGGTCATTGAAAACCAAGTGCGAAGATTTTTGAGCCATGAAATTCTCCTTCTTCCAACACTCCTCTTTCCACACACCTTGCCCTGAAGTATATTTTGTAATAGACAAAATCTGTCCTCATTCCTCATAATGTGGCCGAGATATTGTAGTTTACGTTGCTTGATGGTAACTAGAACTTCTTTTTCTTTATTCATTCTTTGAAGAATTCTTTCGTTTGTGACCCGATCCGTCCATGACACTCCCAATATCCTTCGATACAGCCACATTTCAAAGGCTTCCAGCCTTTTACTTACTGCCTCTGTCAGGGTCCATGCCTCCACGCCATAAAATAAAATGGAGAACACATAGCAGCGTAGAAACCTTACTTTTGTTTCCATTGTCAAGTTATGATTTCTAAATATAGAGCTCATTTTGGTGAATACTGCTCTAGCCTTTTCGATACGATTCTTATTTCTTGCGAGTGGTCCCACTGGTCATTGATGTTGGTGCCCAAGTATGTGTACTTATTTACTCTTTCAATGTTTATCTGATTGACTTTTAGTTGGCAATTAGGTAACTTGTTCTTACTAATCACCATTAGTTTTGTTTTACTTATGTTAATATCAAGACCCTATCTCTGACTGCAGTTCGTTACTCTGTTCATTAGTAAATTTAGGTCGTCTAGGTTATCGGTGAATATGACAGTGTCATCAGCGTATCGAATATTATTCATTCTCTCACCATTCAGTAGAATTCCGACATCAAGATCTGCCAGAGCCTCTTCAAATATCTGTTGGGAATAAATATTAAATAATAATGGAGATAATATGCATTCTTGTCTGACACCTCGACGGATTTTTATATCATCCGTACGGTCTTCTCCTATTCTCACATACGCCGATTGATTCCAATACAGGTTTTCAATGATTCTTATATCTTTATCATCCAGTCCTATGTTCTTCAGGATGCTTATCATCTTGTGGTGTTGCACTCTGTCAAACGCCTTTTGGTAATCCACAAAGCATGCATAGATGTCAACGTTCACGTCTCTACAGCGTTGAAATAATACTTGTACACTAAATAAAGCTTCACGTGTACCAACAGCGTTCCTAAAACCGAACTGTGTAGGAGATATCGGATCTTCACATAGTTTATATATTCTTCTATGAATTACTTTAAGGAACACTTTCAAAAGGTGGCTCATCAAACTAATCGTCCTATACTCTCCACATGTTTTAGCCCCAGGTTTTTTTGGTAGCGTTATGAATTCGGCCTTTATCCATTGAGAGGGAATGATTCCAGAATTGTAGACACGGTTGAACACTGATGTCAGCCATTTCACGTTCTCGTCATTTAAAAGCTTAAGAAATTCTATTTCTGTGTTGTCTGGGCCTGGTGTCTTGCCCTCTTTCACTGTTCTTATTGCACTCTTGACCTCTTCTTCGATAATGATCGGACCCGTATTCCCATCTATCATGCTAGGTTCTGGTCAATTGTCATAAAACAGTTACTCAATGTATCTTTTCCACGCGTTCATAATTTCGTCCCTATCCACTATGACCGATCCTTCCTCATCTACCAGCTTATTTGTTCTATTAGCTTTATTTTGTCTTGTTACTTCTCTCACTTTACGATAAACATTCAGATGGTCGTGTTTTCTCTGAAGAGTTTCTATTTCAACGCACTGTTCTTTTAGTTTGTCCTCCTTTACAATTCTGATCTTCCTGAGGATTTCTTTGTTAATCCTCCCATATTCTCCTGGATTACTTTTATAAAGCCGTCTTTTTTCCATCAGTTGGAGAATTTCATCTGTCATCCACGAGTTTTTTTTTTTATTGTTTCAGGTTTTAATAGATCATCCTTGATGTCTTGAACTGTTATATTTAATTTTTCGATCTGCTCTTCCACAGTGGAGGAGTCCGTCATTCTAGTTAATTCGTTATTGATACTCTGTTCTACTTGTTCTCTTATCGTTGATATTTTTAACTTCCCCAGGTCATATCTCTTTTTTGATTGCTCTCTGATTCTCTTTAGTTTTGCTCTAAATGAGCCCACTAAGGGAACATGATCCGACTGCAAGTCAGCTCCTGGATATGTTTTTATGGCCGTACAGCTATTCCTGTATCTTTTATTTATAAGGATGTAGTCAATTTGATTCCTTACTATGTTATCAACAGAGTCCATAGGCGACTTCCATGTATACAGCCTACGTGGAGGAAGAGTGAAGAATGTGTTCAGCACTACCAATCCTTGCTCGTTTGCAAAGGTGCTGAGTTGTTCACCTCTATCGTCGAAGAAAACTATGTTGAAGAATAATGTCGATTTTTGGCAAAAACATTGTTTTTTTCTATAAAAGACTAGGGGACTTTCCACCCCATCTATATAATCCATCTCGATTGTCGAAGTTTAAAAGATATACTTGCACAATGTATTGATTATATTTTATACCTATAATCATGTATTTAGAACGATTTTATCAACTCTCCCATGTAGATAACTGCGTAAGAAGAACAGTAACATTTCCCTATCAATAATGGCCAAACAGCTTTACGTGATTTTCCTTTTTATGGATAAGTATTTAACCTGAAAACGACTTTCAACATTGTCACATATTCGTGTAGATTAAAAAAAAAAAAGTTACTCCATAAAATTTATCAATTTATAACTCTCTCTGATACAAGCTAGGCTAAATTAAGAGCTTATCATACATTGAAGTTGTAATATTAATTTTCAATCACTTAAATTATTTTATCTTGTAAAGAAGTCGTAAAACATAAGATATAATAATTACGCTATTGGTAATAAATTTTTAACTACTTCGGTGAACTGTGTGATTAATATTACAGATAAGAGGAGTTTTTTTGTTCAATATTATTACATGCAAAGATAAGCAGTAATTTGCCCTTATCTATAAACTAGCGTCCTGTCTGTCTACAGACTTGTTTTCTTTACTATAATGGTTGGTATAATAATAATTTAAAATATTTTATTAGGCTCAGTCGTTGTAATGTATTCTAAAAACTAATTAGTACAATGTAAATAAGTAGTGTCATTCTTCGGTTGGAATGTTGGCAATCATTCTGGCTATTATTACTTTATCCACCGCAGCTCTGAAAAGGCCGGTAGTATTTATTGAGAACCAATTTCGCAGATTGTTTAGCCAGTCTGCGTCCTGGCCTCCTTTTTCCAAAAATCTTTCCATGGAGTAATTGCTGTAGTAATCCATATCTGTAGGAATTTCTCATTATGTGTCCTAAACACGCCAATTTTCCTACCTTAACAGTTTCAATAATTTCCAGTTTCTTGTGCATGCGACTTAAGACATCCTCGTTGGTAGTATGGTCAGTATAAAAAATTTTCAAAATTCTGCGATATAGCCATAATTCAAATGCCTCAAGTTTCTTAGAAGTGGTTTCAGTCAGCGTCCAAGATCCCATACCGCAAAGAAGGATAAAGCATTAACATCTTAGGAGTCTTATTTTAATTTTAATTGCCGAGCTTTTGAAGAGTGATGCCATTTTAAGAAACACTGCTCTAGCTTTTTCGATACGGCAACGAGTTTCCTGCGAATAATCCCACTATTCGTTTATCATGTTACCTAGATATGGATATTGTGGAGTTCTTTGTAGTTGTTGAATATTAACCATCAAAAGGTAGCAGGAACCGGAGACTTGCTGATTACCTTGTACATTGTTTTGTTGATATTAAGTTCGAAGCCGTATCGATTACTGACTTCGTTTACTTTGTCATAAGAGTTTGTAGATCCTTTAAGTTATCAGCCATAACCGCCGTATCGTCAGCATACCGAATATTATTTGTTCGCTCCCCATTAAGCAGTATTCCTTCATCAACCTCTTCTACTGCCTCTCTGCAGATTTGCTCACAGTATATATTAAACAATAGTGGAGACAAGACATAACCTTGCCTCACTCCACGCTTAATCGATATTGCTTCTAAACGCTCTCCCTTCTGCTTTAATAAACACCATCTAGTTCCAGTAGAGGTTGCCAATAATCCACAGATCCTTCTCATCTAGCCCAAGGTTTTATAGAATCCCGACCATTTTATGATGTTGGACTCTATCAAAGGCCTTTTGATAGACGATCTGGCACAACTATACAACACAATTGACGTCTTTCATCGCTGAATCTAAACCTTCATAGAAAAAAGGCCTCCCTGGTTCCCATGGCATTACGAAAACCGAACTGTGTAGCTGACATGTTTTCTTCACACAACTTTTATATTCTTCTGTGAATGATTTTCAGAAATGTTTTTAAAAGATGGCTAATGTGGCTAATTGTTCGATATTCTCCGCATTTTTTAGCGTCTGCATTTTTTGGGATCGTTATAAACTCAGACTTTAACCAGCTTTTTGCTATTCTGCCTAAATCATAGATTTTATTGTAGAAAACCGTAAGTCACTCAACTCCATCCTCATCTAAGAGCTTAAGAAATTCCCCGTGGAATTCATCGGGACCGGTGATTTTTCCATTTTTTAGTTGATTTATTGCAGTGCTCACTGGATCGATGGTAATACACGATCCAAACAAGTTTATTGAACATGGTGGCTGATTTGGTCTTGTATCAGAAAATAAGTCTGTAATATAGTCTTGCCATATCTTCAGCTTATTCTCTTTATCGATAACAACATTTCCTTGTTGATCTATTAAACGTCCATTTGATTCCGTTCTTCATTTACCAGTTAAATCTTTGATTTTTCGATAGATATTAAAGATATCAGTAGTAGTGTCATAGTAAACATAAAAGACAGTAGCGACAGTCCGACTCGGCACTTTTAGTCTCAAGAGGTTCGAGTTTGTAATGATCATATTGCTGGTATGATGCCCGCGAATTTTTGAAATATTCAAATTCTTTCTTTTAAGAAAAATCCTATTCTGTTGAATAAAAATGATTGAAAGGAAGAAAAAAACGAGAAAACTTTTTTTGGAAACATTTTTTATCAAGTTCTTTTTAAAATAGATATACCAAAAATAGGTAAAAAATACACAACAAAATATATTAGGCTCCAACGCTTTTTGCATATTATTCATTTAAATATCTCATTGTTGAATTTATATTTCTCAACTATTTTAGATATTGTCTGGGGAGAAAAAAATGTTCATTTTAAGAATATATCTCTGCATCCCTTCAGCGTCGCGCGTATAATGTCAACAATCATTCTCCTTATATTTCAGCGAATCTCAGTAATCTGGAGAGATTGGAAATAATTTTAATTATCATTTTAAGATGAGATCATCTTTCTTCTGAACACACTTTTTGCTCCATTTTAACAGAAGTTAAATCTAATATGTATAATAATTTTCATACAACTAATGACTTTTTGTGCCTATATACTACTTATATAAAGAAATTAAATCCTTGCACTGATTTATTCAAAATCATTCCTGCTGGAGAATTACTACTTTTGCATGCCCAGATTGAGTTTTGAAAGTTTGGTTAGCGAATTTTAGCGGATAATATAAATTAATTCTAGCAAATATTCTACCCTGAACCAGACAAAAAATACCAGTGGAATAACATAAACCTATACCACCATCATCTGTTTTACAAATAAAATGTATCTCTAATATGAAAACACAATTATCATAATCTTTATATAATATATTGCATAATAGAAATGAAGAATTGATAAATTACCTTTTAGGATATTTGGGAAACCTAAAGAAACTAACCCCTTTGAATATACCACATATATTTTTACAAGCACTAACTGCACAACAAAAACTTCCTCTTGACATCTTTTTTAGAATTATTTTCAGTTATAACGTCAAACGAGTCATTTACTTATTGGAAAATTATTAATAATGAATTTCGGAGCACGTTATAAAAAGATTCTTCTTAAAATCAAGATGTAAACACAACCAGCGACCGCGCTAGAAGCCATGTTGTTGGTATGATAGTGGACGCATGCGTGATAAAAAACAACACAAAGGTAAATCCTTCTACAAGAAAGGTATAGAAGTGTTGGAAAAGCGTTGGACTGATTGTATCGCTCGTGAAGGAAACTTTGTTGATGAATAAAGTCGAATTTTGCAAAAAAAATGTGTTTTAAGCAGCTAGACCAAGAACTTTTCAGCCTACGTCTTACGTTCAATGTTTATTCTATTGTCAATAGAGGTTCACACAATGTATCATTTCAATTTAACCAGCATGAGTGTTAGTATTATGTAACATACGGTATGTGTTTTTGGCACTGGTTATGGCCAACTGGCCTTATATAACACATGGCGAAGTTAAAGCATTAACTTTTTACTTTATTATTATCATCAATAAAAAAATGCTTTTTTTTATTCATTGACTGCAATTTTTTTCTATTTTCTGATTTTATAATTATTAATAATACTTATTCTAACTTTAGCACTGAGTCCCCCAATAAATTATTGGATATAGTTTCAGCGACGTTTGCTATGTTTTATATTTATGGCGGTAGTGTATACAATACTTGTAAAATTGTAAAGGATGTAGAGTTCCGATTTCACATCGAAAATTTGAAAAATATATTTCATATAAAACAATTACAATTCTTGAACCACTACTTACCTAGGTTTTTTTGTAGTCTTTCATGAAATTTTGAACTGTGATATTTCGGATCTTCTACCGGCTTTAATCATTCATTTTTAAAATTTTTTATATTTCTTCTTTTTGCTTGTTCTAAACTTTTTTTTGAAATTAAAACCTTTTCAGTTGCTGATGTTGAGGAACATTTGGTAGATTTGAAGCTTTAGGCATGAGGTCTATGTGGTTTTCCGTTTACAAGTTTACTGTCGCTTGAACGCCGATGCTAAATCAGGAGAAAACAACTGGTTTCTCATGTTATCGTAAAACGGGCAGTAGATTTTTTTTTTGAATTTTTCTCTGTATACTTCGCCACTAATTGTATCCGTTGTTACGAAAAAGCTGTTTTGCATTCCACACTGCCTGAAAAAAATTCCAATTAAATATATTACTTTAGTTTTATTGTTCTAATCGTACCGCTCCTAAGTCACCTGCCTAGCAGACAGCATTATATGTGTCCTACTTAGAAATAACACACGACTAACGCGACGAGAGCGATTTTTGAAGCGACTATAACGATCAAATGTCTCGAGTTTGTTAGACTATGAGCAACACTCGCTTGTAATCTTTAGCAAAAATTACATCCTGTCAACGAACAATTGTAAATAAATATATAGAGCACTAGTTAGCATAAATAAAGTTATGATCGTAATTTCATCTTTCTGTTACACCATTTTTAATTTTAATTCAATTAATTAATTATTAATTAATCAATTATTATTCATTAATTACGCATCAGTTATAGATCTTAAAACGCTCTAACACTATTTTAATTTTAATGAATAAATTCAAAATTACTGTCTTTTTAATTTAATTTACAGATGACTAATACACTAGTGAGCAAAAAATCGACTCAAACAACTTTGCTTCATTTAACACCGATCCTTAAATTTAATTTTCAAACATATAAAATATTGATTTTGATTTTTATCAATAAATTTATTTGTTAAACTTAAAATTTTTTAAATTTTTGCATTCTCTTATCACTATTTTCAATCCTTGTTCTCCTTGTTTCCCCTTTCAATCACTTTAATCAGTAAAAAGCATGAGGAATGCTATGGAATTTAGTATCATTAGAAAGAGAATAGAATGGAATTTCAAATGATACTAAAATCCGTAAAAATATATGAACACTAAATCCTAGGATCCGTGTTAAATAAAGCCAAATAGTTTTAATCGATTTTTTTGCTCATCAGTATATATTTTCACCATTTTTTTGCTTTTTACAAATTGTACTGTAAAAAGAAAAGAAATGGTATATACAGTTTTTTATTATAATACCTTCATTTTATTTTTAAATTCTTTTTATGAATATAATAAAACACAATGAAAGAAACAGAAAATTTTGTTTGCTTATCCTTTTTTTATATTTCTTAGTTTTTTTCTTGGGTTTAAATTCGCAGGTTAACTTTTAACGTTCTATTTATAATTCGCCGTTGTTTTACGGCATTTTTAAATTTTATTTAATACTAGCTGTACCCACGGCTCCGCTCGCGTAGATTATAGAATTATCATTTAGGTCTTTTTGCAAGAGAACGCGCTGGTGGCAAACGGTTTTTTTCGACTTGATTCACTATTATCGTCACTACTTATTCCTTATGTTACCTAACGTAACAAAACATATACTAAAACCTATATATATATATATATATATATATATATATATATATATATATATATATATATATATATATATATATATATATTTCTTTCTTCTTTTAGTCATTCTCTATCCTTTGGATCTAGGCCTCTCTCATGTGCTTCCATATGTCTCTTTTTTGTACAATTTGATACCAATTGAGCCCCGCAGATCTTTTACCAACTTTGTTGGGGCTGCCAGTACTTCTTTTTTTCCCCCATGGGCCCCATCTGGTCAGTTTTCCGCTCCAGTTATCAGTAGTTCTGGCCACATGGCCAGCCCGGTTCTACTTAAGGAAAGATATCCGCTCAATTATATATATATATATATATATATATATATATATATATATATATATATATATATATATATATATATATATATATATATATATATATATATATATATATATATAGGGTGGGCCATTTAAAAGTTTAAATTTAAAAATGCAATCAACAAAAATGGTTTGAAATTTTGCCAAATTTATTTTTTGGTTGTGAAGTACAATTGTTCCGGTTAGGGATGGAATATTATTTCATTCATATGGCTGCCGCGGCTGGCCTCACAGAACCCCATTCGATCGGACCAATTTTCGAGCACTTTTTCGAGTGTATGGGGTCGTATCTCGGCAATGGCATCACGAATGTTGGCCTTCAAATGCTCAATTGTCTCTGGTTTGTCGGCATAACACTTGTCTTTAACGGCGCCCCACAGAAAATAGTTCAACGGTGTCAAATTGCAGCTTCTTGGCGGCCAATTGACATCACCATTTCGGCTAATTAAACGGCCATCAAACGTTTAACGCAATAAATCGATTGTGGTATGAGATGGAGATGTGTGGCAAGTTGCACCATCCTGTTGAAACCAAACATCGTTCACATCAGTACCATGAAGAGCGGGCACAAAAAAAATCGGTTATCATGGTGCGATAGGTGTCTCCATTGACCGTAATGATGAAAATGAGCTTCATCCGAAAAGATGATTTTTTTGGCAAAATCGACATCATCGTGCAGTTTCTCGTTGGTCCATCTAGCGAAGCGAAAACGAAGCGGATGGTCATGCGGCTTCAACTCTTGAACCAATTGAACTTTGTAAGGCGTCATACCGAGATCTTTTCGCAAAATTCGACGTAAACTGGTGCGTGGAATGTTCAATTCTTGAGAACGATGACGAGTTGATGTTGATGGATTCTCACGCACACTCTCAGCCACAGCTTCGATATTTTCGGGTGTACGCACTGTACGAGCACGCTCACGTCTTGGCGCATCAACAATGAAACCAGTTTCACGAACTTTAGCAATAAACTTGCGTATACCGGGCACTGTTGGTCCTTCTCTGCGATCAAATTTTGTACGAGATTTTCGTGCGATTTCCGACCAATTGTCTTTGTTTTGGAAATAAATTTCCAATAAATCCCAACGTTGCTCAAGCGTAAATCGATTCATTTCGTTCAGTGGAGATAATATACTGAATTTTGTGACAGAATAGAATGACATAAGTATTGCCAGATTCGAAATAACCGGTGGTTCAGATTTAAAACGATAGATGGCCCACCCTTTATATATAATATATTTATATATATATATATATATATTATATATATATATATATATATACATACATACATACATATATATATATATATATATATATATATATATATATATATATATGTATATATATATATATATATATATATATATATATATATATACATAGATACATAGACAAGTTGGTATAAGTAGGATCAGTTTAAATTTATGATCGTCTTCATCTACTTTCTATTATACCGTTTTTAATTATAATTGAATTAATTAATTAATTAATTGTTATTAATTAATTACACATCAATTAATATACATCAGTTTTAGATCTTAAAACACTCTTACAATATTTTAATTTTAATAAATAAATTCAAAATCACTGTCTTTTATAATTAGTTTACAAATCACTAATATATTTTTTCCATTTTTTGGTTTCTACAAATTGTACTGCCTAAAGAAGAAAAAACGACATATAAAATTTTTTATGAATACTGAATAATGAAAACAGTGAAGAAACAGAAAATTTTGTTTACTTAATCTTTTTTTTTTGGGTTTAGATTCGCAGGTTAGTTTTTAAAGTTCAATTTACGTATATGTCGCCATTGTTTCAAGGCATATTCAAATTTTATTTAACAGAAGATTATCAATCCTAAAAACAATATACTATAGCTGTATAGTAATATAGAAAATAATATGTAAAACTATAAAACAATTACAACTGTTAAGATATAACAATATTTTATAACATAACAAAACTGATAATTTTTTGTGTTCCGTACGGAACACTTATAAGATCATTTCGGTGTCTGTCCGTGTGTCTGTCACACCTGATTTTTTCCGAAACTATTTAACATAGAAAGTTGAAATTTCGTATTAATACGGAATTGATGGCCCCATTAGAGCTGTGTAATTTTGAAAGTTAAATTTTGACTTAAAAGAGTTAATTTTGGGGGGTGAAATCAGAAGCGAAAAAAAAAATTTACCAGGTCATCGAGAGGGGTGTCAAATGAATGCTTGTGAAAACAAGAGTTAAAAAATATATATAATGTAATACTTGCGCACACTTTTCCTCGTATTAGTTAAAATGCAACAATATTTTGAAAATTAAAGAGCTTCATATATTGAAACGGGTAACTCCTGTAAAAAAGGATTGCGCCGTCATAGGGAGACACTTTGCTATTCGTGAATGACAGAGAGAGAGTTTTTCAGATGAGCTGAAGAAAGACGGTACACCTTCAACTATCAAAAACAATATGTCACGTTACATTATTAAACGCGCTACAAAAATTAATGTTTTTTTAGTGGAATATTGCAAATTAACACAGAAAGCATCCTAATTATTTTTTTTATTGATGTCATCTAAGTTTAGGAATAATTAGTTTTCATTACAGTTTGCTTAATTAAACAAATATAGTGTTACATCTAACTTTTAACCCTCAGTAGATGTGTTCAATATATTTCTTAACATGGATTTAGTTATTGTTGAGGAAAATCCCCTTCTATCTTACTTGATTTGAATCATACAATTATTGAAAAATGCAGTGATGTAGATATTCACCAGACAGAATTAGTTCTACGCATTAACAGTATATAGCAATGGTTTTCTACAATTCCTCTTGCTGCAGAAATATACCAGTATTGAGCATAACAACATAAAATTAGAAATTCATAAAAATAATTTTGGTATCTTTTTGAATCAATACAGGAACAAAACTAATGAAAATAAATTAAAATAGACAGTAAGTACTTAATTAACTTTCAAAAACTTAAATTATAGCATTTAAATACGAAACTTTACCGGCGAGACATTCTAATAACACAATTTAAAACTAAATTTTAATTCAAATCAACTTAATAAAAATCCCAGTAGTGACAAGTTATTTCGTGCCATTCTAAAAGCATTAGCTTTCATCTTATTGCAGCTTCAGTTGCTGAAACTCGGAATTTAACTGTTTTACTCACAGCAGTGTTTCGCAGCTGGGGATCACTTAATATCAACGAACGAAACTTAAGTTTTGAAACTTTTCGGCAATGTCGTTCAACAAATTTTCGTTATTTTAGATTTAATTGGGTCATATGCTTATCACGAATCGGGATATTTATTTTCCTCCTTTTTCTATGTTTATTAAATTTACTAGAAAAGATCAAAATGTGCTGGTAATGCGGCAACACCGAATAGTACAGTACATGAATTGTTAACATAACCTGAGCATAAATTTCTTTTAAACTGCTGCTACGAATCGGTTAAGTTATTATCTGTATTAGCTTAATAACATTACAATATAATCTTGCAATAGTTCTAATTCATGATGGCATATTTATCTTTCTTTTCCGTGCTCTCTCAAAATTACATTAATAACATACTGACTTGAGTTACGGACCTGCATCATTTAATTTAGTTTTTAGAGTAACAAAATTTTTGAGCATTTGTTGGTAAGTTGTAATGATTAAAAAAAGTGATAAAAATGGGAAATTACAGTAGTTCATGATACCTTATTTATATTAGGTCTCGACTCTGTAGATCTTAAAGTCCAAAAACAAGTTGAGCAAAAAAAAGAGTTTCTGAGCTATTTACAACTGAAACCTGCACACTCAACTTTTTTTCTTCTTACGACGCCGTCTCCTCACGAGGTTGGCGATCCATATAGCCTTTAGAAACTGCTGCTCGAAAAATATCACTCGAAGCACATCCAAACCACCTTCTCATGTTCTTCAGCCAAGAATTCTGTAGTCTTCCGACCGATCGTTTACCCTTTATTTTGCCTTCAATAATTAGACGTAGTAATTGGTACTTTGGGCCCCTCATTATATGTCTGAAGTATTGAGTTTTTCTTATTTTTATGGTTATTAGTAATTCATTCATTTTGTTTATTCTTTCCAGTACTTCTGTGTTTTTTTATTTTCTGTACTCAGGAGATGCGAAGAAGGCATCTATAAATGTATATTTCAAAAGATTCCAGTCGGTTCTCTGAGCCAGGGTCACATCCATAGAGTAGCACGGAGAATACATACGCTTTCACCATTCTCATTCAGAGTTCGAGACTGAGACTTGTGCGATGGAAAAATTTATTCATACTCATGTTACTCAGTCCTGTTCGATTCAGGAATACATTGCCAAGGGCTTGAAGGTGGTTATTAATTTCCTCTCTTAGATTATCTATAATTCCCGTCTCCGAGTCTTTAGTCTTGGTGTTCAAACATGGTAAAGTTTCCAAGATTTACTTTACGGCGCCAGTTTTGCAGCTTTGATACGAACGCCTGGATAATACCTCTGAAGTGAATAATGTGCGTTTCCTTACCCTGCAGTTTCAGGTAACAAGTTTATATTCGGAAGTTTAAACGCGCAGCTGAATAACTGAAGACTGTCCTCTACGGCTCTGCTCGTTGCTTAT
The DNA here is from genome assembly GCA_019049505.1 of Pachyrhynchus sulphureomaculatus. Classification (NCBI taxonomy): domain Eukaryota; kingdom Metazoa; phylum Arthropoda; class Insecta; order Coleoptera; family Curculionidae; genus Pachyrhynchus; species Pachyrhynchus sulphureomaculatus. The sequence goes on from CM032454.1 coordinate 187,507,186, forward strand.
ATATCAGTTGGCAATACTTTCCGATTATTCTTAGCTCGACGGAACGTCAAGCTGTCCGTCTCGAAATTTCTCTCTTTTACACGCGTCTTCGAGAGGCTACGGAGTGTCGCGATCGCTGCGGACTACCCGACTAGCTTGCCCAGTCCTATTTCGCCAGGCATAAGGAGAGGTGCATGCACCAGCCGTCCACTGATTACGTCGCATATGTCATGTGTTGCCGAGAATAAATAAATTATTAACGTTTTAACACCTACCTTTAAATTTTAAAATTTAATTTTGGTTTTTAAAATTGATAACCGGCGACCCTCCAAAAAACCCAAGGCGACCCCCTTGTGGGTCGCGACCCACCGGCTGGGAACCAACGCCTTAAAGCATTACTCGAAAACTAGAGATTTCTTTTCTACCATAATTAGTACAAGAGTAACGAATTTCAAATTGGTATCTCATTTCATTCGACAGTTATCCTACCTATATACCGACAGACATATCGATGAAAATGTATTTCTTTATATAAGAAACCTAAAACGTTAAGAAATCTCGAAGAGTGATGTTGTCACAAATACAGTACGTCTCTTAGTAGGAGAAGTAATATCCGTTTAGCATCGATTTCCACCTGACTTTACCGTAATAGTTTCTTTTATTTATATTAAACTGTTTTCTCCGTGTAAACAGTCAACATCTTAGTTTAGTAATTATTTTAATAAACCCAAAATAAACGCGGACAATAAATCATCAATTAGACATAACAATCCAACTTCTTAATACTTACCTAAATTGAAATAATAATAAATAAATGTTTAAATAAACATTTGGCTTCTCTCACAATTAGGTACCTAGCTTGCACAACAAAAGCTCATTCTACCTACTAGTGCTACTTCCCAAACGTGAAGTAACCCAAATTTGGATAATATCAATGAGAACGAAGTACGCTAGAGCATATAGGATATTATATCAGTTTCTTAATATGTATTAAGAGTTTAAGGCATCTGGTCCATCAGATATTAGAGAGATTTTGCAACGCTTATTTTGGCAGGGGGGTCTTTATCTTCATTTGAAGCATGCGCAATAGTAAACGAAAGAGAATATATTGAGAGTGTGGAATGTCCTTTTTAAGGCTCTTGAAGTCAAAGAATCTGAAAACTACATTGTTTCGACTGTATTTCCAATTTCAGTAAAAATTGAATGTAAAGGCTTAGTCCGTCTAGACGTTATAGATTTTTATTAAAATAGTACTAATAACACAGATCTGCAAAAAAATATATTTTTTTTTCAGATCTTTTCTAGTCTGCTGAATCCAAAAATGATCTACATTTCTCTCCATCACGTACAGTTTTTTTTTGTAAGATACAAGGTGTTTGCATAAAAAAAGCATAGCATAAATGAAAAAACCACCATTTTATTACAATGAACTAAACAATATTTCTTATAATTAAACAACCAATTTCTTCATGAAATGTACTTAACATTCTGTGTTCATTCTTTTGCCTATGAAACGTTTTCTTCTTCTCTTTGATACTTTTCCGAACACGCTTCCGCTTTTTATTTTCTGTTCCCCAACAACAGTCAGCTAACATATTCCATAGCATCTTCCTTGGTAGCGACTCTCGATATCACGAACATCCTGGTGAAAAATTACACCCTGCTCTTCACTGAAGGCTAACAAGTTTTTGAAAAAATAGTCGACATGGGAGTGTAAGAAATGAACTTTTACTCTTATCTTGAATCCTTGAGCTTTATACGCAGCCAACATGCGTTGTATAATGGTTTTGTAGTGAGGATCTTCAGTATTACCCAAAAACTTGTGCACTACATCTTTGAAAGAGTCACACGCTTTTTTTTCTTTTTCTCCCATTGTTTCTGAAAAGAGGGGATCGAATAATAGTTTTCGTATGTCGAGGCCAGTAAAAACTCGCTCCCTCAACTTGGCTTCAGACAGCTTAGGAAACTTAGAACACGGATATCTGAAACATTCCCCATCTTTTGATGAGCTTCATAAGCCCTAATTTAATATGAAGAGGTGGTAATAAAACCTTTTCAGGAGGAACAAAGAGAACCTCAGAATTAATGACATTATTTTCGCCAGGGGTTAGGGCGTCTCGAAGTGGTCAGTAAGTTTTATCCAATGAAAATCTCTGGCTAGACTGTCCCTCAAGGTATAACCTGCCTCCTGGCCCAACATCATGGTTAATATTTTGAAGTCTCCACAAATCATCCAGCGATGTTCTTGATATTTTATTTTCTAAAGAATCATTGTCAAATCGTTATAGTTTTCCTCCAAATTCACCGAGTGTTCTACAAGAAGTGATGCAAATTTATTCCCATTATGCAGCAAGACTGCTTTGAGGCTTGTTTTTGACGAATCAACGAATAGGCGCCACTCAGATGAATCATATTCTATTTTAAAACACTTCATTAGCCCTTGAACATCACTAAAAAAACGAGATTTCCCACGAAAATGAGGTTCCGGGTGACAGCAGGTTTTTATTTTTTAGTCTTGGCCCCAGCAATTCGGCAACATCTTTAGAAAGGCCTAAATCTCTAACCAAGTCATTGAGCTCGCTCTGAGAAAAAAGTTGGGGTCCCTCATCATCAAAAAAATCTGAACAAGATTCGTCCTGGGAAGGTAATGTGTTTCCGTCCTCAGAATTACTCAGGATATCATCCAAACTGGAAGGTGGGTGTGGAACTGGTATTTCAGAGCTATGAGGCACTGGACAAATAGCTGCTGAATTAAGGTTTGGGTAAGATATTTTCTTTTTACTTTTTGTATTGAAACCTTTCACATCTACCGAACGGAAATAGCAGTAGGTAGTGTGGTTTTGCTGTTCACGCCACATCATAGGAATGCCAAAACGAAATGAGTATTTCTTACCCTTAAACCACAAACGAACGTCTTCCTCGCAGCTTCTGCACACCTTATGAGGGGCCCAGGTTTCGTCTTGATCCCCAAGTTTCAACTTGAAGTAAGCAAAATACACTTTCTTCACGAAATCACTTATGATTCTTTGTTGACTTTTAACAGTGTATTCACCACAAAAGTTGTCAGGAGTAATAACACAATCTCTTAGAGCCATAATATATAACTAAAAACATGAGCACAGTCACGTTTGAATACAAAATGTAAACTGAGTGTGGCTTATACAACCAAAATCTTGAACGGCAACGTCTTGCCGAGCTCTGCTCTAAATGAAACTGAAGATGGAATTTTTCGAGTATTTTTGCAGGGGTTAGTAAGTAAAAATCTATAAGAAACAGTATAAAATCCTGTGCAGTTTTTTAGCTGCAGGCCTGTGTAATATGACAGGCACTGCCACCACCAAACAGATCAACAGAAGTTACGAGCCTTGTTAGTAAAGACTAAAAGAAATATCCCTCTGCATATAAATTAGAAACGATCTCTATTTCTAGTGTATCCTCATTGAATAACATACTACGTGGTGCATGACAGGCCTGATGAACACATGTCAAGTTAGTTAAAGATTTTAAAATATTTGGTTCGCACTGTGTAATGTTGAATTACGTACTTTCTACTTTCTTCTTATAGGTGTTCGGTCAGTTATATAGTAAGTTTATTTGATTTTAAACGACGTGTGTATTATACATATGGAGATACGTACATCGTAATCACCTTCGGCTTTATTAAAACAAATCTTACATATATTCAAGAAAAGTGGAATACCTGCTAAACATGGGGAATTTTAAAAATTTTATTTCCTGACGTTATAAGTATTTTTGTTGGCAGAGTATGCGCTACTATCATAACGAATCTTGATGTCACTAGCCCTATAAACATTGCAAAAATATACTTATTTTGGTCCTAAACACTGTTCTGTACTGCTTGCTCATGACTAAAGATATGCGGATAAATTGGAAGAATTGATATAATTGTTCCATATAACCTAAGTGGTCACAGGGATTTTAGTGTGGTAACTTAGAAGACCAAGAAATTGGTCCATTTCGCCTTACTTATTGGTTGACAAAATCCATATTTTAATAATCGGTAGTTTTGTATATATATATATATATATATATATATATATATATATATATATATATATATATATATATATATATATATATATATATATGTGGATCCACCATCGTGTATATACCACATTACCTATCAGGTATTACCAACAGAATTAATAACGCAGCCACACGAAAAAAAAAATCATCCCTAGGAGGAGACGGAACTATCCCCTGGAATTGATGGATTTTAAAAGTTCTAGCATCTGAGAAAAAAAAAATACAGGTTTTTGTACTTTCAAGCAGGATGGACCAATACAGCTTGTATTATTTTTTTTCAGATGCTAGAACTTCTAAGATCCATCAATTCCAGGGGGCAGTTCCCATTTCCTCCTAAGGATGATTTTCGGCCTTATTGCAGTCAAGGATGCCCGATATTGTCTTCAGACAGCGTATCATAAAACGTATTTTGATGAAGCTAGACACCAAAAAGGCTTCTGGCGCTGACGGAATACCTGCCATAGTTCTCAAGAACTGTGCAAGGGAACTAACACCAGTTTTCTGTAGACTTTTCAACCCATCCTACAGAAAGGGAATATTTCCTTCCTGCTGGAAATGTGCCACAGTTCAGCCGATACCTAAAAAGGCAAGAAGACCTTGCCAAATAACTACCGACCAATCGCACTACTCTCAATAATATCGAAAGTCATGGAAAAGGCTATCAATCAGCATCTTCTAAAATATCTTGAAGGATTCAACATTATTAGTGATCACCAATATGGCTTTCGTAAAAATAGATCAATAGGAGATCTTCTGACTTATGTAACACATGTTTGGAACAACGCAATTGAACACTTTGGAGAATCTCGAGCGGTTGCTCTTGACATATCCAAGGCATTTGACCGTGTTTGGCACGATGGGCTGTTGGCTAAGTTACGTTCTTATGGTATGTCTGAAAAGTTCTGTTTGTGGCTCTCATGTTTCGTCAGAGAGCGTTCTTTACGAGTGGCAGTCGACGGATTTCTTTCTAACACCTTCACTATCAACGCCGGTGTGCCCTAAGGTTCCATACTATCTCCTACTCTCTTCCTTATTTATATTAACGATCTGCTGGATAGGACCGAGAATCCAATCTACAGCTTTGCAGATGACAGTACACTTATCTCTTCATTCAATTTGAATGCTCGAACGTCGAATGCTCGGACGAATATCCGCAGACAGCAGGAAGTCATTCAACTTAATAAAGACCTGGAAGAAATTCCGTCTTGGGGTGACAGTAACCAAGTGGAATTTAACGCTACAAAAACCCAGGCGGCAGTTTTTTCTAAAAGGGTTAACGTTGCAGAACCCGACATAGTTATGTCGGGGCACTCCATCCCTTTAACATCGTCACTCAATCTGTGAGGCGTTAATTTGGGAGCAAATATATCCTGGCATGAACATGTTGCAGGCATAGCAAGGAGAGCTTCTCAAAAGTTGGGAATATTGTTTCGAACCAGAAAGCTTTACACTCCACAACAACTGTTAATTCTTTACAAAGCTCAAATTCGACCAACTATGGAATACTGCTCCCATGTTTGGAGCTCCGCTCCCAAACATACACTGCATTTGTTGGATTCTATCCAGAGAAGAGCTGTTCGTCTGATTGGACACCCGGAACTGACCGACGGCCTTGATTCGCTGGAACATCGAAGAACGGTTGGCGACTTGAGCCTATTCTACAAGTACTTTCATGGAAAATGTTCGAAGGATGTGGCCCGCTTAATTCCTCCAGAGCGGTGCATGTTAGGAGTACACGTCGCGCTAATACTTCACATTCGTATGAGGTTCAGCTTGTTACTCCTCGTACAACGCTTTTCAAGCAGTCTTTTATATGGAGAACATCATACCTTTGGAATAGTTTGCCCAGGACTGTGTTTCCCATCGAGTACAATCTACAGCGATTCAAGAACAACGTGAATCGCTTTCTCCGCACATGTGTCGCTCCTGTAGCGCTTTAGGGATTTCCCTGTAGCACGTGTGCTAGACCCATAAAAAAAAAAAAAAAAAAAAATTAGGAAGATGTCTCGAATGTTTGGCACAATGAGATAAAAGTACTTGATCCTTTCCGAATTTCAACAAAATCCTTGTGTATCATTAGAGCGTAGGGATAGTTTCTACCACCTTTTAAGCGTAGTTTATAGTAGTGTGTCGGTGGTTCAAGCAAATCTACGCCATATTTGTTCACCCTGCCTACAACTACAAAAGCTTGAACTTTTTAGTCGTTATTGAAACTTATGAGATACCTCCGTACGTGGGGGTGGTTTTTATACTCTACAAGAGTGAGTCTCAACCCTTTAAGAGTAATGTCTGGTTGTCACACCAGATTCAGATATTTTGTCCTAAGAGCTACAAGAATTTGTCCTTTGTACATGTTATTTAAACTCACATGCGTTATTTCAGTTTTAGGATACTTTTCACCCCCTATAACGGTGGATTTTGGATTAATTAGTAGAAATAGCTTGCTGTGGTTTAAATACATATTCTCTTCTCTAGACCATAAAATATCTACCTACTATTAAGAATCATTACATTATTATTATAGTTTTTTATAGTTGTGAAGGAAAATATAGTAAAACGACTAAATATGTGTATTCAAGTAGACAGGCATATTTTTGAACATTTATTACGTCATAATAATTAACCATTAGATAAGTTAAACTACATTAAAATTATTATTAACTATTTGTTTATGTTTTCACAATAGCGTAAGTGTATTAAAAACAAGGGTGAAGATTGAAAAAGTCAAAATAAATCGAAAACTATTAGAAATAGGTATATGACATACTTAATAAAAGTTGGATGGTTTTGTAAAATCTATCAGGAAAAAATAATAATATATAGGGTGTGCCATTTAAAAAATAATTGAGATTTTTCAATTTAAAATAGTCGAAATGTATAAATTTATTTTGAATATCCTGTAGCATCTTACTCAAATTTCATTACGTATATCTTTTTTTTCATCTCAATAGAACGCTCGTACCATTTATGAGTATTCCACCGTCAGAAACAATGGCGCTACTGGCAATTCTTTACAAAACTGAAAACTAGTATTTAAAAAAAAAAATCGAATAATATATGAATATTAGAAAAACTACTAGCTTTGGGTATATAACATTATTAATAAAAAAGTTATAAAATTTCAGGCAGAGTTTAAAAATAAATTAGAAAATAGGATGTTCTATTTAAAGAAAAAAACATATATATCGGCCACACTCTTTTCAAGTACCCTGTATACTCAAAAATAATTTTAAACTGTGCACCTTAACATTCCCTAAAACTATTGTATTTAACATTTTTTCGTCATTCCTGAAACAAATGAGATAATGAACTTTACTCTATCGTTGACTCACCCTGTACAATCGCCTACTGCATCAATAAACGCTTGGCATATTCCAGGCATGCTGTCGAGATTTTCTGCATACTCAGCAAATTTTTCGAAACTCGCGAGATCACTTAGTCAAAATCCTCATAGTCTTTCCTCTGAGCTTTCTCTTTACGAGAGACCAGACGTTTTCAATAGGGTTGACGTCCGGCAATTATGAGGGCTACTTTAGTATCTTATCGTGGGCCCAAACTAGCCGCTTCGGGACGTTATTTTCACCCAGCAAAGGTTTCTTAAACATGCTTCAGAATTTGACATCATGAGCACGAAGATGTCGAATGGTCTCATGGAATACATTCAAATCTGATTTTCTTAATTTTGCCGCTTTTTGAAGCTGCGTCAATGTCGGGTCTCGTGAAAACAAAGACACGAATTGTTCTTCGACTTTCAGAGTGACTTTGCCTACCGAGCCACATTTTGGCAAGTCGTCTACATTTTTCGTCTCGTTAAAACGAAACTTCCACTACTTTAGCAGCTACGGAATATGTCATTTAAGGCTCCTTTAAATGGGAACAAAGAAAGACTGCCTCGAACCGATGAGCAAATAAGTAATTCATTTTGGATCATACGTGATTTCGACGAAAGTTCGAAATTGACTGATACTTTTACTAAAAGGCGTCGTAGACAGAGGTTCCCTCTACCAAATCGCTAAAATCTACAAAAAATGAATTATCGCGGACACGTTTTTACTTGATAGATTATATAAATGACAAAATTGCCCTGGCTCGTTATTAACAAGTGAAAAGGGTATTCTACAGGAAATAAAAATATTTTTCCTTAGAAAAAGTATAATTTAAGTGGTAAACTACCTAGTCCAGAAAGCGTATGTTTTACAAGCCTTTTAATTAACCTGACCCTAAGCTAGAGAGAATACCTGAAGCACCGAAAAGGAGTAAGCGCATATCTTTGTTTGTTTTTGTTAAAGAATACACGCGAAAGGGCACTTTTCAATGTCCGAGGATCCTTTAATCTTTACATTAGGGAATGCTGCGGTTTCTCTTTCTATTAATAAAATATGCCGTTGCAGGGAGCGGAGCACTTTATATGTAGGCTCTTGATGAAATTCAAGTACTGGACTGTGGAATTTTCTATAGTTTACCTCCATTATAAAGAGAAAATCAGAAGGATTTTATTTTTTGCGCGTTCATAGCCTTTATTAACGTTTACATTTTAAAAATAATCATGTCTTATACCAGGTGTACAAGTATGAAATGCGGATTTCAGACAACAGATGGTGCACCAATACAGTTTGTGCTATAAACATTTGACACTGCGCCATTTTGTTGTGTCATCAAGTGTCAGACGCGCACGAGTGATAAATTGGAATAAAGTGCATAGTGTTGTGTTATTGTGTTCAATATGTCGAAATTTATACCGAACAAAGAGCATTCGCGGACATCATTAATTTTTTGTTTTCATTTGAAGAAAATTGATGTTGAATCACACCGATTACTTCGAGAAACTTATGGTGAACATGCCCTATCGCAAGATACGTGTGAACGATGGTTTCGGCGTTTCAAAAGTGGTGATTTCGATGTTGCAGACAAGGAACGTGGAAAACTGCCAAAAAAAATACGAAGATGTGGAATTGCAAGCATTGTTGGACGAAGATGATTCGCAAACACTAAAAACAATTCGCCGAGCAATTGGGCGTTAGTCAACAAGCTATTTCCAATCGGCTACGAGAGATGGGAAAGATTCAGAAAACCAGTAGATGGGTACCACATGAGTTGAAAGACAGGCAAATGGAAAAGCGCAAAAACACGTATGACATTTTGCTCGCTCGGTACAAAAGGAAGTCGTTCTTGCATCGTATAGTTAGAAGTGATCAAAAGTGGATTTATTTTGAGAATCCCAAGCCCAAAAAATCATGGGTAGACCCAGGCGCACCATCCACATCGACCGCAAGACCGAATCGCTTTGGCAGAAAGACGATGCTCTGTGTTTGGTGGGACCAGAGGGGCGTGATCAATTATGAGCTGTTAAAACCTGGGGAAACGGTTAATACTAAACGTTATCAACAACAATTGACCGATTTGAATCGTTCACTGCTTGAAAAAAGGCCAGAATACCGAAAGAGGCAACACAAAGTCATTTTTCTTCATGACAATGCTCCATCATATACGGCGAAACCAGTTCGCGACACGTTGGAAGCACTCAGCTAGGAAGTTCTACCCCATGCGGCTTACTCACCAGACTGGGCTCCTTCCGATTACCACTTGTTTGCATCGATGGGTCAAGCACTTGTTGAGCAGCGCTTTGGTTCGTACGAAGATGTGAAAAAATGGCTCGATGAATGGTTGGCAGCAAAAGGGGAAGATTTTTACTGGCATGGTATTCACAAATTGCCCGAAAGATGGGAAAAATGTATAACAAGCAATGAAGTATACTTTGAATAAAGCACTTTTTATCATTCTTCTGAATTTAACATGTTCTTTTAGAAAAGAACTACGCATTTCATACTTGTACACCTGGTATTATGTTTTTATATTAATACTACAACAATATAAAAATTCTGAGAAAGACCTTTTTGACATTCACATATTCCAAATACATCCTTGCTGGATTTCTGGAAATAACTAACCGTATTTTCTACATATAAACATTCTGTAGTAGCAGAATGTGCGGTACCTTCGCCTCTCAACCACAATTTTTTATACCAGGTTCTAATAGTCGTTTCACATGGAACGCATTCATATTTATGTGTCGATTTCATTTATCACTATAATCGTGTCGCTTAAATCTCTACTAGCAGGTCACTCACGTATAATGCTGCTCCAAATTCAGACTCTTGTTATGTTAATCAGTACTGACGCTTTTGCCACAGTAAACATAAAACACAATAGCCACAGCTCCACTCAGTACCTTTGATTTTAAGGAGTTCGAGTTTGTAATGATCACATGACCTTTTGCCTTATTACTGGTATGATCCCAGCGAGTTTTTGAAATATTCAAATTCCTTCTTTCAAGACGAATCCTATTCTATAGAATAAAAATGAATTTTGCTGATTGAAAGGAAGAAAAAAACGAGAAAAAATTTTTTTTTTAGAAATATTTTTTATCAATTTCTTATTAAAACAGGTATACAAAAAACAGGGAAAAACGCAAAAAATACAAGGAAAAAATACATTTGGCTCCAACGCTTTTTGCACGTTATTTATTTAAATATTTCATTGTTAAATTTATATTTTTCAACTATTAGAGATATTGTCTGGAGGGAAAAAATGTTCGTTATGAGAATATATCACTGCACATCTTCAGCTTCTCACGTATAATGTCAACAATCATGCTCCTTATATTTCAGTCAATCCCAGTAATCTGTAGAGATCAAAAATAAATATAATTATCATTTTAAGATGAGATCGCCTTTATTCTGAACTTAAAAATAAAGTGAACACACTTTTTGCTCTATTTTATCATTAATTGAATCTACAGTCCCTGGCCAAATTATTAGACGCACTGCATTTTTTTTAGTAATTTTATGTTTCTTAAGAGTTTTTATGCAATAATGGTATATTTAAACTACAATATTATTGATTTTTATTTAAAAGAATTGTTGTAGACTACATATTTGTATTTATTTTTAACATATGGCAACACTGTGTTGACAAAGTGATACATGAACGTAAACAAGTACAAATCTGTATCAGTCGCGATCGGAATCGAGTCAGGTACGGACGTGTTTCTGTGGCTTTATGGACTGTGATTGTTTGTTTAACAGTTTTATACTACTCAGTTATTAGTTTATTTTGTATGCAGTGTTTTAAAAAAGTAATTGGACTATTTTCATTATGGGTAGAAAAGGCGATCTTTCACCACGTAAAAAAGCTGAAGTGAAGGCCCTTGTGATTGCGAAAACATTTACAAACCGAGAAATATCACGAAGATTGGAGGTTTCTGAAGCTAGTGTACGACGCATAAAAAAGAAAATTGAGTCAGGAAAGGAATTAAGCCCGAAAAGAAAGAAAAGATGCGGTAGAAAAACCAATTTTCACTCCACGGTCAGAGAGATGTTTGAAGAAAATTTGTGTAGAAAACAGATTTGCTACCACAAAGGTAATAAAATCACAACTCCAGGATGCTAGCGTAAATGCTTCTGAGCGCACTGTTCGAAGAAAATTGAAAGAATTAGATTTTAAGGCCTGTCGCCCCGCCAGGAAGCCCAAGTTAACAGCTGCAATGAAAGCAAAGCGCCTGAAGTGGGCCAAACAATGGCAAGACAAAGATGTGGACTTCTGGAGATCGGTAAGACACAGCAATTTAATCAATAATTGATACATTATTATCATTTTCAGTTAAATAAAGCAAATAAACATGGAAGTTTATATATTTTTCCTATTTTTGACAGGTCTGCTTCAGTGACGAAAGCACATTCGAAATTTTGCAGAATAAAGCTCAGTATGTGCGTCGTCATCATGGAGAAAAGTTTCATCCTGATTGTGTCGTCCCGACAGTTAAGCATCCCACCAAAGTGATGATTTGGTCAGTCATCAGCGGCAAGGGCACTGGACGTCTGTACGTCGTCAAAGGAATAATGAGGCAAGATCAGTACAAAGAAGTATTACAAAATCGGTTGATTCCTCAGCTCAGAGAATGGTTTCCAATTGGAGAACCATTCACTTTCATGCAAGATGGAGCTCCTTGCCACACTGCTCGGTCTGTTAAAAGCTTTTTTGGCAGAAAAAAATATCCCTCTGTTGGATTGGCCCTGATATGAACCCCATTGAAAATGTGGGGAGGAGAGAGTACAATCTTGCATTGATAGCATGCCGCGCAGAATTAAAGCTTTGATAGCGGCTAAAGGTGGCTCAACTAAATATTGACTTTTACTAACATTAATTTCATTCTTTAAAACTTAATAAACTTATGCCTTTCTAAATTAATGCTGTTTTATTTATGTCAAATAAATAGGTAATTGATTGGATAATATAAAAATAAGAAACAAATCAATTTAAAATAATAAAACGGTACAATATCACTCGGTAATTAATATTTTACATGAAATCTTGCAGTGCGTCTAATAATTTGGCCAGGGACTGTAATATAATAATTTTCATACAACTAATTCGTGTCTATATACTACTTATATAAAAAAATTAATTCCACGCACTGATTTATTCAAACTCATTCATGCTGGAGAATTACTACTTTTGCATGCCCAGATTGACGAATTTTAGCAGATAGTATAAATTAACTCCAGCAAACAATTTTAATACGAAAGATAATCTTTATATAATATATTGCATAATAGAAATAAAGAATTATGAATAAATACCTTTTAAGATCTTTGGAAAATCTAAAAAAACTAACTCCTTTGGAGATACCACATATATTTTTAGACGCGCTAACCGCATAACAAAAACTTCCTCTTGACATCTTTTTACCGTTCCGTACGGAGCACTTATAAGTTTACTTCGGTGTCCGTCCGCCCATCGATCTGTGTGTCACACCTTATTTTCTCCGACACTATTTGACATAGAAAGTTAAAATTTGGCACTAATATGGGAACTGATGGCCTCATCAGAGCCGTGTAGTTTTGAAAGTTAAATTTTGACTTAAGGAGTTATTTTTGAAGAGTAGAATCGGAAGTGAAAAAAAAAATTACCAGGTCATCCAGTGGGCTGTCAAATGAAAGCTTGTAAAAAGACGAGTTCAAAAATATATATAATGTAATACTTGCGCATAATTCTCTTTGTATTATTTTTAAATAAGTGCGAAAAATCGCTGTCCCCCCCATATCTCGAAAAGTACTGATCAAAGAATTTTGCAAAAATTCTAAAATATTCTCTACACGGTGTAGATTAAACAAAAATTGTCACGAGTACATTACCTCTAATAATTCATCTGATATATTAAAAAAACCGGCCAAGTGCAAGTTGAACTTGCGCAATGAGTGTTCCGTACGTTGATTGCTTTTCAAATAAAAAATTTTGTTACAGAGGTATAAAATGATCAGTGACTTCACAAAAACACACCCCAAATGAGTTTTCAACAAAGTTTGTTTCCAATCTTTACTAAAATCTGATGACCTTGAAATTTTTGTTTTTTTTATATACCAGATAAATTATTAAAGGTAATGCACTCGTGATAATTTTCGTTTAATCTACACCCCGTGGAGAATATTCCAGAATTTTTTTCAAAATTTTTTGATAAGTACTTTTCGAGATAAGGCGGGTGGACAGCGATTTTTTTCGCGATTTTCTAAAAATAATTAAGAAAAGTGCGCGCAAGTATTACATTATATATATATATATATATATATATATATATATATATATATATATATATATATATATATATATATATTTTACTCGTGTTTTCATAAGCTTCCATTTGACACAACACTCGATTACCTAGTAAAAAAATTTTTTTTTCACTTCCGATTTCACCCCCCAAAACTAACTCCTTAAGTCAAAATTCAACTTTCAAAACTACATGGTTCTGATGAGGCCATCAATTCCTATATTATTACCAAATTTCAACTTTCTATGACAAATAGTTTCGGAGAAAATCGGGTGTGACAGACGGACAGGCGAACAGACGGACAGACGGACAGACACCGAAGTGATCTTATAAGTGTTCCGTACGGAACATTAAAAAAACAAAAATTTTAAGGTCATCAGTTTTCAGTAAAGATCGTAAAAAAACTTTGTTGAAAACTCATTTGGGATGTGTTTTGTGAGACACTGATCATTTTATACTTCCGTAAAAAAATTTTTATTTTAAAAGCAACCAACGTCCGGAACATTAATTGGGCAAATCCAACTTGCACTAGACCGGTTGTCTTTATTTATAATTATTTTCAATTGTAACGTCAAACGTGACATTTACTTGTTTAAATATTATTAAAAATGAATTTAGGAGCACGTTATAAAAAGATTCTGCTCGGAATCCAGATGCAAACATCACCGGCGACTACGCTGGCAGCAATGTTGTTGGTACGATAGGGGACGCATGCGTGATAAAAAAACAAGATCAAAAAATTTTCTTAAGGGTCACTACTGTATTTTATGTTTACTGTGCTTTTGCGTTTAAAAAATGTCCGTATTGTACAGTCTGTCAAGTAAGAACCTGTCATATATAACTTGTAGTCGGCAAAAAAAAATCCTTTTTTTTAGGTCATTGTTGGCACCCCTGCAAACAATGTGTTGTAAAAAGAGATTCATTTCTGTCCTTATTTAGGGTTAAACAGTATATTATCGAACATGAGTGCTGCATACGTTTCGAGCTTCGAGGGTGGGTTCCTATGTAATCATCCACAAGGTCCGAAAATGATGCCTGCAGCGGCTGTTAAGTACAGGAGCCAGTCGAGGAGATTCGTTAGTAAGTAGGTGAAATGTTAATCTCAGTTAAAAAAATGTTGATGGCCTACCAAAACGTGATTCGAGAGGAAAAGTGTCGGTAAAGGACGAAAAAATGTTTATTAACATGTTCTCCCGAAATCTTCAATTAACCTTGCGTCAAGGGGTATAAAAACTAAAGCAGAAAGGCTTCGATATATCGTCTGAAATGATTCGCACTCATCTAACGGGCTGAGCGAAATACACATCCCCGTCGTCCGATGCAAACCCAATAGAAAACGTATGTTCATACATCAAGCCAAAGTTTCATAGTAAAAAGGTGTACATAGTGAAGCAGTTTTCATGACAAATTTGGGCAATTTGGACATTTTTGCCTCAAGAATGCGCGGAAAATCTCGTCGAAAGTATGCCCCGAAGATGCCAGGCGTTGATGGAAATTGGACGAATTACAGAATTATTAGTATTTTAACGGCAGTCGTGTGATGTAAAAAACTTTTAAATAAACACATTTTTTAATGATCAATGCATAAAACGTTCTCATTGAATCAACTGAATGAATCTATACTTTTATAAGAGCTACTTAAATGAAAACGAACCTACTTAAAAAGCCTAATAACCCTGTCTAAAAATGAACTGGATCTCCAGTCCGTATTTTATGAAAATACCATTAAACATTGATGCATCTATTTCGTAATTAAAGAATCTAAGCTTCAGTTAATAAATATTTAAGTCCACGTTGAAGGAAAATAGTTGTTTTGTAATTTAGGAGGTTGTTTAAGACTGTAATTAAAATATATCACCTCGTGGAAGCCGACAATTGGAATGAATAATTTAGTTGTTGAAAGAGATTAAAGATAAGGAAAGTATTTTGATTGATCGGAGTGGAATCGCTGTTTAGGGAAAATTATTTTTAATTAGGTCTAGGACTTCAGGCAAACTGTATTTTTTAAATAAACAGTGCGGATGTATAAAAAGATAATCGGTGTTATTTTTATTGACGGAAACATTTTGAGTACTATATATATATATATATATATATATATATATATATATATATATATATACGTGCATATTTTGCCCCATATCAAAGCTCGTCAGTCAATCGAGGTAAAAAAGCAAATCACAAACACCTATTATAAGCAGAAGAGATAAAAGGTGTCAGTAGCTAATAAACCTCAGTGTCATCTAGTGTGAAAACTTGTAACTCAGGAGTAAAACTCACGGTAAAATAAGATTTAGTACCTTTGTTTTTATACGCGAATAAGGTACTAATACAGTTATTAAGTGAATCGAAGTAACTGCAAAAATGAAGTTCTAATACAACTATGATCAATCTAAAAAATAATTATCAATATACTGTAACATTCATTTTTTCTAAATTTTAGGATCATGTTACGACACTGTATTTCTCCCTATAATTTATATTTTATTACATTTTTATATTTATTGCAGTAATTTCAATTTTTGAACAGTGTAGCTTAAAACAGTGTTTTAAATTTTTGAGCAGTTTAATTTAAACCGGCAGTGTGTAACGCGTGTTGCCGACTTGACTTATTTAGTTTGCATTAATTTTTCGTCCGGAAGTGAGCCATTTTAAAGACGTCACTTTAAGGAAGGGACAAAGATATTTAAACAGCCATATCGAATTTTTAAGGGCTTTTTTTACCATGAAACAGTAGTGGTTTTTTCCACCATGAAGGAGTGACGGTTTTGTTCCGCCAGTAGGCCGTAGTGGCTTTCTTCTCCAGCACGCCAGAGTGTTGTTTCGCTCATCCTCAGGCATTTTGGGTCAAAAAAAGTGTTTAGCAACCCAAATGAAACTAGAATGGTAATGGCTGAGACAATATTTTTATGAGGATCTCACCAGGAGAGGCCGAGTAACTTATGGAAAACCCACGAGGAGAAACCAATCCGTAAGTCATAAGCACACCAGTCTAAAAACCTCACTTCCTGTCTACAAGTGCGTTCCATCGACTACTCTACACGTGTAATTGGCGGAGTTAATTTCAAAAACTTTTAATATCGAGTTTTATCAAGCCTTTTATTAAAAACCTAGTAACCCTAATCTAAGGACTCTATGCCATAGTGTACACTCTTCTAGCTTAAGGGGTTTTTATTTAGTAGAAGTAATTTTTAAAAGTGTTATGAAGTTAGGAATTTTTATTTTGTTGATAATATATCCTTCTATGTTTAAATTTGGTGTTTCATTAAACTCCTGCTCTTTCTTTCAGGACGCAACGGTTGTACGTAAATTAATTTTATTTCAACAACTAAATAACTCTTCAGTATTTTCTCATTTTTTGAGCTGAACTAAGATTCTTTTTATTCTAAAATGAAAGGTGCCCAAAAACAGTACAACAAAATTTTAAACAACTATAGTGACTATTTTTCACCATGAAGGAGTAGTGGTTTTTTCCACCATGAAGTGTGACGGCTTTGTTCCGCCAGTAGGCTGTAGTGGCTTTCTTCTTCAGCACGCCAGAGTATTTTTTTTCTCAGTGATGTAGTAGTGCAGTAACGGTTTATAGCTCTCAAGTTTAAGGCTTTTTTCCTTTCTTGAAATATCCCGCTCATCCTCAGGCATTTTGGGTCAAAAAGTGTTTAACAACCCAAATAAAACTAGAATGGTGATGGCTGAGACAATATTTTTATGAGGATCTCACCAGGAGAGGCCGAGTAACTTATGGAAAACTCACGAGGCGTACAAAAATTATCTAGATCTCCATGTACTCTACCAGTAAAAAATGAGCTAGCTCATGTCTTAATTCTGTCCTCTATCAGTATTAATATCCACTCAATCCATTCTCAAAATTAAGATATACATAAGGGGCAAATAACGGCTCCTATTTAATAAATAAAATATTTTTTAAAAGTAAAGAAAGTTAAGACGTTTCAATACAAGTATTAGGGAACACTACTATACAGCATGAATCCAATGATAATCATGAATTTGATTTTTTACATACTGGAGAAAGAAATTATCGAAAACTTCTGGTAAAAGAAATGATTTGTATTAAAAAAGAACACATTTTGTCAATGACAAACAAAACATTGAATACAATAAATATTGTACAATTTGGAGACGAACTTCAATATGACTCTGGATAAATTTATATTCTTTATCAGTTATAAAAGTAAAAGCGAACAGCCTTTACAACTTTAACATTTTCAATTTTTCCTTTTTAGGGCGGTTACAACCAGATAAGAAATGTGTGTGTGACACAGTGTGACAGGGGGTAGGCTAGAGTTAAAAATTTTGTGACATCACATCATAAATATAACAAAGAACCTCCTACGACGTCTGCATTGAAAGCAGTGATAAATTAAAATTTCCTAAAAATGTGATGTTACAACAGGAAAGTGGAGGTCACTCGAATGTGACAACCTGTGACATAAGGGGGGATTAGGAAACCACGAAATTTGCGTATATTCTATATTTATTTTATCTAATTTCAATGCCATTTAATTTTGTAGATAATCTAAATATAAAAATACAATTGATAAAGCGTACTGGGCTCTATGAGTCGTACGATATATCATCTATATACCAAGTTTATTTATCGACCGTAGCAATAGTTCAACTGTGAAAAAGCGGTCTGTTGTCAATATTTTATTAATCACTCAATTGCTGTTATAACTTCGATATTTCGCCGAATTTTTCGGCTTTTTCAAGAGTAACAACTAGGGCTTAAATAGTTTCAGCATTACAACAAAACATAAATTACACATGAAGGTACACAACGAACCAACCTGCACAACATTTTAAAACAGAATCTTCATTCTATATACTATATATATATATATATATATATATATATATATATATATATATATATATATATATATATATATATATATATATATATATATATATATATATATATATATATATATATATATATATATATATATATATATATATATATGTATATATATATATATATATATATATATATATATATATATATATATATATATATATATATATATATATATATATATATATATATATATATATATATATATATATATATATATATATATATATATATATATATATATATATATATATATATATGTATATATATATATATATATATATATATATATATATATATATATATATATATATATATATATATATATATATATATATATATATATATATAAATATATATACATTTATATATATTTTCTTTTATTCTGGAATCTATTGTTTACAATTTCTTTTCTTAGTTTATCCTTGTTTAGGATGGCATGTTTAATTAAAAGGATGTCGTCTCCCCCCTTTGCTTCAAAGAATTTTAACAATTTTATTATATATATATATATATATATATATATATATATATATATATATAGGAGGAGAAGGGTAGTCTTGACCGACTAGTTAAATACCAGTTTTTTGTTCTTAGGGTAAGCGGTCTTTGGGAAAGAACTAAAAAGTTTTTGACACCTTTTTAGCTACACCAAGCTTTCAAAAATATTTCATTTTCTTCATCAGGGCTACAATTATAGTAGATTATCAATATTTTTGAGATTCAAAGCAAAGAATAACTCGTATTTTGTTCATAACATTAGAGTACTTACTGCTAAGTGGTGTGTGCAGGAATCACTATTTGTGGGGGCACATTACTACACTTATTTATCAGAAAAAACATGAGAAAACCTCGACATAATCCTCTCTGGGAAACATAATATGCTTTTACTCCATTCAGTTAGTATGGTACGAAAGAATTGTGTGGTTCTAAGGTGACTTTAATTTATAAAGGATTTTTTTAATATGTTATCTTGTCATCTTGTTAAAGGTAGCGTTCTACTATCTCTTGGTTAGGTTGTGGTTAATTTATATTTGAGAGTAGAGTGACGTTGACATTTTGTTTGATTGTTATAAGATTGGAGAGTTAGTAGAAATCAGTGTGATTATAATTACAGAGATATGTCAGATATGTTGTAAGAGTTTTCGTTTTGACTGCCCATTTGTAATAGATTGGAGAAAATTAAACTCAGATCTTCAATGTCAGTTTTTTTGTTGATCGAGTTAGGTTCAAGGTGGAATGAAAACCACAACACTAACAAACCAATCAGCACATAAACTTAGAGGAACACAAAGAGCCATCGAACAGATTATGTTAGAAATAACTCTTAGAGGTCACAACACAAAGATAAGACAAAGAACAGAACTCGAAGACGTAATAACTTGTATGGTTCAATTAAAATGGACCTGAGTAGGACGTGTTATTCGTCAAGACAGAACTCGGTGGACAAAACACATTATACACTGGAGACCTCGCCTGCATAGACGGAGAGCTGACAGATCAACAAAACTTTAGCTCGACAACATTAAACAGGAAGAAAACTGGCACCAACTGGCCCATATATATATATATATATATATATATATATATATATATATATATATATATATATATATATATATATATATATATATATACATATATATATATATATATATATATATATATACATATATATATATATATATATATATATATATATATATATATATATATATATAAATGTTGCAATAGAGGTTTTCACGGAGGGTGGATTGTAATACATTAAAATTCCGGGTTTCAATCCGTTCGTCTAACAATGAATTTGCACGACGTTTCTCCAAAATCTCATTTGGCATTTTCAAGTGCTTTTGCTGCCGCTGCTGCTGCTGCTCGATACTGTAATCTTGCTGCAGCTGAGCTGAAACCCGGAATTATAGTGTAATATATATATATATATATATATATATATATATATATATATATATATATATATATATATATATATATATATATATCTATATCTATAAACATTTTTACATATATACGAGGGTCATTCAATAAGCAAACAAATAGCTCTAGCTCAAGAACGGGTTATTGGATTGCTACAAAATTTGGCCCACTTTTCGACATAATCGCCCCCAACATTAATAGACTTATCCCACTTTTTTACTAGCTTCTTGATTCCTGCGGCAAAGAATTCTTTGGTTGACGTCGAAGCCAGTCTTGCACTTTTTCCTTGACTTCTTCATTTTCGGCGAACCTCTTTCCATGTAGAGCATCTTTGAGAGGCCCGAACAGGTAAAAATCACACGGAGCCAGGTCTGGCCTGTATGCGGGATGAGGCAAGATCTCCCAACCCCGTTCTTAAAGCTTTTCTTGAGTAAGCCGTATGAAAGGGTGCAATGCAAATGATTCTAAATAATGTCGTGAACAGTTCCAACCCTTACCCCAACCTCCTAAGCTATCATTTCAACAGTAATTCTTTTGTTATCAGGAATAAATCCATCACACGGCCAGATTTAACGCTACAAAAACCCAAGCGGCAGTTTTTTCTAAAAAAGTTAACGTTGCTGAACCCGACATAGTTATGTCGTCGGGGCACTCCATTCCCCTAGCATCATCGCTCAATTTGTTGGGCGTTAGTTTGGGAGCAAATATGTCTTGGCATGAACATGTTGCAGGCATAGCAAGGAGAGCTTCTCAAAAGTTGGGAATATTATTTAGAACCAGAAAGCTTTACACCCCACAACAACTGTTAATTCTTTACAAAGCCCAAATTCGACCAACTATGGAATACTGCTCGCACGTTTGGGGCTCCGCTCCCAAACATACACTGCATTTGTTGGATTCTGTTCAGAGAAGAGCGGTCCGTCTGATTGGGGGCCCGGAATTGACCGGCGGCCTTGATTCGCTGGAACATCGAAGAACGGTTGGCGACTTGAGTCTGTTCTACAAGTATTTTCATGGAAAGTGTTCGAAGGATGTAGCCCGCTTAATTCCTCCCAAAGCGGTGCATGTTAGAAATACACGCCGCGCTGGTGCTTTGCATCCGTATGAGGTTCAGCTTGTTACTCCGCGTACAACGCTTTTCAGGCAATCTTTTATATGGAGAACGTCATCCCTTTGGAATAATTTGCCCAGCGCTGTGTTTCCCACCGAGTACAATTTGCAGCGATTCAAGAACAACGTGAATCGCTTTTTTTTTCCGCACTCGTGCCGCTCCTGGAGCGCTTTAGGGACTTCCCTGCAGCACGTGTGCTAGACCAATAAAAAAAAAAAAAAGATAATTCTATTGCAACGACACCTGTTAAGAAAGCGAACTTGTTGGCTGAACTTTTTGCTTCACATTCTACTGTCGATTTCCAAGAAAAAAACACACCTACTATTCCCATAGTGCAGTCAAGGATGCTCGATATGATCTTCAGACAGCGTCTCATTAAAAGTACTTTAATGACGCTAGATACCAAAAAAGCTTTTGGCGCTGACGGAATGCCTGCCATAGTTCTCAAAAACTGTGTGCGGGAACTAACACCAGTTTTCTGTAGACTTTTCAACTTATCCTACAGAAAGGGAATATTTCCTTCCTGCTGGAAATGTGCCACAGTTTAGCCGATAGCTAAGCAAGCAGACCTTGCCAAATAACTATCGACCAGTCGCACTACTTTCAATAATCGAAAGTCATGGAAAAGGCTATCGTCAGCATCTTCTAAAATGTTTTGAAGGGTTCAACATTATTAGTGATTAAAAGTATGGTTTTCGCAAACAGATCAACAGCAGATCTTCTAATTTATGTAACACATGTTTGGAACAACGCAAATGATCACTTTGGAGAATCTTGAGCGGTTACTCTTGACATATCGAAGGCATTTAACCGTGTTTGGCACGATGGACTGTTGGCTAAGTTACGCTCTTATGGTATGTCTGAAAAGTTTTGTTTGTGGCTACCATGTTTCCTCAGAAAGTGTTCTTTATTGTGACAGTCGACGGATTTCTTTCTAACATCTTCACTATCAACGCCGGTGTGCCCCAAGGCTCCATATTATCTTCTACTCTCTTACTCATTTGCATTAACGATCTGCTGGAAAAGACCGGAAATCCAATCTACAGCTATGCAGATGACAGTACGGTTATCTCTTCATTTACTTTGAACGCTCGGACATCGACTACTCAGACGAATATTCGCAAACAGCGGGAAGTCGTTCAACTTAACAAGGACCTGGAAGAAATTCTATCTTGGGGTGACAGTAGCCAAGTAGAATTTAACGCTACAAAACCCAGGCGGCAGTTTTTTCTAAAAAAGATAACGTTGCTGAACCCAACATAGTTATGGCGGAGCATTCTATTCCTCTAACATCGCCACTCAATTTGTTGGACGTTAATTTGGAAGCAAATATGTCCTGGCATGAACATGTCATGGGCATAGCAAGGAGAGCTTCTCAAAAGTTGGGAATATTATTTCGAACCAGAAAGCTTTACACTTCACAACCACTGTTAATTCTTTACAAAGCTCAAATTCGACTACTGCTCCCACACTGCATTTGTTGAATTCTATTCAGAGAAGAGCTGTTCGTCTGATTGGAGACCCGGAACTGACCGGCGGCCTTGATTCGCTGGAACATCGAAGAACAGTTGGCGACTTGAGCCTATTCTCATGGAAAGTGTTAGAAGGATTTGGCCCGCTTGATTCCTCCCAGAGTGGTGCATGTTAGAAATACATGTCGCGTTAGTGCTTCACATCCGTATGAGGTCCAGCTTGTTACTCCTCATACAACGCCTTTCAAGCAGTCTTTTATATGGAGAACATCATCCCTTTGGAATAATTTGCCCAGGACTGTGTTTTCCACAAAGTACAATTTACAGCGATTCAAGAACAACGTGAATCACTTTTTCCGCACACGTGTCGCACCTGTAGCGCTTTAGAGACTTCCCTGCAGCACCTGTGCTAGACCTATAAAAATCAATCCTCGATTCCAACGAAGGACCGGAAACTTCGACTGGACGTCCTCTTCGTCGCTCGACACACACTGTTGTTTGGCCACTTTTGAACGTTCGCACGGTTTATGCAACTTTGTCCATACTGTAATAACATTCTAGAATGAATTTTACTTGGGTTAACACCTTCTGTTAATAAAAATTTGATAACAGAACGGTGCTCTTCTAAAGTGCGGTCTTCCAATGGATTCGCCATGATAAACTGGCTATTTTGAGGTTATGTTTGCATTAAATGATCGAACAGCTAATCAAAACTCATCATAAAGTTGCCAACTTGCACTCCTCAAAGTATGGAACGGTTTGGTTGAATGGGCTTAAGATGAGACCAATTTTATCTTTACTTATTGACTAACCCTCGTACGTTCATAATACTTGTTATTTTTCTCTCTTTCCTTTGTTAAAATCAGACCAAGTAGAAAAACTGCTTTACAGTCGAATCACTTAATAAAGCTACGATCACAAAAAGGAAAAAAAAAAGCTTTAAAGATTCACAGACAATGATAATATACAATCACGGTTTTTAATCGTCAGATACCGTATTATCAAAATAAACAAATAGGCGTGCCACATACTCTCATGAAGCCGATATAGTAGCTTTTAAACGGTTTTAATTGTTTACTATCTGTAGAATGAACGAAGGAAATTACATACCTTCAGTTACGGGCATACCGGACAAATTATCCGACGTACATCGCTTAGTAGCCGAATCATATTTCAGTTTTCAGTTTTTTGTCTGTGAATATATACGAATTAATATGTGCAGGCAAATGTAAAAAAAAATTATTTTATTAAAATAACTAGCTAGGCCCGCGGCTCCGCTCGCTTGGACTTGAGTCACTACTATCGTCACTGCTGATTCCTTATGTTACCCAAAGTAATAAAATATCTCCTATTATTTCCCCTTATCTCCCAATATTTCTCCTTATCTCCTATTATCTCTACATAATTTCCATTACCTAGGCTTATCTCTGCTCATCTCTCATTATTTCTCCTTATCTTCCATTATTTCTCCTTATCTCCCATTATCTTACCATTACTCCCATTATCTAGACTTATATCTGCTTATCTCCCATTCTCCCATTATTTATACTTATCTCTCATTATCTCTCCTTATCTCCCATTATCTAGGCTTAAATCGAATTATATAGAACATATGTATAAATTTATAAAAACACGTAAATCGAATAAGTGGTTTTTGAGTGATAAGCGCACTAACGGACAGACAGGCAGAGAGAGCGACGTTGCATTTTATATATATTATATTCTTTGCTACATGATATTGTTCCATATTTAATGCTTTAGGCAGTGTATTGCAAGAGAACGCGTTAGCGGCAAACTTTTCTCCGTCTTGATTCACTATTATCGTCACTGCTTATTCCTTATGTCACCTAACGTAATAAAATATATCCTATAACCTGGCTAGAGAACATACGTTGTTTAAAAAAAAAAGCACGTAAATCGGATAAGTGGTTCTCCAGTGATAAGCGCACAAACGGACAAACAGAAAGAGAGACGTTGCATTTTATGTATATTATAGATATCCTTTGCTACATGATATTGTTCCATATTTAGTGGTTTAGGCAGTGAATTGCAAGAGAACGCGCTAGCGGTAACCTTTTTTCAGATTTGATTCACTATTATCGTCACTTCTTATTCCTCATGTTACCTAACGTAATAAAATATAGTCTACAACCTGGCCAGAGAACATATGTATGTTTTAAAAAAAAAAACACGTAAATCGGATAAGTGGTTCTCCAGTGATAAGCGCACTAACGGACGGACATACAGACAGACAGACAGACGGACAGAGAGACGTTGCATTTTATATATATTATAGATATAGATTATTATTATTATTATATAACCTGGCCAAAGAATATATGTATGAATTTAAAAAAAGACACGTAAATCGGATAAGTGGTTCTCGCGTGATAAACGCACTAATGGACAGACAGTCAGACAGAGAGACATTGCATTTTATATGTATTATAGATTATAGATATTCTTTGCTACATAATATTGTTCCATATTTAATGGTTTAGATTGTGTATTGCAAGAGAACGCGCTAGCGTCAAACTTTTTTCCGACTTCATTCACTATTATCGTCACTGCTCATTCCTTATGCTACCTATCGTAATAAAATATAGCCTATAATCTGGCCGGAGAACATATGTATGTTTTTAAAAAAAAAAGTACGAAAATCGGATGAGTGGTTCTCCAGTGATAAGCGCACTAACGGACAGACAGACAGGCAGAGATACGTTGCATTTTATATATATTATAGATGTAATAAAATATATATCTATAACCTGTTCAGAGAACATATGTATGAATTTAAAAAATCACGTAAATCGGATAAGTGGTTCTCGAGGGATAAGCGCACTAACGGACAGACAGACAGCCAGAGAAACGTTGCATTTTATATATATTATAGATATAGATTATTATTATTGTTATATAACCTGGCCAAAGAATATATGTATGAATTAAAAAAAGACACGTACATCGGATAAGTGGTTCTCGCGTGATAAACGCACTAATGGACAGACAGACAGACAGAGAGACATTGCATTTTATATATATTATAGATGAAGTGGAAGATTTTACGGTCATAGTTACACGAAAAATCATAGTTCTTGGGATTAGGCCGCGACACATTAGTGTGCCTATTACTGTTGTACGCGACATCTTTAAAGACTCTTCGAGGTTAGAATACTTAATGTGCTTAGAAATTCACAAGTCACATATTCACACTCGACTGGTGTTCACTGGATCGTGAGGCAGTGCAATAATTGGTTTCTATGCGTGAAGCTGTCCATAATGTATGTGTTTTAATGTGTTTGTATATTGTAATTTATACTCTCATTTTTCAATAATAGAAATCTGAAATAGAACAAGGAACTTCATCTGCTCTTACGTTGACAGCTTTGTAAAAAGTTAATATTCAGTTAGAGCTGATTGTGCAATTTTTTTTTGATTACGTGTTTGATGTATTATAGAGAATACTATTCTTCGTTTTTCCTAAATACTCTGTAGCGTTTATAACGTCTATAACCTATTACTGACTTATTAGCTAGAGTGCAGCCCACTTACTACTGTTTCTGCTTTAGGTCTAGATGAGTACTTAGCCGATGCCCTATGATCCTTTAGGAATACTCGGTCACAAGTACTTGTCCCTGTCATTATCTTTGATCCTATAGGCCTCGCTGATAGTTAGGTTTTCGTGCTGTTATGCTTTTACCAAGGACTGGATTTATTGTATTGTCTGTCAAGTTGAACATTCCTGGTGGCAATTCTGCATATTTTATCCCCTTCCATCTTAAGAGAATTTGGGAAAACAGAGGTATAACTATTGATGTATGGAAACTTAACCAGTTAGGATTCACAGATGACGTGGTCGTCATTGTCGACGATTTGACAGAGACGCAAATTATGGTGTGAGAACAGTCTGTTGCCTGTGCACGCTTGAGTCTAAAGATTAACTTTAGAAAAAGAAAATTCATGACTAACTTGGTACCCTCTAGTATGGTAACCTTAAAATATTTGCCGAAGAAATCCACCAAATAGACAAGTTCATATTTCTAGGCCACGAAATAAGCAACCTAGACCGCAATGATCCTCTGAAATTAGAAGGAGAATCGGTCTAGCTTGGGCAGCATATGGAACTCTAAAAGATATACTTAAGAACGACATTCCAATTAGTCTGAAGAGGAAAACATCTAACCAGAGAGTCCTTCCAGTTTTCACTAATGGAACTGAGATATATGCACTTACTATAGAATCTGCACACAAACTGAGAATTGCTTAGAGGCTCATGAAAAGGTCAATACTTGGTGTGACTCTTAATGACAGAATATGTAAAATTTGCGTAGAGGCACTGGAGTCACAGATGTCATCATGCGCAAAGCTACTTTAAAATGTGTTGTCATGTGTTCAAAACATTTAGGACATTGTCTTAATACTTAATTTAGGGATGTTAAGTTTTTCTGCCCTCAGTCTGCCTGAAAGATGATGGTCGGTTTGCAAAATTGACGAATTTTCACGTTTGCGTCAGACGAACTTGCTCAGATCTTGCATCATCCTCGAGTGACATCCGTTCTTCCTTAAAGCGTTGAAATCACTCAAACACTTGTGAAAGCGATAAACAATCATCACCGTAAGCTTTTTTCAAGGATTCAAATATCTCTGTAGCTGTTTTACCCATTTGATCACTGCTCGCTACTCCATCACACTTCTGTGACACAAGGACTACGACACATACAGTTCGCAAGTCTACTACTCAGGACTAACTAATCACAACTGTCTGGTTGAATGCAAATGTATTGTTTACAGATGTGAGTTAAAGATTTTACTGCCATATTGCAGTCAAAGATGCCCGATATTGTCTTCAGACAGCGTATCATAAAGCATATTTTAATAAAGTTAGACACCAAAAAGGCTTCTGGCGCTGACGGAATACCTGCCATAGTTCTCAAAACCTGTACGAGAGAACTAACACCAGTTTTCTGTAGACTTTTTAACCTATCCTACAGAAAGGGAATATTTCCGTCCTGCTGGAAGTGTGTCACGGTTCAGCCGATACCTAAAAAAGGCAAGAAGACCTTGCCAAATAACTACCGACCAGTCGCACTGCTTTCAATAATATCGAAAGTCATAGAAAAGGTTATCAACCAGAATCTTCTAAAATATCTTGAACGATCCAATATTATTAGCGATCACCAATACGGCTTTCGTAAACACAGATGAACATGAGATCTTCTGACTTATCTAACACATGTTTGGAACAACGCAACTGAACACTTTGGAGAATCTCGAGCGGTTGCTCTTGACATATCCAAAGCATTCGACCGTGTTTGGCACGATGGACTGTTGGCTAAGTTACGCTCTTGTGGTATGTCTGAAAGGTTCTGTTTGTGGATCTCATGTTTCCTCAGAGAGCGTTCTTTACGAGTGGCGGTCGATGGATTTCTTTCTAACACCTTCACTATCAACGCCGGTGTGCCCCAGGGCTCCATATTATTTCCTACTCTCTTTCTCATTTACATTAACGATCTGCTGTGAAAGACCGGGAATCCAATCTACAGCTTTGCAGATGACAGTACGCTTGTCTCTTACAGCGATTCAAGAACAACTTGAGTCGCTTTTTCCGCACACATGCCGCTCCTGGAGCGCTTTAGGGACTTCCCTGCAGCACGTGTGCTAGACCCATAAAAAAAAACTGTCGTTTAAAAGATGGCCGGGCAAAAAATCAGTGGGGCCCTTTTGAACAGACAGTGGACATAATTTATGATGCCCCTTTGCCCATCCTATATCAATTTGCATATCATGAAATACGATCAATATATTCTTCAATTAACCTCATATATAATTTGCAAGTGACAGCATAAACTTTAAACTTAGTTTCACCGCAAGATAAAGTCATTTAAATTCACAAAAACTGAATTAATGGAATCTTCAAATTACGGTAACCTCATAGCATCTTAAATATCGAAAGTGACTGAGCAGACTCTTGCTATTTTAATAAAGTTTTTTTAGTCGCATGAAACGACAAAGATACAGCTCTGTATCGTCATTCAAATTTTTAACATCACTCTATAAAATACGGCAACTTTCACATACGAGGCGATATGATACGATAAACCAGGTAAGGTAGAACGTGGCTAGCATGTAATAATATAGTATATCGTTAGACCGACTATGTCATGGAAAAGTAGTTTTGCACTAAGGTGAAATCATTCATCGTGAAGCTTTATTCAAAACAATAAGCCTAAGACTATGTCTTTGTTATACAGACGTTTTTGAAATTAAAATTATTAATATGTCAAGTCATCTTTAAGTGGCACAATTAAAAAATAATTAGAAAGATATTAGTAGAAATGCGAGACAAATTTATAATTTAAATAAAAAGGAAACTGAGCTTTATCCTGTATTATTTTTACAGTCTGTCAAGTAAGAAGCTCGTATTCTTAGAAAAATATGTTTTCACAGACTGCATATTTCAATGTGTTAACATTTTCTAAGATCTTTCTTAACATAAGCCTTCTTGTCAGCATTCATCTACCTACCTTACAAACTACTTCAAATATCATCATCTTTTCTTTCTTGCAAGCGCCACCGAATGCTTTTCTTTCCGGTATCTTTAAGTAGCAGTGTTTCCTAAAAATGAAATGAAAAAGAAGACTTTTCAAAAGCTCGGATATTTCTTTTGTTTAACGGTGTCCTACAATATACAGTTTTCTACCGATATTGTAGAAGGCCTTTTATTTATACACAAAACTCAATTAGACCATCAACAGAACACTGCTACAATGTTTAGGACTTTAATCCCATACGTACTCTGTATTTGTTAAATTTTATCCATAAGAAAGCGATGGGCCTAATTCCCACGTTTCAACATAAATGTTGATTCTTTGAAACATCGTAGAAAAGTTGGACTATTCTATCATATGAGGCTCATTCAAGTAACAACTTACACCAAAATGTTGAAACTTCTTTTACTTCTTAACATAATTTTTCTCATCAAGTACAACTTGGAGCAATTGAAAGTGAATATGAATCGCTACTCATGCGCACGTGCTGCTATTGGAGGGATATAAAGATTGTTCTTTATATATACGAAGTGTTATGCCAATTAAAAGAAAATAAAAGTGAAATGAAAATACATTGTTAATACTAATTTGTATAAACGTACAAATTAATTTAAACGCTTCAAGCCCGGAAAGGGCAAGTGTTGTAGAAGGATACGTAAACTTGCAATCTACAATGCTGAAAAAGGACATCTAAACTTGAATAATCGACAAAAACACTTCATTTCCAAAAGACAGCGTTAAGAGAAAATTATTAGAACTTGTAAAGCTTGAAGTTCTCAGAAATAAAGACAAGTACTCAAGTTTCGTCATCGATGAAATGGCAAAAAACGTAATATTACCGTTTATCGCCTGTCACCATATCATTGCGAGCTCAATCTGATAGAACTTATATGGGCATAGGTTAAAGATGAAGTCGCCAGAAACAATACGACGTATAAATTAACAGACGTACAAAACCTTTTTCAGAATGCCATATTTAATTTTTCCACAGAAAATTGGCGAAAATGCGTCAAGCATGTACTGAGAATGGAAGATAAAATGTACTCTGTGGACATGCCAGTGGATGCCACGAACCATTAATTATACTTTTTCATTGTTGTTGGGCGTCCTCATTTGTATATTTTTTAATTAATAATGTTTCATTATAGATTGTTTTTTTTTTCTAATAAATGTTTTAATACTGAATGAATGAAAACTGTATCATTCATACTATTCGCAAATAATACTTATACATCTAGGCGCACCATCACTGGCCAGAAGTATTTCAGACTATTTAACAAAAAAGGGTCGTTCTCCTACTGTATTCAAACATAAGCGATTGCGAATATTACCAGGTGTACAAGTATGAAATGCGGATTTTTTTTAAAAAAAAAAAACATGTGAAACTCGGAAGAATGATAAAAAGTGCTTTATTCAAAATATGCTGCATCGCCTGTAATACATTTTTCCCATCTTTCGGGCAATTTGTGAATGTAAAAATCTTCCCCTTTTGCTGCGAACCATTCATCGAGCCATTTTTTCACATCTTCGTACGAACCAAAGCGCTGCTCAGCAAGTGCGTGACCCATCGATGCAAACAAGTGGTAATCAGAAGGAGCCAAGTCTGGTGAGTAAGCCGCATGGGGTAGAACTTCCCAGCTGAGTGCTTCCAACGTGTCGCGAACTGGTTTTGCCGTATGTGATGGAGCATTGTCATGAAGAAAAATGATTTTGTGTTGCCTCTTTCGGTTTTCCATATTTTTGAAACGCCGAAACCATCGTTCACACATATCTTACGATGGAGCATGTTCACCATAAGCTTCTCGAAGTAATCGGTATGATTCAACAGCAGTTTTTCTTCAAATAAGAACAAAAAATTAATGCTGTCCGCGAATGCTCCTTGTTCGGTATAAATTTCGACATATTGAACACAACAACACAACACTATGCACACACTTTTCCAATTTATCACTCTGCGCGTCTGACACTTGTTGATGACACAACAAAATGGCGCAGTGTCAAATCTCTATAGTACAAACTGCATTGGTGCACCATCTGTTGTCTGAAATCCGCATTTTATTCTTGTACACCTGGTACACCGATGCCAGATAATATTCCAATAAAGTTGTTGAACTGCTGCATTACAGATAAAATGTAGGTAAAACTCTTTAGCCTTTAATACTGTTTGATGCTAATTTGCATAATTCTAGATGATTTATTGCTGTCACTTTCAAATAAATAGAGTATAGTCCCCAAATAAATCTTCCCGATCTTCACACAAAAATAACTGTTACTTTCTCTTTATCAGGCAGGTTCACGTTTGCCTAGTTACTCAAAGTGGAAAAAGATATGTGTTTGTAATACCGCTTCATACTTGAAATTTATAAATAAATCAGAAGGCAAAAAATAATAGTTAAAGCATACTTCCCCCCAGGGTCTAACACTTGAAATACAACCTCCACAGTAGAAGTAATTAATACCGGCTCTATACTCCCTGCCCTATAGAGCGCTAAAATATTCAAACCGAGTTAAACACAAAAAGCGAACAATTTGAACGCAGTTTGAATGGCCATTGCTTTTTGTTAAGAGAGCTAAAAAAAAGTTTGAAAAAAAACTCGCATACGGGCATATAAACAAATGGTTTGTGTGTTTCATTTGAAATAAGCAAACATTATGTAAAAACATAAAGTAAATTTAGTTTTTCCAGTTTTGTAATGTACTTTCTAGTAATGTAGAATTCGTAGTAAGTTTATATATCTCCATAAATCTATTATTTTGATGACTGAAAAGTTTTTAATTATTACACTGTGTCTACAACATATTCCACTGAGTAGCGACGATGTGAGTGCTCGTTTCAATTTGCCTAGCTATTTCTTCGTGTACACTATGATTTAGCCACATTATGTGAAGTTTCGCATATCTCTCCTCATTTAGTTTAAGATAGTTACCTCTTCTTAAACCTTGATCTGTTTCTCTGTGTTCGTCCAAGTATGGAGGTGTCTTGAAACATCCTCTATGAGGAATAGCGAGAAGAGCCAATTCGCAATCTCCAATTTGTAAAAACATTCCTACTCGGGCACCACAACGACTAGCGTGTAAATTACAAGCTCCTACCGCATTTTTGTTGTACTCCTCTTGACAACGAACGATCTTTGATGTAATTCCAAACGGCATTATGATATAAATTTCCTCGCCATTTTCCTACTACCAATAGTAAACCGTCAATAATATCACAAATTTCACGAGGTTTTTTTACTGATAAGCTCATCGGGCTTCAACCGAAGTATTATTTTGATATATACATATATATATATATATATATATATATATATATATATATATATATATATATATATATATATATTATATATATGTATATAATTTACTTTGAACACTCGAACATCAGCTATTCAAGTAAATATCTGCAGACAGCTAGAAGTTCAATTTAACGACCTGGAAGAAATTTTATCTTGAGATAACAGTAACCAAGTAGAAATTAATGCTACAAAAATCCAGGCAGCAGTTTTTTCTAAAAAAGTTAACGTTGCGATATTTTAACTTGGGAGCAAATATCCCTTGGCATGAACATGTTGCATGCATAGCAAAGAGAGCGTCTCAAAAGCTGGGAATATGATTTTGAACTAGAAAGCTTTACACTCCACAACAACATTTAGTTCCGTACAAAACTCAAATTCGACAAACGATGGAATACTGCTCCCATGTTTGTGACTCTGCTCCCAATCATACATCGCATTTGTTGGATTCTACGCAAAATACTGCTGCTCGCCTAATTGGAGATCTAGAACCCACCAGAAACATTGATTCCTTAGAACATCAAAAAAGGTTGGTGACTTGAGTACATTCTACAAATTTAATACTTTCATGGGAAGTATTCGATGGATCTAGCTTGCTTAATTCCTCCCATACCGATGCATGCCAAAAAATACACGTAGCAATAATAACTCACATCCGTACGATGTTCAGCCTGTCGCACCTCGTACAACCCTTTTCAAGTAGCCCTTTAAAAGGAGAACCTCATCCCTTTGAAATAGTTTGCCCAAGACTATGTCTCCCACCTAATATAATTTACACTTGTTCAAGACCAACGTGCATCGCTTTTTTTCACACACGCTTCGCTCCTGCTACAAAAAAAAACACAAGCATCGTCTTTATTACTTCTCTTGCTAAAGGGGCGTGAATCACTCATTTCCGTCCGGGTGTCTGTTTGCACGATAACTTTCGAACGAAATTAGAAACACATGAGAAATTTGGTACACATGTAATGTTTGATGGGGGAATTGAAGCTAATGAGAAGGGAGTTACAATAGAGGTTTTCATGGATGGTGGAATGTAATACATTAATAACATATATATATATATATATATATATATATATATTATATATATACATATATATATATATATATATATATATATATATATATATATATATATATATATATATATATATATATATATATATATATACGTATATATATATATATATATATATATATATATATATATATATATATATATATATATATACATATATATATATATATATATATATATATATATATATATATATATATATATGTATATATATATATTTATATATATATATATATATATATATATATATATATATATATATATATATATATATATGTTATTAATGTATTACATTCCACCATCCATGAAAACCTCTATTGTAACTCCCTTCTCATTAGCTTCAATTCCCCCATCAAACATTACATGTGCACCAAATTTCTATATATATATATATATATATATATATATATATATATATATATATATATATACATATATATACATATATATATATATAATATATATATATATATATATACATATATATATATATATATATATATATATGTATATATGTATATATATATATATATATATATATATATATATATATATTATAATATAAATATATATATAATATATAAAATGCAACGTCTCTCTGTCTGTCTGTCCGTTAGTGCGCTTATCACGGGAGAACCACTTATCCGATTTACGTACTTTTTTTTTTAAAACATACATATGTTCTCTGGCCAGGTTATAGGCTACATTTTATTACGATAGGTGGCATAAGGAATGAGCAGTGACGTAAAATAGTGAATGAAGTCGGAAAAAAAGTTTGCCGCTAGCGCGTTCCCTTGCAATACACAGACTAAACCATTAAATATGGAACAATATTATGTAGCAGAGAATATCTATAATCTATAGTCTATAATATATATAAAATGCAATGTCTCTCTGTCTGTCTGTCTGTCCAATAGTGTGTTTATCACGCTGGTTCTCTGACCAGGTTATAGATATATATTTTATTACATCTAT
This sequence comes from Pachyrhynchus sulphureomaculatus, assembly GCA_019049505.1. Taxonomy (NCBI): domain Eukaryota; kingdom Metazoa; phylum Arthropoda; class Insecta; order Coleoptera; family Curculionidae; genus Pachyrhynchus; species Pachyrhynchus sulphureomaculatus. Next base: position 187,542,107 of record CM032454.1, read on the forward strand.
AATATAAAATAAAACGTATCTCTGTCTGTCTGTCTGTCTGTCCATTAGTGCGCTTATCACTGGAGAACCACTTATCCGATTTACGTCCTTTTTTTTTAAAACAGACATATGTTTTCCGGCCAGGTTATAGGCTCTATTTTATTACGACAGGTAGCATAAGGAATGAGCAGTGACGATAATAGTGAATGAAGTCGGAAAAAAATTTTGCCGCTAGCGCATTCTCTTGCAATACACAACCTACACCATTAAATATGGAACAATATTATGTAACAGAGAATATCTATAATCTATAATATATATAAAATGCAATATCTCTCTGTCTGTCTGTCCATTAGTGCGTTTATCACGTGAGAACTACTTATTTGATTTATGTGTCTTTTTTTAAATCCATTCATATATTCTTTGGTCAGGTTATATTAATAATAATAATCTAGATCTATAATATATACAAAATGCAAGGTCTCTCTGTCTGCCTGTCTGCCCGTTAGTGCGCTGATCAATGGAGAACCACTTATCCGATTTACGTGTTTTTTTTAAACATACATATATTCTCTGGCCCGGTTATAGACTATATTTTATTACGTTAGGTAACATGAGGAATAAGCAGTGACGATAGTAGTGAATCAAATCGGAAAAAAGTTTGCCGCTAGCGCGTTCTCTTGCAATACACTGCCTAAATCACTAAATATGGAACAATATCATGTGGCAAAGGATATCTATAATATATATAAACGTCTCTCTGCCTGTTTGTCTGTTTGTGCGCTTATCACTGGATAACCACTTTTCCGATTTACGTGCTTTTTTTTAAACATGCTAAACCATTAAATATGGAACGATATCGTGTAGCAAAAAATATCTGTAATATATATATATATATATATATATATATAATGCAACGTCTCTCTGTCTGTCTGTCTGTCTGTTAGTGCGCTTATCACTGGAGAACCCCTTATCCGATTTACGTGCTTTTTTTTAAACATACATACGTTCTCTAGCCAGGTTATAGGATATATTTTATTACGTTAGGTGACATAAGGAATAAGCAGTGACGATAATAGTAAATCAAGTCGGAGAAAAGTTTGCCGCTAGCGTGTTCTCTTGCAATACACTGCCTGAAGCATTAACTATGGAACAATATCATGTAGCAAAGAATAAAATATATATAAAATGCAACGTCTCTCTGTCTGACTGTCTGTCCAAAGGGGCTCATCATTTGAGAACCACTTATCCGATTTACGTGTTTTTATAAATTTATACATATGTTCTATATAATTCGATATACGCCTAGATAATGGGATATAAGGTGAGATAATGGGAGATAAGGAGAAATAATGGGAGATAAGGAGAAATAATGGGAGATAATTCGAGATAAGCCTCGATAATGGGAGATAAGGTGTGATAATGGGAGATAAGTATAAATAATGGGAGATAAAGAGAAATAATGGGAGATAAAGATAAATAATGGGATATAAGTAGAGATAAGTCTAGATAATGGGAGTTGTGGTGAGATAATGGGAGAGAAGGAGAAATAATGGGAGATAAGAAGAAATATTGGGACATAAGTCGAGATAAGCCTAGATAATGGGAGATAAGGTGAGATAATGGGAGATAAGGAGAAATAATGGGAGACAAGGAGAAATAATGGGAGATGAGCAGAAATAAGTCTAGATAATGGAAATTATGTAGAGATAATGGGAGATAAGGAGAAATATTGAGAGATAAGGGGATATAATGGGAGATATTTTATTACGTTGGGTAACATAAGGAATAAGCAGTGACGATAGTAGTGAATCAAATCCACGCGAGCGGAGACGCGGGCCCGGCTAGTATATATATATATATATGTATATATATATATATATATATATATAATATATATATATAATATATATATATATATATGTATATATATATAATATATATATATATATATATATATATATATATAAATATATATATATATATATATATATATATATATGTTATATATATATATATATATATATATTATGTATATATATATATATATATATACATATATATATATATATATATATATACATATATATATATTATATATATATATATATATATATATATATATATATATATATATATATATATATATATATATATATATGCGTCATTCTTCGTCAACCGGACCTTCCCATTAGTCCATAAATTGACTCAATTTATGAAGACACAATCTGGTCCAGATTAAAGCTTATGATAAGTAGTTTTGAATTTTGAGTGGCATATTAACAATTTGTGCAGATTTGGGCTCAATATTGACCCAAATCTGAAAATATATTTCAAAAATTTCAGAAAAATTAAAGTAAGAATATAATTTCCTAACAGAACCAAAAGTTTTCTCTGATAATCCTCTTCTACCATAAAAAACCTACAACTTTTGTAGAAAACAGTTTTTTTTTATGGCCTAAATTTTCGGAGATATTTATCACAACGTATTTGCCTTATTTCGTATATTCAACAACTTTTTACTCGAAAACTAAAACTTTTAGAGAAAATATGTAAAGGACCTATATGCACCGGCAAATTGCTTTAGAACCAAAAATCGTAAAAAAATACGAATTGTTAAAAAGTGCTCAAAAATTCTGAAAAAATTCATAGTGATTCTGCGAATAAAAGCAAATATTTTTTTCTCTTTCATAATTTTTCTAAAAGTTTTAGTCTTCAAGTAAAAAATGTGACCTTTTAGAACAACTCGAAATAAAAAAGAAAGCTTCAAATATAAACCTGCATATACGCCGGTGGAATTAAAAGTCTCGTGAAAACAAGTTAAATTACTTTTTTTGCAAAAACAAAAAATTATTTCTCAACATTTTTTTCGAACTCTACATAATACTCATTTACAACACAGATAACTTCTTCATTTGACGAAAATTTCTTCTCTCCAGCCCATTTTTGAAGTTAGCAAACGAAAAAAGTCACTAGAGGCCAAATCTAAGAAACAGATGGATAACAAAATTCCGTAGACATTTACCAAACTTATCAATCCACCCTCGTAACACCGACAAGCAAAATATTTTTTAAAAACCACAATAATAGATATTTTTGAAAATTTATAAAGGCACTGATCATTTAGGCAACATCTGTTTTAAAGAATGTGTGGCTTTTTCGGCCGTTGGAGGTATATCTACTTCTGAAAAAGACCTGATATGGCTCCATAGATAGTTACTTTCAAATAAAAACATATTATAACATGAAAAAGTAAATAATTAAAAATCGACCAAGTGCCAGTCGGACTTGCGCAATTAGTATTCCGTACGTTGATTGCTTTTAGGGAGCTACATACACCTGGAATTTTCTAAAACTCGATTTTTTTACGGCTTTTTATTCTCTATACTTCTAAAAATTATTCAAAAAAATTCCATTCCATTAAAAAGTAACAGCAGTAAATGTGACACGGCATCGGATTGAGACCGCTACCTCTCTCAGTCAAGTTTAAATATTTTTTTAACTTTTTTTTAAATCTTAATAATTATTTTTTGTACAAAATGTCGAGAGGTTTTTTTAATTTTTCTAATAGACCATTTTTTTTTATAAATAATTAAAAATACATTTTTTGAAAGAAAATTGCCTTCTAAAGTTTGAAACATTATAAATTTTTTATTTTTGAAAAAAAACTACATTATTTTACAAGATTAATTTTTATTTTTGTAGATTGCATTATTTTTTGTGAAGATATCCTGCAAACAAGGAGGCGCCATAGTTTTTATCAGTGATCCATTTAACCTAATCTTTTTATTATTACTGTTAACATTTAAAACACAATTAAGAACAATTTCTTTATAATTTAAAGTATAATAAAAATATATAATCGCCATCGGTACCTTTAAAATATTTTTTTTAAATATACATACTTTTTGCAACACCCTGGTGTATGTAACCCCTTGAAATAATTTTTTTTGTTATGGAGGTATAAAATGATTAATAATAAATATACCAGGTATAAAATGATCAGTGACTTCACAAAACACACAAACAAGTTTGTTTCCGATCTTTACTGAAAACCTTGAAATTTTTGTTTTTTTTATATACTAAATAAATTATTGAAGGTAATGCACTCGTGATAATTTTTTGTTCGATCTACACCCAATGAAGCATATTCCAGAATTTTTTCAAAATTTTTGGATCAGTAATTTTCGAAATAACGGGGGGCAGCGATTTTTCACAATTTTTAAAAATAATATAAAAAAATGTGTGTGTAAGTATTACATTATATATATTTTGAACTCGTGTTTGTACAATTTTTCGTTTGACAACCCATTCGATGATCTTGTAATTTTTTTTTTCACTTCCGAATTTAACCCCCAAAAGTAACAAAATTACAAGGCTCTAATGAGGCCATCAAGTCCTATATTAATTCCAAATTTCAACTTTCTGCATCAAATAATTTCGGAGAAAATCGGGCGTGACAGACGGACAAATAGACACCGTGTTCCATACGGACACTAAGAAAAGTTTAAATTTAAAACTTGTCCACATGGTATAATATTTACACCTATATCTCACAATTGTTACTTTATTACATTCGTATTTCTTTACACCACAAAATCATATTTTCAAAACATGACAGTTTACTAACAATATCCCAATTCGTCTAATGACAGTTATCTTTTTAAAATGACTTTACGGTACCAATAAAATGCAGTAAATCAAGCTGTTATGCTAGGAAAACCCGAAAACTACCGACAAATAACAAAATTCTCGGTACTATAAACCATAAAGGCAGTAAAAGTTATAATTATTTACAACTGGAACAAATTTTTGCTTATCATAAACCGCAGAAAACAGAAAAACAACTTCTGTAATAAAGAAATTACAGAATAACTGTTAGGTTTTTGGTTTAAGCATTATATCATTGAGTTTCTACTTCTAGAATCTTAATTTAATCAGCAAAATATTTGTTGTGTGATAGAGGATACATATATCGCTGATCTACCCAAAATTATTTCAGATACATGTATTAGGGCATTTCAAGCATAAAACTAAATGTTTTAGCCGCTGCAGCTCTCCGAATAACTAGTTTTTTACGTTTCTTAGGCGCCTTTAACTCTCTAAAAAGCTACGCATGATTCCACTCACTATTGCTCAAGTTCTCCAGCCAAGATTACTTCCGAGAGTTATCTCCTTGGCTACAGTTATGAGATTTATGATCACACCATTGGATAAAAATATAATAGATGAAAGAAGTAGATATACTGGCGACGATAAAATCTCAAAAGATTACAGTAGTATCGTATTAAGAAGAATGGAACAATAAGTGGAAGTCTACTTACATAGGGTGAAAAGCCTCGAGACTTTCCGAGAGATAGCAACACAAACAAAAAAAACTATACGATTTTCAGTTGGTGTCAACTCTCAGAAGATTTGTGTAAAATTTAATGGCATTTCGTCTATTAGTTTGTAAGTTACATCTATTTGGATGAGGCTACCTTTGTTTTTTGCAAAACGATGGAACAAAAGGAATTTCGTGTGTTGATTAAACATTGCTTTTGATGAGAAAGAATACAGCCAGAAGTCAAGAATCGTTTAAGAAATATTATGGCACAGGGAACTTAAATGCGCTGATGCATCACTCAAAGGAGATATCTCGTTGTTCTTCTTTCTTTTCCAAATAAGACAGTCCACTCCAAAAACAAAAAGATCCACCATATTGTTCAGAATCACCGCAAAGTGAAAGTGAGAGAGATAGCTGACATCGCGCAGATATCAACAAAACGCGTAAGGTATATTTTGCATGAACATTTGCATATGAGAAAGCTATGTGCCTGATGGTGCAACGCATTCTCACAATTGATCAAAGACAGCAACGTGTCGAAGATTCAGAACGTTGTCTGGCACTGTCTCAGCGTAAAGAGTTTTTGCCTCAATTCGTAACAGTGGATCCACTATTACTCACCTGAGTCCAACAGAGTGACTAAAACCGCATGAAAATCTACCGAAACGTCCAAAAACACAAACATCTGCTGGAACGGTTTTAAGTAAATAAAATATGTTACTTCAAAATATTTTAAAAAATGCTTAAAAATTTTGAAATAACAATGTTTTTTGCTTACCAAAACGGTAAAAAAAAAACGAACTATTCATATACAAATGACAAAAAGAACACTGTTATTACGATTTAAGAATAGGCAACAAGTTTACTGAGCGCGACAATTTATCTGTACACCTATATTTATATTCGAAATTTTAAACTCTCGTCTGAATAACTGAAGATTGTCCCCTACGGCTCTGCTCGTTGGCTTATGTATCAGTTGGTAGTACTTTCCCGATTACTCTCAGCTCAGCTGAACGTCATGCTGTCCGTCTCGAAACTTTTTTCTTTCACAAGTTTCTTTGAGAGGCAACGGAATGTCGCAATCGCTGCGG
>CM032454.1:187548602-187691102 GCA_019049505.1 Pachyrhynchus sulphureomaculatus
TTTATATTTGTTTTGATTTCTGTGTTAATGTCATGTATGATTTTTATTAGCTTCTGATTTGTCTGCTTCTCTTGTAATATTTTTATAATATCTATTAATTGCCCTCTATCGAAGGCTTGAGTCATGTTAACGAAACGCATATATGCAGGTTTGTTAAATTCTTTAGCTTTTTCCAATATCTGCCTCACTATAAATATGAGATCTATAGTCGTTCGATTTTTGTGGAATTCCTGTTGTTTCTTTCTTATAATAATAATAATAATAATAATAAAAGGTCTTTATTTTTAACTCGGCGAAGTCCAGTTATGAACTGCTCATCTCAACCGAGCGAGTAGCTAAGCATACAAGATACCAAAAAATAGAAAAAAAAAAACAACTATAAAGATACAAATTCATTAATATAAAAATTCAAGTACTGCCTAAATACTAGGTAAAAATACATACGATAACATTACATCATTATAGAGAAAAAGAAAAAATATACCATGTGTACAAGTATGAAATGCGGATTTTTTTTCTAAACAAACATGTTAAATTCGGAAGAATGATAAAAAGTGCTTTATTCAAAGTATACTCCATGGCTTGTTATACATTTTTCCCATCTTTCGGGCAATTTGTGAATACCACGCCAGTAAAAGCTTCCCCTTTTGCTGCGAACCATTCATTGAGCCATTTTTTCACATCTTCGTACGAACCAAAGCGCTGCTCAGCAAGTGCCTGACCCATCGATGCAAACAAGTGGTAATCGGAAGGAGCCAAGTCTCGTGAGTAAGCCACATGGGGTAGAACTTCCCATCTGAGTGCTTCCAACGTGTCGCGAACTGGTTTTGCCGTATGTGATGGAGTATTGTCATGAAGAAAAATGGCTTTGTGTTGCCTCTTTCGGTATGCTGGCCTTTTTTCAAGTAGCATACGGTTCAAATCGGTCAACTGTTGTTGGTAACGTTTAGTATTAACCATTTCTCCAGGTTTTTAACAGCTCATAATAGACCACGCCCCTCTGGTCCCACCAAACACAGAGCATCGTCTTTCTGCCAAAGCGATTCGGTCTTGCGGTCGATGTGGATGGTGCGCCTGGGTTTACCCATAATTTTTTGCACTTAGGATTCTCAAAATAAATCCACTTGTCATCCCCTGTAACTATACGATGCAAAAACGACTTCCTTTTGTACTGAGCCAGCAAAATGTCACTGGTGTTTTTGCGCTTTTCCATTTGCCTGTCGTTCAACTCATGTGGTACCCATCTACCGGTCTTCTGAATCTTTCCATCTCTCGTAGCCGATTGGAAACAGCTTGTTGACTAACGCCCAATTGCTTGGCGAGTTGTTTTTTTGTTTGCGAATCATCTTCGTCCAACAATGCTTGCAATTCCACATCTTCGTATTTTTTTGGCTGTTTTCCACGTTCCTTGTCTGCAACATTGAAGTCACCACTTTTGAAACGCCGAAACCATCGTTCACACGTATTTTGCGATGGAACATGTTCACCATAAGCTTCTCGAAGTAATCGGTATGATTCAACAGCAGTTTTCTTCAAATGAAAACAAAAAATTAATGTTGTCAGCGAATGCTCTTTGTTCGGTATAAATTTCGACATATTGAACACAACACTATGCACACACTTTTCCAGTTTATCACTCGTGCGCTTCTGACACTTGTTGATGACACAACAAAATGGCGCAGTGTCAAATCTTTATAGCACAAACTGCATTGGTGCACCATCTGTTGTCTGAAATCCGCATTTCATACTTGTACACCTAGTATATAAAATAAAAAATATAAAAAAGAAGAAAGGTGACACAGTACGAGAAGAAAAAAAAAACATACAACAATCAGTCGGCTCAACAGCAAACATAACGTAATGTATAGAAGTGAAGAAGACAACAGCAATCCATCGCCAAAAGATAGGACTAATAGAAATAAAAATAAAAGTCAAGTTCGGTTCCCGAGGGAGAAATTTCTTATAAATAAGTTTGAAATCATTAACTGACCTGCTTTGAATAGCGTGCAGTACCGAATTGTAAACACTCACTGCAGCAGAGCCATAACATCTTTCAAAAATCGCCTTTCTGTGCTTTGGTATTTCCAAAAGGTAAATATTTCTAGTATTTAAACCGTGCATATCTACCCGATGCCTCAATTTCTGTCCAAGATAGAGAAGTCGACCCGTTGCCTAGACTCTATGAACAAACACCGCCATGTGTAATTTTCGCCTACTAAACATATTGAGCCAGCCCAACCCTACCAATTGAGAAGAAACATGATCTCTCTTCCGCAATCGACAAATAAACCTAACACAAGAGTTCTGAATCTTTTGTAGTCTGGAACTGGAACGAACATCGAGACATGGCCCAAAACCACATCCACATAATTAGCATAATTCAAGACTAGTGTTTCGCAGAGCCTCTTCCTTACGTCTCTGGTCAAAATATTTCTATTCCGATATAAGTTCCTTAAAGCTGTGTATGCCTCCTGCACTATAAACTTAACATGACCTTTTAAGCGCAGGTCCTTGTCAATCACAAGCCCACAACTTTTTACAGTTTCCCTCAGTTGGACAGGAACACCATCCAGAACAACACCCAAGTCAAGTCCCGCCAGCGCATTGCCAGAATTAATTGTTAAAATTATGCGAAAATAATTGCTCATTTCTTCCAGTATGATTTTTGTTAATAGATTTAAGGTAGAATTTAGGAGCGTTATTCCTCGGTAGTCTTTTGCCCTTTTTTGAATATTGAGATTGTTATGCTAGTCTTCCAATCTGTAGGTATTTGCCAATTTTTTTACTATGTTTGTAAAGAGCTCTGCTAGTTGTTGATGTAAGTTTTCTCCTCCATATTTTAGTATCTCGTTTGTAATGTCATCTGATCCTGAGGTTTTTCTATTTTTGAGACAGCAGTATTTGAAATAGCTAAAATCTCCTCCCTTTATGATATAAGAGTAAACCTATATAATAAAAGACTGTTTTTAGTCAATTTCCATTGGTTTATTTATAATTGTGATGACGCGTTTCGCTGTTGATGCAGCTTCTTCAGATCTACATTTTACACTGTCAAGTTAGGTTTAATCTTTACAATTTTATGTTACTTCTTAATTATAATATGACACCTATTTAAATTATATCCATAGTATTGGAAAACCCTCACAGACATGGTATTAGGAGAATAAATTCAATAATGGTGAATTGTTTAAATCTACCTGGTCGTTTAGCAAAGTACCTGTAGTCGTTAATCGATTTATTTGCATTGTCTCTAAAAGGTTTAGTTTTTAAACCTTTTTGTTGGGTACGTAAAATTTTGGAATTTTTATTAAACGTGTGATTTTCTGTTAAAAGATGATTAGCATATGTTGAATTAGACTTTCTATGGATGAAACATTTCTCGTGTTCTGTAATTCTTTGTATAAATGTACGTCCAGTTTGTCCTAAGTATGCTTTAGGACATGACCCAAGCATACATAGGACAAACTGGACGTACATTTATACAAAGAATTACAGAATACGAAAAAAGTTTCATCCATAGAAAGTCTAATTAAACATATGCTGATCATCTTTTAACAGAGAATCACACGTTTAATAAGAATTTCAAAATTTTACGTACCTAATAAAAAGGTTTAAACGTAAACCTTTTAGAGACAATGCAAATAAATCGATTAAGGACTACAGGTACTTTGCTCAACGACCAGGTAGATTTAAACAATTCACCATTATTGAATTTATTCTCCTAATACCATGTCTGTGTGGGTTTTCCTATACTGTCAATATAATTCAGTCAGTTCATCGACCAGCACAGTAAACTATCTTTATCCTGGGTACGATTTCTATTCCCGATTTAGGCGTAACTTTGGAATCTGTCTTTATGTCAGAAGCGACCTCTCTTGCCAACGAGAAGAGGCTCTGGAGCCCCCAAACTTTGATGTTATGTGGTTAAAAATAACGACTCAACCAACCACAAGGTTCGTCTGTATCCTCTATCGACCACCAAGTGATACAAACTTTAGAACACTTTTCGCTTCTCTTGCAGACACCATAGATCATTTACAAATTAACTATCCAAATGCCGAAATTGCCATCCTGGGCGACTTTAATGTCCACAACATCAACTGGCTTAAATATTCAAATACTACCGACGAACAAGGTCGTGAAGCCGAATCATTTTCAATCAGTTGTGGCTTGACTCAGCTTATTGATGAACCAACACGGATCCCTGATCGAGACGGAGAGTTCGCCAGTCTTCTTGATCTGTTTTTAACCACCAATCCGGAGATTTACACGGTCAGCGTAAATCCACCGTTAGGTACTTCCGACCATAAACTACTTTCGACATCGAGTATTCTACCAATCAGTGACAAAGAGGCACCCAAACCGCGCAAGATTTGGCACTACAAATCTGCTAAATGGGAAGATCTCATGGAATATTTTCGAACTTTCCCTTAGTTGGACGTTTGTTTTCGATCCGACGACCCATCTGACTGCGCCAGGGAGGTTTCCGATGTTATTTTGGCCGGTATGGATGCTTACATCCCTTTTTCGAAGAAATGCCCTTCCAACGGCAAGCCTTGGTTTGACCTAAAATGCAAAGAAGCTGTTGCTTCTAAACATCTTGCATACCGACAGTGGCGTGAAGATCCTAACACCATAAATCGTAACATCTTTGTTAGTGCCAGGAACAGATGCAAAGAAATTATCGACGAAACCAAGGAGGTACACAATCAACGGATTAGAAACAAACTTCTCGCTTGTCCCGGCGATTCCAGGTCCTTTTGGTCAGTCGCTAAGGCAGTTAGTCAAAATTTCACCAAATCCACCATACCGCCACTCACACGGCCAGATAATTCTATTGCAACGACACCTGTTGAGAAAGCGAACTTGTTGGCTGAACTCTTTGCTTCACATTCTACTGTCGATTTCCAAGGAAATACACCACCTACTATTCCCATAGTGCAGTCAAGGATGCCCGATATTGTCTTCAGACAGCGTATCATAAAACGTATTTTGATGAAGCTAGACACCAAAAAGGCTTCAGGCGCTGACGGAATACCTGCCATAGTTCTCAAGAACTGTGCGAGGGAACTAACACCAGTTTTCTGTAGACTTTTCAACCTATCCTACAGAAAGGGAATATTTCCTTCCTGCTGGAAATGTGCCACAGTTCAGCCGATACCTAAAAAAGGCAATAATATCGAAAGTCATGGAAAAGGCTATCAATCAGCATCTTCTAAAATATCTTGAAGGATTCAACATTATTAGTGATCACCAATATGGCTTTCGTAAAAATAGATCAACAGGAGATCTTCTGACTTATGTAACACATGTTTGGAACAACGCAATTGAACACTTTGGAGAATCTCGAGCGGTTGCTCTTGACATATCCAAGGCATTTGACCGTGTTTGGCACGATGGGCTGTTGGCTAAGCTACGTTCTTATGGTATGTCTGAAAAGTTCTGTTTGTGGCTCTCATGTTTCCTCAGAGAGCGTTCTTTACGAGTGGCAGTTGACGGATCTTTTTCTAACACCTTCACTATCAACGCCGGTGTGCCCCAAGGTTCCATACTGTCTCCTACTCTCTTCCTCATTTACATTAACGATCTGCTGGAAAGGACCGAGAATCCAATCTACAGCTTTGCAGATGACAGTACTCTTATCTCTTCATTCACTTTGAACGCTCGGACATCGACTACTCAGACGAATATCCGCAGACAGCAGGAAGTTATTCAACTTAACAAAGACCTGGAAGAAATTCTATCTTGGGGTGACAGTAACCAAGTGGAATTTAACGCTACAAAAACCCAGGCGGCAGTTTTTTCTAAAAAAGTTAACGTTGCAGAACCCGACATAGTTATGTCGGGGCACTCCATCCCTCTAACATCGTCACTCAATCTGTTAGGCGTTAATTTGGGAGCAAATATGTCCTGGCATGAACATGTTGCAGGCATAGCAAGAAGAGCTTCTCAAAAGTTGGGATATTGTTTCGAACCAGAAAGCTTTACACTCCACAACAACTGTTAATTCTTTACAAAGCTCAAATTCGACCAACTATGGAATATTGCTCCCATGTTTGGAGCTCCGCTCCCAAACATACACTGCATTTGTTGGATTCTATCCAGAGAAGAGCTATTCGTCTGATTGGACACCCGGAACTGACCGACGGCCTTGATTCGCTGGAACATCGAAGAACGGTTGGCGACTTGAGCCTATTCTACAAGTACTTTCATGGAAGGTGTTCGAAAGATGTGGCCCGTTTAATTCCTCCCAGAGCGGTGCATATTAGAAGTACACGTCGCGCTAATGCTTCACATCCGTATGAGGTTCAGCTTGTTACTCCTCGTACAACGCTTTTCAAGCAGTCTTTTATATGGAGAACATCATACCTTTGGAATGGTTTACCCAGGACTGTGTTTCCCATCGAGTACAATCTACAGCGATTCAAGAACAACGTAAATCCGCACACGTGTCGCTCCTGTAGTGCTTTAGGGACTTCCCTGTAGCACGTGTGCTAGACCCATAAAAAAAAAAAAAAAAAAAAAAAAAAATTAAATAGGTGTAATGTTATAGTTAAGAAATAATATAAAATTGTAAACATTAAACCTAATTTGACTTTGCCAGTTCCCTAGACCGTCTGACCCTCTCTCGGATGAAGACGATGACCCCCCTTGCCCTCCGCGACAGAAGATTGTCAATCTAGATTAAGTTATAATAAGTGCTAGTTTAAGTTAACACTAACTCCTAAATTAAGTTGAAGTAAGTCTTAGGCGAAGGTAGTTTAAGCCTTAGAATTAAGAAAATCATGTATCAACAACGCATTTCCTAGGTTAAGTTAGTATAGGACCACTAGTATAAGAGCTTAGATTAAGGTAGTATATGTCATTAATGTAAGTAAGAGGCTTTGCCTTACTTTATATCCAATAAAGACAATGAGTCCTAGCTTGACAATGTAAAATGTAGATCCGAAGAAGCTGCATCGACAGCGAATCACAATTATAAAGAAACCAGTGGAAATTGACTAAAAACAGTCTTTTATTATATATTCATAATGAACTTCCATCAAGTAGAAGCTACAACCATCCGAAATAAGAGTAAACCGTTCGTAAAGGTCAGTATAAAATATTATGCTGATACCACAAACACTCCATAGAAAGGTTGGCCTTCAAAAAATTTTATTATAAACATATTTATGACTTATTAAATGTCGTCTTAGTTTTGTGCCATTAAAATCGTAAAGTCCGGCGTTTCATGTTTGGAATCCTTTAAACCGAATAATCATCATGATTTCTTTAGTTTACATGCTTGTCAATTTACATAAAGTTATATAATCCTCACTCAATTTTCTTCAACACAACTTATGATCGACATTTCGTCTAGTCATTCTGTTAATATGACCATCACGATCAATACGAAAACATCACAAAATTAATTGCTTCGCATCCCATCTTTAAAAAGTTGATGGCGGAATGGACCTGTCAAAATTTAATTCTTCCGATCAATAATGTAAATAGAAACTTCAATTATTCGATGGATTTTACCAAGGTTTATCAATTTATAAGTTATGATGTTTAGAGGAATGAAAAAGTATTAATTTTTCAAAGGAATGAAACCACATAAAGTGATTTAGCTCTTAAATAAATGTACGAGGGTCATTGTATAAATAACACACACTGGTGCCTTACTTAGATATATATTTTATTTTAAGACTTGTGGATGACATTTTAAACACCCGTTAGTTAAAATAGCATACATTGGAAAAGCACTCGCTGCTTCCTCAAGACATCAATTATACTGCAGTTAGTATCGCAGGGATTGTATTATATGAGCTGCTGTGCTGTCACTTTATGCATTTTTCTAAAATATCTTGAAGGATTCAATATTATTAGGGATCACCAATATGGCATTCGTAAACATAGATCAACAGATCTTCTGACTTATGTAACATATGTTTGGAACAACGCAACTGAACACTTTGGAGAATCTTGAGCGGTTGCTCTTGACATATCCAAGGGATTCGACCGTGTTTGGCAAGATGGACTGTTGGCTAAGCTACGCTCTTATGGTATGTCTGAAAAGTTCTGTTTGTGGCTCTCATGTTTCCTCAGAGAGCGTCCTTTACGAGTGGCGGTCGACGGATTTCTTTCTAACACCTTCACTATCAACGCCGGTGTGCTCCACGGCTCCATACTGTCTCCAATTCTCTTACTCATTTATATTAACGATCGTCTGGAAATGACCGGAAACCCAGTCTACAGGTTTGCAGATGACAGTACGCTTGTCTCTTCATTCACTTTGAACGCTCGGACATCGGCTACTCAGACGAACATCCGCAGACAGCGGGAAGTCGTTCAACTTAACAAAGACCTGGAAGAAATTCTATCTTGGGGTGACAGTAATCAAGTGGAATTTAGCGCTACAAAAACCCAGACGGCAGTTTTTTCTAAAAACGTTAACGTTGCTGAACTCGACATAGTCATGTGGGGGCACTCCATTACCCTAGCATCGTCACTCAATTTGTTGGGCGTTAATTTGGGAGCAAATATGTCCTGGCATGAACAAGTTGCAGGCATAGGAAGGAGAGCTTCTCAAAAGTTGGGAATATTATTTCGAACCAAAAAGCTTTACACTCCACAACAACTATTAATTCTTTACAAAGCTCAAATTCTACCAACTATGGAATACTGCTCCCATGTTTGGGGCTCCGCTCCCAAACACACACTACATTTGTTGGATTCTGTTCAGGGAAGAGCTGTTCGTCTGATTGGATACCCGGAACCGACCGGCGGCCTTGATTCGCTGGAACATCGAAGAACGGTTGGCGACTTGTGTCTGTTCTACAAGTATTTTCATGGAAAATGTTCGAAGGATGTAGCACGCTTAATTCCTCCCAGAGCGGTGCATGTTAGAAATACACGGCACGCTAATACTTCACATCCGTATCAAGTTCAGCTTTTCAAGCAGTCTTATATATGGAGAACATCATCCCTTTGAACTAATTTGCCCAGGGCTGTGTTCCCCACAGAGTACAATTTACAGCAATTCAAGAACAACGCGAATTGCTTTTTCCGCACACATGCCCCTCCTGGAGCGCTTTAGGGACTGCAGCACGCGTGCTAGACCCATAAAAAAAATGTTTATAAAATGATACTGATAATTAAAATTGAAAAATCTTTAACTCATAGTAATCGAGTTTATCAATCGGTAACCTATGTTTAGTATATTTTTGAGTTATCTCTGAATAAAAGAAAAATCCTTTAAAATTAATTTTCACATTACATCAATTTATCAAACAATAGAGAGCTTTTGCAACACTTATTTTGGAAGCCACTTTCTTTATATTTATTTATAGCATGCGCCTACCGTTTAGAGCTTCTGCAGTAGTAAAGGGAAGAAATTAAATATAAGAACTCAGCTGTTACGTTATTTGAAGCATGCATCCACCACTTGGATCTTGCGCAGTATTGAAACAAAATAAGAGAAACCCTTAAGAATAACGATTTCCCTTATTTAGGGACTTATATGAGAGGTTATTTGAAGTTCGTTATTCTTTTCGCTATTATGACAGGGCATTTTTTTTCTACTTAGGTATACAAACCACTAAGAAAATATAGTAAAATTGAAATGATAATCTTCTGTTGCAAATAACACTGACAACAGTTTTTCACAATGGCATTACAGTGTATGTAGTGCTAATTTCAAATGAAATTTTATTTATCGCACATTCGTATTGCCTTGGAGATATTGAAGGAAGTGATAGAAACCTGCTAGACAATACTTTAATTTAGATACTTATGTTGACCCATCAAATACTAATAACTGGTGTGCTTAACCATGAAATGAATGAAAAAATCGATTCGTATTTTATGATATTTTTTAGGAGATATCTTTTCTATTTAAGAATACCTACCAGGTTTATGATGTAGGTTTCCTGAAATTTATGTTTTTCATATTAGTGCAGTATAGAGAGAAAAATAGAAAAACGAAAAGATTAATAAATAAAGAGAAGAACGAGAAATGGGCAAAAGCATGTGAAAACATCGAACACTATATAGGTGGAACACGAAGTACGGAGGCATGGAGAACGATTAGAGCTATGAAAATAAACCCATATACAATACATTCAAGAAAGCCAATGGGATACCTATTATAAAAAAAACACTAACAGAAGACAGACCAGGGTTCTTGAATAGGGACGAAGATAACGAACAACAACAAAACGAACATGAGGAGGTAGAGATAAAATATGAGGACCTAAAGAAGGCCATAAAATCATTGAAAAGCCGGAAAGCAGCTGGACCGGGAGGAATGGTCAATGAATTAATCAAATACGGATCAGAGAAACTGCGCCGAATAATAAGAAGCATGTTCCACAGGGCTATAAATGAAGAAAGAATATTTAATGAATGGACCGAAGCACACATAGTCTCAATTTTTAAAAAAAGTGACCGAAGGAAATGTGAAAACTATAGAGGCATCAGCATCATTTCAAGTATTGGACGACTGTATGGGAAAGTAATTAAGATAGAAGACAATATAAAAGGCAAAATAGGGGAAGACCAAGCATATATACAGTCAAGCAACTGATGGAAAAGAAACTAGCTAAAAACAGAGAAACCCACCTAGCTTTCATCGATATAAGAAAAGCTTACGATTCAGTCGCTAGAAGTCACCTCTGGAAAGCAATGTCAAACATGGGAATCGACAAAGTATTAATAAAAGCAGTAAAAGCGATATATAGAAATAATATTAACAGAGTAAAAATTGGTCTTAAGTTAGGGGCCACAATTAGAACAACGAAAGGACTACTACAAGGGTGTACAACCTCTCCGACACTGTTTAAAATCTACCTGAAACAGACTTTAAAAAACTGGAAGAATAAATATCAAGGTATTGGAGTCCCAGTAAGAAACGACTACTTATATAGCTTGAGTTTCGCAGATGACCAAGTCGTCATGGCACAGGACGAAGAAGATCTCAGCTATATGGCGAGGAAACTGAAGGAAGAGTATGACAAAGCTGGGCTAGACATAAACTTTAATAAGACGGAATACCTCACAACTAAAACAGGAGAAATACAAGATCTAGAAATTGAAGAGAACGTAACAATTAAAGAAACTGGAAAATTTAAATACCTGGGCACCATAGCATTAAGAATAAGATAGAAGACAATATAAAGGGCAAAATAGGGGAAGACCAAGCATATATATATCACCATAGCAACATCCGAAGAAGAAATGAAATCGAGACTGGGACAAGCGAGAACCTGCATCAGGCAGTTAACCTCGATATTATGGGATAAGCACATAACGAAAGCAAACAAAGTCAGAATATACAGAACAATCATTGAAAGTATCATGACATACCGATCAGAAACATGGACCATAAACGCGGTAGAGATGGAATGTTGGAGAAGGTGTTGTAGAGTGACCCGGACTGATAGGATTAGGAACGAGGAAATAAGAACGCGAATGAGAATAACAAAAGACGCAGTACATGCCATAGAAGAAAAACGATTGAAATGGTATGGTCACGTAAGGAGAAGCGACGGCAGAAGGTGGAAGAAAGAGGGGAAGACCTAGGCGCTCATAGCCTGATGACGTCGATGAGGCAATGGAAAACAGAGGGTTACAGGAGGGAGACTGGGAAGATTGAAGAGAATGGAATGCGAGTTTGAGAGAAGGGAGACAGCGTCAGCTATAACAGATCCTTAAATATATATATATTTATATATATATATATATATATATATATATATATATATATATATATATATATATATATATATATATATACGAGGCTGGTTTGAAAAGTCCGTGCAAAAATAAAAACTACTTATGTGTTTGGGGTAAACCTTTTTTATTTTTCGACATAGTCTCCTTTTAGGCTTATACACTTCGTCCAACGATGTTCTAGTTTGTTGATCCCTTCCGAATAATAGGATTTGTCCAAGTCTGCAAAATATCCATTAGTGTCTGCAATCACCTCCTCGTTTGAATAAAATCTTTGTCCCGCCAGCCATTTCTTCAAATTGGGGAACAAATAGTAGTCCGAGGGAGCCAAGTCTGGAGAATAGGGGGGATGTGAAACGAGTTGGAATCCTATTTCCATTAATTTTGCGACCACAACTGCTGAGGTGTGTGCTGGTGCGTTGTCGTGATGGAAAAGTACTTTCTTGTGGGCTAATCGCGGGCGTTTTTCTTGCAGCTTGGTTTTCAAACGGTCCAATAACGATGAATAATATTCACCTGTAATAGTTTTACCGTTTTCCAGATAGTCGATGAGGATTATCCCTTGCGAATCCCAAAAGACAGTCGCCATAACCTTTCCGGCCGAAGGAACGGTCTTCGCCTTTTTTGGTGCAGATTCCCCCTTGGTAAACCATTGTTTAGATTGTTGTTTGATCTCAGGAGTATAGTAATGTATCCATGTTTCATCCACAGTGACGAAACGACGCTTAAAGTCCTCCGGATTCTTCTGGAACAGCTGCAAACCATCCTTGCAATACTTCACACGATTCCGTTTTTGGTCAAGCGTGAGCAATCGCGGCACCCATCTTGCGGATAGCTTTCTCATGTGCAAATGTTTATGCAAAATATTATGTACCCGTTCAGTCGAGATGCCCAGCAATCTCACGCACCTTAACTCTTCTGTCATCCATCACCATATCATGGATTTGATCAATGATTTCTGGAATCGGAACCTCCACAGGCCGTCCAGAACGTTCAGCGTCACTTGTGCCCATATAGCCAGTCCGAAAATTTTGAAACCTCTTATAAACTGTTCTAATCGAAGGTGCAGAGTCACCATAATGTTTATCAAGCTTCTCTTTAGTCTCCTGAGGCGTTTTGCCTTTCATAAAGTAATGTTTAATCACCACACGAAATTCTTTTTCATCCATTTCTTGAAAATCACTCGACTTCCTTGATTCACACGAATGCCAAACACAAAGAAATAGACCAATATGGCTGAAACTTGGT
Organism: Pachyrhynchus sulphureomaculatus; assembly: GCA_019049505.1. Taxonomy (NCBI): domain Eukaryota; kingdom Metazoa; phylum Arthropoda; class Insecta; order Coleoptera; family Curculionidae; genus Pachyrhynchus; species Pachyrhynchus sulphureomaculatus. The sequence goes on from CM032454.1 coordinate 187,561,563, forward strand.
GTGCGTTCATTCAAGAGATGCTACTGACTAAACATGACCTCGATAAGCGCCGGTGGTGCCATCTCTCGGACTTTGCACGGACTTTTCAAATCAGCCTCATATATATATATATATATATATATATATATATATATATATATATATATATATATATATTAGTGCAATAAAAAAAGCATTTGAAATTGCACAGTTTAGATACAACAATATTATGATTTTATCCTCACTGGGGACAAACGCGTTTTTTTTTTCGATCATTTTCTATCTATCTCGATCTGACTTATATAACCGGAGTTATTCATATTTTAAGCACAAAAAACGCGTTTTGAAAACTTAGATTGTTTATAAGCAAAAGAGTACAAGTTTTTCGAGGGCCAAAACTCGGAACAATACTCCTGGTGATATCCCAGAGAGGATAAATATTGCTCTATCTAAACTATGCCTATTTCATCATTATTTTATAATACACACAATATATTTTATTTTTTGTCTTTGCATGATTTGTACTGTATTATCTATTTTTTCCTTATTTTGAAGAGTCTTGGCCGTTAACAGAGAAAGAACTTTTATTATGGTCAAACCCGATAGCATCCAGAGGGGTATAATCGGTAAAATCATCAAGAGATTCGAACAAAAACAAATTGGTTGCCATGAAGTTCATGTGGGCCGACGAAGAGCTACTTAAAAAACATTATACAGATCTTGCAGGACGTCCCTTCTTCCCTGGTCTAGTAAAATACATGTTCTCAGGACCTGTTGTATCAATGGTTTGAGAGGGTTTGAATGAAGTCAAGACAGGTCGTGTGCTTTTGGGTGCAACCAATCCAGCTGACAGTGCTCCCGGAACTATTAGAGGTGACCTCTGTGTCCAGATCGGTAGGAACATCATCCACTGATCAGATGCTGTTGAGTCAGCAAACAAAGAAATCGCTTTATGGTTTGGTGATAAAGAATTGGTATCATGGCAGCCAGTTAGCGAATCATGGATCTATGAAGAAAACTAGGATAATTAAAGAACAACATACATTCTACAGTTCTAATGGAGTGCCTGTACTTTACCTAAAGTTACTAATAAAGAAAAACTAGTAAAATTTTTCACAAATTAAGAATGTTATGTTAATTTAAGACATAAATGTAATTAAAATATTGTGTTAATGGAAAAGCATGTCGTAGTTTTCCAGTATTGTAAAATGTATATAGTTTATTTTTTTTATTATTTTTTATTCTGTTTTAAGTATAATTATATATCACTTTTTGATATCAGAATATCCGTACTGATTAATATGGAAATATAGAGATTTTGTCACTAAAGAGGGGAAATAATATTAATAAGGTTTTGTGTCAATTAAATTAGGACGTTATTGCAGAATCGTAAGTACATATTTAGTGTTTTGCTTCATTTAAATTTGGAAATGCTTGACAGCTTTGCCAGAACATTGATTTACCAAAGATATTTTATTAAGCTGACTACAACACTCAACCACTTTTTATGAACGGACCAGTACAATTGAATTGCTTGTACATGAAATCTAGTAATAGTAAGGCTTAAATTCGACTCATTCGAGCGTAACGTGAGAGTCGAATTTAAGCCTCGTCTGCTACGTACCGCTTCATAGCGTGAAAATATGCTCCAATATTTTGAGACACTTTCTTTCCTATGTTTGCAGCATGTGAACGCTTAGCAAAATAAATGACAGAACCTACAGCAGAGACAATACGTTCAAATTTTGTTTTCTTCTACGAGATATTACTTTCCAAATTTATCACATAAATGACTCCTCTATTCAGATGTCTAACACCCATCGGGCCAAGGTCCAGACAGTACAAAATAAAGCCCTCCGCATCATAGCAAGAGCTCCCTGATTCGTCGGCAACAATCAGTTGCACAGGAAGTTTGAAATGCCCACAATAAAAAAATTCATACGTAATACTCAGTTTCACTTTCTTGAGAAAGCAGCAGCCCATTCTAACCCCGAGATAGCTAACACTTTCAGAGTCAACGTAAACGTCGGCAACCGATACTTACGACCAACAGACATTCTACCACTAGACTAACATTAGACTGGACAACGATGGACTACCCTTTACTTAGTATTTAAGGATAAGGTTGGGTTGTAGTCTGGTTGAGCAACTCCTTCAATAAAAAGTGTAAACATCACACACAACTAACACAATGGTAAGGCAACACTCCCCGGAACTTGGGGATTTAGGTTAAGTTAGCTTTAAGTTAGGATAAGGTAGGTTAGTTCTAATCATTGAAAATTAACCTTTGAGTTAAAAAACATTCACACATCTAGACATTAAAATTCTCAGAAATGTAAAAGGAGTAAAGGGTTTTCCCAGCTCACAAGAGTTTTAGTGGGTATGCCAACCCTTCAGGTTGGAGAGCCCAACATAACTGGAGCACTTTGGGGCAGACTGCTCCAGAATCTATAAGGCGGATTTCTCCCTGTAAAAAAAAAAGAAAAACTTCTCTACTTAATTAAGAGCAATATGTAAATTAAATCAGTAAATCTTAGCATTGTAACGTTGCTTTCCAAAGTCCTAAAAAATATCGATAACAACCACATCCTCCTTTTTGTAACTCCTAACAGACATTTGTCTTGTAATACAAAACATTTTTCAACATTTACCTGTAACGGTATCATTGTTAGTATATCTTAATTAGAGCTACATTAGAATGTTTTTTAAAACTTATTTCGAATGAACTAAACATGGTCATTAGTCGACTCAGAGAGGTCACTGGCTGAGATATAATGATGTGTTAAAGCCTTTTTAATTATGCCTTACGGTGAGTAAATTGTTTAAATTTTCGTTATTAAATCATCTCGTTGTTTATGTCATGTATGTTTTTCTCTTATTTATGAGAGATGTTTGTATATTGCGTTAACAGGACGCAAACTCTGCATTCCATCATAGAAGTGTAGTTTTTGCAAAATGCCAAAGGCGAGGAATTCACGCAGTCGCGTAAAACTCTTACGTTCCGAAAACTAGCACTGTAAAGGGTAATAAAAACTACAGAGGAATAAACCTTTTAGCTAGAACTCTAAAATTAGTAAAAAAAGATAATAAATAGAAACAATGGGCAGGTTTCATTGACATAAGTACAACACGGATTCAGATTACGAAGATAGAATACGAGGGCCACCTTTTAAGTTTTTACAAAAACAACGAAAGAAAAAAAAAATTGTAAAAATCGTTTTATTGTTTCTCAAAATATTCACCTTTAAGATTTATACACTTTGGCATGAATTCGAACCAATTCTCAAAACATTTTTTCCACTCCGAAGTTGGTACCTCAAAAATATGGTTTTAGAAGAATTCAACAGCTTCTTGAGGTGATGAAATTCGCTGTCCACGCATTTTTTTGACATTCGAAAACAAAAATAAGTCGTTAGGAGGTAAATAAGGTGAATACGGGCAACGAGACATTAATTCGATGTTTTTCTCCGACAAATAATCAATTGTTTGACGTGCTATGTGAGAGCTGTTATTGTCACGATGAAGAATGCGACGTTTTCTTGATTCCATCAATGAGTTCGGGCAAACAAATTGTTGTATACCATTCAGCGATCGTCTAAAGCAATGGTTAAAACATGTCCAGTATAATCAAAGAAACAAGCGATCACTTTCTTGGAAGTGTTCGCGAACGAACCACTTTTGTTGGATTCGGTTTATCATGGAACACCCAAACAGTTGATTGTTGCTAAGTTTCCGGTTTGTACAATTTTATCCAGATTTCGCCTTCTGTTACGATGTTCTATACAGATGCATGTTCTCGGTCGAATTTCTTGAGCATTTCCTTATACCAATTTACAGGAGCCTAATTTGAGTTTCGGTCAAATAATGCGGAATCCAACGAGAACAGATCTTTTTCACAGCTAAATGTTCACGCAAAATCGAATGTACTGCAGTTTTCGATATGCCTAAGGGTGCCTCTATCTCACGGTAAGTCACATGCCGATCTTCTTCAATCATGTTACATATAGGATCGATGATTTTTGGAACAACAACCGATTTTGGTCGACTTTCACGAAATTCATCGCGGACAGAAGCACGACCATGACGAAATTCTGCAAACCAACAGTCTTTTCTAATGGTGATTCATTACCAAAAGTTAAATGAAGCGATTCGAGGCATCGTTGTTGAGTTAGGCCTTTATTAAAATCGTAAAAAATCATCCAACGAAAATCTTCAACTGTTTTTTTTTAACGCTCACTGTAAACAAACTACTCTGCCGATTCCTGAGCTGCCACTGTTTTAACAATAACAAATGTCAAATTTTACAACAATGGTAATGTCACATCTCAGTGGCGCCATTTAGTGGTCGCTTGTAAAAACTTAAAAGGCGGCCCATGTACTATAGGCCAGCGTTTCTATGTTTGATTAACATAGCAAATAGCTTCGAGACATCTTTGTCATTAATTTCCATATCTTTCAGAATCTGCCGTGCTGAACTTGATCGAACACTTTCTTCAAATTAATAAAGCATATATGGAGATAGTAGTTAACGTCTCTAAATCTTTGAATTACCACTTGTAGGCTAAAAAGGGCTTTTCAGGTACCCAGTCCCTTACGGAAACCAAATTGAGTATCGGCGATATGCTCTTCGATTTTTTGATAAACTCCCTGGTGAATTATTTTGAGGAATATTTTTAGGACGTGACTCATCAAGCTTAAAGTACAGTTATCTTTGTATTATATTGAGTGCTAGCCGTGCCCGCGGCTCCGCTCACGTGGACTTGATTCACTACTATCGTCACTGCTTATTCCTTATGTTATCTAAGGTAAAAAAATATCTGCCATTATTTCCCCTTATGTCCCATTATTTCTCCTTATCTCGCATTATCTCTACACAATTTCCATTACCTAGACTTATCTCTGCTTATCCCCCATTATATCTCCTTATCTCCCATTATTTCTCCTTATCTCCCATTATTTATACTTATCTCCCATTATCTCACCTTATCTCCCATTATCTAGGCTTATCTCGACTTATCCCGCAATATTTTTCTTTATCTCCCATTATTTCTCCTTATCTCCCATTATATCACCTTATCTCCCATTATCTAGGCTTATCTCGACTTATCTCGCAATATTTCTCCTTATCTCCCACTATTTCTACTGATCTCCTATTATCTCACCATAACTCCCATTACCTAGACTTATCTCTGCTTATCTCCCATTATTTATACTTATCTCCCATTATCTCACCTTATCTCCCATTATCTAGGCTTATCTCGACTTATCTCGCAATATTTTTCCTTATCTCCCATTATTTCTCCTTATCTCCCATTATCTCACCATAACTCCCATTACTTAGACTTATTTCTGCTTATCTTCCATTTTTTCTCCTTATCTCCCATTATCTCACCTTATCTCCCATTATCTAGGCTTATATCGAATTATATAAAACATAACATATGTATAAATTTATAAAAACACGTAAATTGGATAAGCGGTTCTCAAGTGATAGGCGCACTAACAGACAGACAGACAGAGAGACGTTGCATTTTATATATATTATATCCTTTGCAACATGATATTGTTCCATATTTAATGGTTTAAGCAGTATATTGCAAGAGAACGCGTTAACGGTAGCCTTTTTTCCGACTTGATTCATTATTATCGTCATTGCTTATTCTTTATGTTACCTAACGCAATAAAATATATCCTATAACCTGGCCAGAGAACATATGTATGTTTTAAAAAAAAAAGTACGTAACGCACTAACGGACAGACAGACAGACAGAGAGACGTTGCATTTTATATATATTATAGATAGATAACCTGGCCAGAGAACATATGTATGTTTTAAAAAAAAAGCTAGTAAATCGGATAAGTGGTTCTCCATTGATAAGCGCACTAACGGACAGACAGACAGAGAGACGCTGCATTTTATATATAATATAGATATAGATTGTTATTATTATATAACCTGGCCTAAGAATATATGTATGAATTTAAAAAAAGACACGTAAATTGGATAAGTGGTTTTCGCTTGATAAACGCACTAATGGACAGACAGACAGACAGAGAGATATTGCATTTTATATATATTATAGATTATAAATATTCTCTGCTACATAATATTGTTCTATTTAATGGTTTAGGCTGTGTATAGCAAGGGAACGCGAAACCGGCAAACTTTTTTCCGACTTCATTTACTATTATCGTCACTGCTCATTCCTTATGCGCCCTATCGTAATAAAATATAGCCTATAACCTGGCCAGAGAACATATCTATGTTTTTAAAAAAAAGTACGTAAATCGGATAAGTGGTTCTCCAGTGATGAGCGCACTAACGGACAGACAGACAGAGAGACGTTGCATTTTTATATATATTATAGATGCATGCAACGGGGGCTTGAGCCAGTCTTGTGGAATGTTGTTCTATTGCTTCCACGTTTTCAGTTTTTCTTCTATACCCCTTATTAAAGACTCACTATTATTAACAGGGTTTCCATAGCTTTTATTTTTATATATTCTAGCGGCTTACTTAACTTTCTAATGTAAATATAACGTATCATGTTTTTTCTACATGTCTCCGATAACAGAGCATTCTATTCTAGTTTTTCTTATTTATTTTCGTATTGTTTTTTTATAGCTCTTTGTATCTCTGGGTGTCTATATTTTGTTTGATCTTCTTACCCTCATAAGTTTAAGGATTTGATTCATCATCTAGCTCTTCTTCCTTTGTTGTGGGGTCCTTGGTATTTCAAAATTCGGAATGTCTTTTACAGATGTTTTGAATTCACTCCATAATACTTCAACGCCTGGCATATTGCTACTTTCATGCCTGTTGAATATATTCATCATTTGCTTTTCCATCTCTTCTACAACTGTTTTTCTTATAACGGTATCCCCGAGTATGGTAAAATCTAGCTTCTGTTTTGGAGAACTACATATATATATATATATATATATATATATATATATATATATATATATATATATATATATATATATATATATATTCCCTTCGTCCCACCCTATGAAACAAAAGCTGAACATCATTAAAGGTTTGAAACAATAGAATAGATAAGATTTGTCACCCTTCCTTTAAAGATAAAAATGTAAAGCTCTTAGAAAACATCTTGATTGACAATTACTATCCGAAAACTTTTATAAAAAAGATATTTCAAAACCCCCTCGTCAAATCAATGCAACTAATCTTATAGCTACGACCAATAACGATATTAAGGTGGGTAAATTACAATATATAGAGGGTCTCTCCCAGTTTTTACCTTCCTTATTTGTGGGTACAGATGTAAAAATTGCCAGCTATAACTTAGAAAAGATTAATTGTTTTTATGCTAATTTGAAAGACAAAACCGATACTTTACAAGAATCTAATATTATTTATGGCATCTCATGCCAATGTGGTTTGGTCTATGTCGAACAAACGAGACAAAAGCTCTCTAAAAGACTAGCTGTACATAGAAGTAATAACAAACATAAACTCAACACAACAAGTTTAAGTTTACATGTCAACAGTACAGATCACAGAGTAGATACACTAACAGTTTCATTCTGGATGTTGAAACCAACTACTTCAAAAGAAGCTTTCTGGAAATGTGCTACACAAAAACTTGTAAAACCAATCTCAATCATAAAAAGGACATAGAAGGATTGAGCTCTATTTACACGGCATCACACCAAACCAATTAGAAGTAACGATTTCTATGAGAAAATTAATTTCGAGTAAAGTAGACGTTCCTTTTCCGTTCTAAATGTTTTTCGTGACATTTGAGAAATTTTTCCAATAATAAGCCGAAATGTTAGATTCCAACCTTAATGAATATCAACTTGATGCTTTTTGTTGGCTTTCTGACGAAATCTATTACCGACAATAGTCGATGGTGGACCAAAAATCACTATAAGTTACTAAACGTTACGTCAAATATAAATTTTAAAATGGAATACCATTAAGGCAACGCAAAGTGCGAAATTTCTTGAGTTTACCGGTACTTAATTATTTAAACCAGTAAAACAGTTCTATTTGTTGGTTTTTTTTTTTAAAATTTTTTATAAAAATTAATGTGTTTTATTTAAAGTTTTTCAGTTTATTTGTGTTTTTTATTACAGAACAATTAAAAAAAAAAACAGACATTTTGTAACAACATTTTGAACATCTATTCAGAACGAGACTCACTGCAATCGTCTGAAGACTCGCAATCATTACATGGGTCTGCAAATCTTTCTTACTTTCTTAAGTATAGTGGTTGGAGTAAGTTGAGATATTTGTTCTTTCGCTTTGTTTACTTCTGAGGTAATTACACTGACTGTTTCTTTGGCAAAAACGAACTTAATGGGGCGACAGTACCGTGTGGAAGAAGAAACAGGGTTTTTCCAAATTACTGACTGATTATCATCATTATCATTTACGGAGCACATTTGGATTGGTACCATTGATTCACTAAACATACTATCATCAGAGCTATGTTTGTCCATATACTTTTGTCGATAATTAACTTGTTCCGCCCCATCACAACCCCACTTTACGATAATATTTAGTGCTTTAACGTTTGATAAAGTTCTAAGGATCCCTTCTAGCCCTGTACAAAGTCTTGCTACGGTATGATTTATAAGCGACTGAACTGATACTTCAGCTGAAACTTCAGTTATTATTAGGTCCTTTGGATAGCACAACCTCTTTGCCTCTTTTACAACATAATAAGGTGGATACAAAGTGCAACGGTGATTTTTTGCTTGATCTCGAACAATGTTGTACTGATTTGACGATAAGTTTGCATCAATAAGTAGCGCCAGAGCCTGGTCTGGAGTTAATTTTCGTGGGCTGTTTGGAGAAGACATGCGAGCCTTCTTGATTTTGCTACCCCTTTCTGGAGAACCAGATGCCAGTTCCTTGATAATCGCTGCAGAGTTTCGTTTTCCAGATTGATATAGCTTTGGTGCAGTTGCTTTGGCTAACTCGTCTTGACTACCGGACTTCAAAAGATGATGCACTTTTCTGTTTTGTACTTTAGGATGACAATCCCTAAATTCTTTTTTAGATCTGCGTGCATTGGTCCTCGATCCACTAGGCAATGCATCCCTTACAGCATTTGAAAATTTTACATTATTTTCAAGCCAGCTAGCATTTTTATTCAGAAATGATGCTAAATTTCGACTGGATTCCCTCCACCTTTTTTGTATTTTACAAACCAGCGCACGAAGAGTTGCCTTTAAACTGCAAAGAGCGTCAGATGTTAGCATTGGTGAGCCTATTTTTACAAAACAAAACCAATGATGGCGTCCGATGTCGGTTCTTCCTTCCACTTTTGGAATATGCAGTTATATGAAATTTGCAAAGTTATTCTGGAAAATGTTTAATTTAAAAGAAGATCGCAAAATATCGCAGAAGATCTTTTGTGTTTCCAACAGAGGAAAAAAAAACCTTTCAAATTTTGTGCGTTTCAAGCTGGTATTATGTAGTATCACTTTTTAAAGTCTCCACTGAAGTTAAAAATGTAAATTTTACTTACTTCTTAAAAATCACTTTTTTCACGAACAAATCACACACGAGTAAGAAAAGATTTAGCAATTATTTAAATGCTAATAATTGACAATTCTCTTATAAAATAAATGAAGAAAAAATCATGGCCTACTGACTTGCCGTTTGTATGTACCACTCTATTAACTTAAACAAATCGAATAGCTTTCTGTAGGCAAAAAGTATGATTGAATAAGTAATGCAACTTTCAGGTGCATTTTGCAGTTGTTTCGCAGGGTTAATCCCCAAACTGAGTATGAGGTTTTAGAGGTGGGATATTAACCTACCAAAATAATGAATAATCTTATGCATTTTACGTATTTCAAAAATTGAATAAATTTCCGCTAAACTTCCTAAATTTCGCACTGTGCAACGTTGTCTTTTTCACAGTTGGTTTTGATTCTAAAAAGCACCTTTAAAAATGTTATTAGTTTTATTTTACCTCTTAAGACCTTTACATTTCTCCAAAGGTGCTGTTCTCAGGTTCTTTGTATGATTGTGTACGCGACCTGGTTAGTGAAATGCTTAACATACATATTTAATTAGAGGAAAAACTGTTACAAGTTTGTAAATGTACTATTATATAGCTTGCATAAACTTTTATATCATACATCCTGATGAACAGCTTAATCCTTCTGTGTTTGCATTTCAGTATCCACAAGAAGCTACTAATTAGGCAAGCAAAAGCTTGATTAAAAAAATAAAAAACAGAAACTAGAGCCCAAAGATCTTTGATTGCTCATTTCTGTTTCCTCACAAGGGCGTTTCCCAGAAGTTTTTCGGTCGTTATATATATATATATATATATATATATATATATATATATATATATATATATATATAATGTTAACTATTAGACACTAAAATAAATAGCTAAGAACCCACATCATATATATAAATATGAGGTGATTATCTTTTTTGCTGTTACATTTTATGTTATGCTTTTATGACCAAACGTGTACAAATAACAGCAGTCTTCCACCAACTAACTCTACTGGCCATAAAAACACCAAGCATATACTTAAATTAACGGTACAACCTTTAAGGTAGTTCCAAGAGCCAAATTGCTTACTTATCCATCGAATGATCATCAATTTCAGTTGAAAATGATTGATTAATGGATTGATTGATTGACTGATCACTTTATGTAATAACATGTATGTCATGTTTGCAATAAGAATGTTTTGTACTTTTTAAATATATATTTCTTGTGCCAATCCCGAGATACGTACATACGTGCTTGGCTTTGTATGGAATATAATGGACGGTTGTGTATGCGGATTCTAAAAAAATTGTAGGTATTATGGGAAATGTAGGTTAAGTTTTGTAAGTTCTAATTGGTGTGGATTTTTTTATGACCCAAGATATTGACGTCTTGATCAGCTTATAATGGAGATTACTTATTTTGATATCATTGGTGTACTAAATTACTGAAATATATAATTTTTTATTCATGTGGCAATAATAAGAATACTTCACGAATAGTTACCCGAAAAAATTAACTGAATAAGATACTTTGTAACAGGTACGCCCCTGACAAAATCTTTGAAAATAATAATTCAAAGCTACCTTGAAATCGATCTATATTAACAGATCAAATAATGTTTCACAATAGACCTGACATTATGATAGTGAATACATTTTCAAATCAAACTTACAGGAGAAAAAAAACACTGAGGAAATTGACAAATACATCAATTTTTAAACCACAGATAGAAATACAAAAAAAAATTAGCAGCTTCCAAACGATGTACCTAATTTTCTCGACAAGGAATATTATATGAGCGAATACAAAAACACTAAGTATTTGAACCTTAATGAACACTCCTATAAGATGTAGAAGGCAGTGGTACTTACCACGCCACCAACCCTCCGAAAATTTGTAACGAATGTAGCAACACACCACGTTACTTAAGGTCAGAAAACATGGAACATTAAAGGCATAGAAAACATAGCTATCACAACAAAGTGGCAAACACGTGACACAAGACGGACTGTAAAAACGAAGTAGGCTACCTACTGCTAGATCGTTACAATGTGCCTCGTCGAGTTTCTCAGAGATGTCGCTCATATTTTTCCTTATCTATATCTGTGTCTATACATATATTATAAAACGCAACGTTCCTATGTCTCCCTGTTTTTCTGCCGATAGTGCGCTTATCACTCGAGAACCATTTATCCGATTTACGTTTTTTTTTTTTAATTCATACATATGTTCTCTGTAACAAACGATAGGTAACCTAAGGAAAACTCAGTGACGATAATGCAAAAAATCCTAAACAATAATTCTATAGTTATAAAAATACAACTTCTGCTTGCGCGGCATCTCTAAAAAACTTGACCAAGTACATTTTAACGGGGCGGTAGCCAGCCGGCTTCGTTTTCTGGCGAGATTTGGTTCCATGTGTCGGTCTTTCTGTAGCAATAGCTATATTTTCTGTGTGAAGTGAATCATTTTGATGTCTAAATCCATATTCTCCGTAGAGAGAGTGCGAGTGACGTATAGCTTAAACATAATAATAAACACCGGTCAAGTGCAAGTCGGACTTGCAGAATTAGTGTTCCGTAAAGGATTTTTAAAATAATAAGCGGAGGTATAAAATGATCAGTGGCTTCACAAAACACACCCCAAATGACAACAAAATAGAAAAATACCAATCGGCCCTCGATGTATGTACATCCTAATGCTAACTTAAGTTGATAGGAGGGGAATACAGAAAAGGCAGGTCTAATTTTTTACGGATATGCCAATGAAGGTGGTGGAGAAGCATTTTTTATACTATTATATCACTCTAAGACAGAATTTTATCACTTTCTGCTGCCAGCAGATCTCTGCAAGTGTAGCTAATGTGCGGGAATTTAAGGGGTAAGGCCATTCCAGGTCCCAGGAAAAAAAAAGTGTAATTTCGGGATTTTTTTACGAGAGTATAATAAAAGCACTCGAAAATTTATTTCAAGTACTTTATTAAAGAAATATTTCAGTCTTCAAAAATTTTTTTTTAATCTTTTTAATTCAATATAGCCCCTTCAGAATCTCCGAAACAACAAGGCCCCTTTTATGCGACGCCTGAAACGGGCGAAACTATTGCCCCCGTAGATTTCAATCTAGAACAAAAAATCAAAAAATTTCGTTAATATATGTCAAAAACTAGTAGATAACATTAGGAAATTTGCAAATATCGTTTTTTCGAAAAATGGTGCACATTTGAACAAAAAAAATGTTCATTTTTTCACCTAAAATTTAACGAACAATTTTTTATACAAAAGGAAATTTATAACTTATCGCAAAATCCGTAAGCTTTCCCTTAGATAATGTATCTGAAAAGTTACTCTTAAAATTTCAAGCGAATCAATAAAGATTTTTGGCAGCTATCGTTTCGCCCGATTTGGATTCTAAACTGGCCATCTTAAATTAAAAAGATAAAAAAAAAAATATTTTTGTATACTTGAATATTTGTTTAATAAAATTCCTAAAATTAGCCTTTTTACCTAGGACCTAGAGTGGCCTTCCCCTTAAAATAAATGAAGAGAAAGAGAAAGAGGGAGAGGTTTGCAAAAAAGTTACATAATATCATTTGGGACAGTTTAATTATCAATTCTAATCTTATTAGTTTACATCACCAACTGACATATTTTTGGGATACTCCTACTTGATTCCTCCTAAGCCAGAATTTTTTTCAAGTCTCTATTAAGGGGTTTTATCTACCGGCAATTTTTGAAAAAATTCCCTTTTTTTTTTGCTTAAATGACGTACTATAGTCTTAAAAAAGATATCATAGCCTTATTTTGGATTGAAAATTTTTTTTAGCTTCTGGTGTTTAATTTCTGGAAGAAGTCATAGCGCATGAAAAGGCGTGTACTTCGCGCGCAATCTGTTGGAATGATTTGGCTTAGTAGATATATTTAATATATCACTAACGGCCAATGCTTTTTTAAATTATTTAGCTTGCATCATAAAGGTAAAAAAATTGGCATCGTAAAATTTTTAAAATTTCATTTTGAAACTTTAAACGCGTTTTTCTCGAAACTACGTTCTAACTCCAACAATTTACATTTACATGGGTTTAACTTGAGCTTTTAACTATAATTTTTTAATAAGACTCTCTAGGGAAGTACACACAATTATTAGGATTAATCAATTATTTCTTTTTTTATGAACGACTTTTAGGACGATAATTAAAATTTTTTGAAAAATTGATATTTTTTAATGACCCTGTGCACTTCTCTAGGAAAACTAACGTAAATAATAAAAAAATTTGTTTGCTCTAGACAGAGAATTAAAATTGCCGGCCGCGGAACACCTCTAAAAAGACATGCCTCTGTTCTCGTGTTAATGCGCTACCATTTTGTCCAACACCATAAAAGAAAACAATTATTACCTGCCGTGTACGAAGTGTTTTTTTTTGCCGAATAACAGTTTTGTACATGTACACTTCCCGTTGTTATGTTCTTAACGTTCGCATTGTTTTATTCTATGTAGTGATCTATGTATTTTTACGATCTTTCTGCCTGGAAAAAATTGTAAAATTTGTTTTACCTACTAGGGTTGCGTCTTAATTCGTTCTCATCCTGACTACAGTCCTGACACAATATAAAATAAACTAAAAACACCTACCTCCGTCCCAAAATGACGTAAACTGCATAGTAATAAACCGATTAGAGTAGTAAACATGCACCTAAATAAAAATAAGATAAAAAGTGTAAATAAGGGCGACCACACAGTCCAGCTTAGACTTCCCTTTTTATAAACTCTATGCGGTAGGGATCACTAGAGCTTTTTTGTATTCTTTTGTATTTCATCTCTCTCTATCCTTTTATTGGATTTTGTTGGTACTTTGTGTATAACCGCCGCATCCTCTAATATGGATTTATAGCATGTTTTGACACTAATTCGTGCATTTTTTTGAGCACGTATCGTCTGAAGCTTTTCATGTCTGAACGGGATAAACCGTTGTATAAAAATAATGTATGAGCTAATTTCCATAAAAACGTGGATGGGTGCTTAATATGGTTGTCTTCATTTTTTACTTTGTTTTATTTATGGTCATTTTTAAAGTAAAGGATTTGAGAAAATGGGTTAACGGGAGTAAATATGTACAAGGTTGATTAGAAGACGCTCTGTTATTGAGCTGATATACTACGAGATTTTTGAAGAAAAGACGACGTTTTTGCCAAAAATCGATTTTATTCTTCAAGAACGATACACTTATTCCAGTGATCTTCTAACATTTGAGTACCTTTTATACAGTACGATTCATCGAGCTCTCTAAAATAAGCCTCAGTTTCCCATTCGACTTCTTAATTTGAGCTAAACCTTTTTCCCCAAAGCCACATTTGAAAATTTGGAAAGAGGTTGAAACATCTTGACTTTTTTTACTTTTAATAAATATTTCATTTATTAAATAGAAGTCGTTATTTGCCCCTTATGTATATTTTAATTTTGAGAATGGATTGAGTGGATATTAATACGGATCGAGAACAGAATTAAGACATCAGCTAGTTCATTTTTTTACTGGTAGAGTACATGGAGATCGAGGTAATTTTAGTACGCCTTTTGAAAATAGTCTCTATAGTTGTTTAAAATTTGGTTTTACAGTTTTTTTTTTTGGTCACCATTTATTTTAGGATAAAAAGAATCTAAGTTCAGCTCAAAAAATGAAAAAATACCGAAAAGTTAATTACTTGTTGAAATAAAATTAATTTACTTACAACCGTTGCGTCCTGAAAGAAAGAGCAGGAGTTTACTGAGACACTACACATTTAAATAAAAAGGGGTATATTTATTAACAAAATAAAAATTCCAAACTTCCTAAAAATTACTTCTACTAAATAATAACCCCTTAAGCTAGAAGAGTGTACACTATGGCATAGAGTCTTTAATTGGGATTATTAAATTTTTAATTAAAGGCTTGATAAAACTCGATTTTAAAAGTTGTTGAAATTAACTCCGCTAATTACATGTATAGATTAGTGGATGGAAACGCACTTGTAGATAGGAAGTGAGATTTTTAGACTTGTGTGCTTATGACTTGCGATTGGTTTCTCCTCGTGGGTTTTCCATTACATACTTGGCCTATCCTGGTGAGACTCTCATAAAAATATTGTCTCAGCCATCACCATCCTAGTTTCATTTGGGCTGCTAAACACTTTTTGACCCGAAATGCCTGAGGATGAGCGGGATACTTCAAGAAAGGAAAATGCCTTAAACTTGAGAGCTAGAAACCGTTACTGCACTACTACATCACTGAGAAAAAATTCACTTTCTGGTGTGCTGGAGAAGAAAGCCACTACGGCTACATGGTCGAAAAAAGTCACTGCTGCTTCATGGTGAAAAAAAGCCTCTAATAATTGCATCTTGCCGCTTAAATATCTTCGTCCCTTTTTATTCAATTGTTTAAAATCGCTTACTTTCGGACGAAAAATTAATGCAAACTAAATAAGTCGGCAACATGCGTTACACACTCTGCCGGTTTAAATTAAACTGCTCAAAAATTTAAAACACTATTTTAAGCTACACTGCTCAAGAATTGAAATCACTGAGATAAATATAAAAATGTATTAAAATATAAATTATAGGGAGAAAAAACAGTGTTGTAACATGATCTTAAAATCTAGGAAAAAAATGAATGTTACAAGGTAATAATCGCTGGGAGCTAGGTTTAGTGAATATGGCGGGATGAGGAAGCAATGCATACCTCAACTGGTCCAATTTTACCATCAATTTTGTGAGCTGGTACATTTTTTGGTGAAACAACAATTTACTCTTCGTTAAATGCGGACCTTTTTTCTTAATTTCATCATTCAAAGAGCCCAACTAACTAAGGTAATAGTCTTCGCTAATTGTTTACCTCTTCTCAAGATAGTCGATCAGCCTTTCCATACGCATCTAAAAAAATTTCTTGCCAAAACCTCTCCAGCTTATGTTTGTATTTTTGGACGCTTTGGTAGGCTTTCATGCGGTTCCAGCCACTCTACGAACTGCCTATTGGACTTAGGCATATGAGGCCTGTTTGATAGATCAGTGACTTTCATAAGAGATGGCGCTCAAATCGATGCCGCCTTTTTATTGTTGTTATTAACAACCTCGTTTAAGGCTACAAGTTTTTACAGCGTTTTAAAGTGAATAAGTTTGTCAAAATGGAAAAAAGTGAATTTCGTGTTCTAATAAAACATTATTTTTTGCCTCGAAAAAACCATTAAGGAGACTGAAGAAAGATTAAAAAAGTATTATGGGGACTCTGCCCGGCACATGAAGTGGTTCACTAAATTTCGTTGTGGTCGTACAAGCATTAGTGCTGCTAATCGCCCGGGACGCCCGAATAGGGTTACAAACGAAAAAATGGTCAATAAAATCCATGATATCGTATTAAATGATGTCAATTAAAGAGACATGGTAAACCTCTCAAACGAACGTATTTTTCATATCTTGCGCGAACAGTTGGACATGAGAAAGGTGGGTGCCGCGTTTGCTCACGGTAGATCAAAAACGGAATTGCGTAACCATTTCGAAGCAGTGTTTGGACATGTTCAAGCGCAATCCAAGTGAGTTTTTGCGGAGATATGTTACTGCAGATGAAACGTGGATCCATTATTACATTTTAGAAACTAAAGAACTGTCGAAACAATGGATTGCTCCTAGCGAAACTGCTCCGAAAAAAGCAAAAACGGTTCAGTGGGCTGAAAAGGTCATCGGCATAGTTTTTTGGGATTCGCGTGGTATAATCTTCATCGTCTACACGGATAAAGAAAAAACTATCACAGGACAATATTATTCTTCATTATTGGATCGATTTTACGTTGCGTTGATGACAAAGCAACCCCATTTACCAAAGAAAAAAATATATTTTCTAACATGATAACGGCTACAATTATCATGGCCAAAATTATGGAATTGAATTACGAACTTCTTCCTCATCCACCTTATTCTCCAGATTTAGCACCTTGTGACTTCTTCCTCTTTCCAAATCTGAAAAATTGGCTCGTTGGAAAGAGGTTGGCATCAAACGAGAAAATCAACAATGAAAAAAATGCGTATTTTGATGACTTTGAACAATCGTATTTTTTGGAAGATTTAAAAAATTAGAAAATGTATAGACATAATTACGTTCAAAAATAAATACAATTTTTGTGCAAAAAATATTTTCTTCCTTTCAAAGTCACTGACTTATCAAACTACGCATAGTGGTGGATTCATGTTTCGGCCATTGTTGCGAATCGCCGCAAAAATTCCTTTGAATTATGACGAAATAGTGCCAAACAGTTCTAAATCTGCAACCCATTGCTGTTTTTGCTTAATCGTGAGAATGCGTAGCACCCATCAAGCACATGGCTTTTTGACATGCAAATACTCATGCAACATATACCTCCTGCGTTTGTTGATATCTTCACGATGTCAGCTATCTCTCTTACTTTCACTTTGTGGTCATTCAGAACAAGATGGTGGTTTTCTTGTATTTTTTGGAGTGATTGCTTCATTTGGACGTCCGGAAGCAGACGTGCCATAACACTTTTCAAGCCTTTCTTTGGTTCCGGCTGTATTTTTTCCATCAAAAAGCAATGTTTAATTAACCCACGAAATTCTTGTTGTTTCCAAAAATCAAAAGTAGCGTTACTCAAGCAGCTGTAACTCGTATACAAATAGCCAAAACGTCTTAAAAATTTTTATACGAATCTTCGAGAGTTTACACTAACTGAAAATCATATGGCTTTTTGTTTGTGCCGCCATCTCTTGGAAAGTCTCGAAACTTTTCACCTCATATAAGCAGGATAATTTAACATTTTGGGGAGAAATTCACAAAGATAGACGAGTAGCAATCTCAATTTTAAGCTCTAAGAACGTACCACTTATTGTTACGTAAAATTTTTATTTTGAAAAATTTAAATCAACTATTAATCAAACCTTTGAACGATTTAAATAAAGCAATTAGTACTACCTCTCTTTAAAAAACATCTGCTTATTTCCCTAAAAAGTATATACAGTTAATCTTGAAAATTAACTGCAGCTTATGAAGCTTAAACTAAGCACTCTTTCTCCTTTTTATAAGGCTTTTTGAACATTAAAGTGTGCTTATTTAAATGCCGTTGTCCTAGGAATGAGAATATGGGATTTAGTTCACCCCCTTCAATGTGATACTAAATCGTTGATGCGGTTGTGTAAAAATGCTAATTCGATACGCACGGCTTGTGTCTCTGGTATATATAGTGTGAGTTTTATAAAATTAATTTAAAATAGTGGAAGTATATACACATTTATAAATTAGGAATAACATAACAATAATTAATCAAGAGTATAAAAAGAAATGTGTTAAATTAAGAAAGGTCGCACCCATAACTCTCTTCAACTAAGTAGACCCAACGTTAAAGTATTTTATGAATATTCCCTAAATCGGTTGACCTACCAGACTCTCTCCAAAGTCTGTGGACACTACTCAGTATATATCACCACTACACCAAACACTTTATTTTTGTACTCGACGAGCATTTCGCTAACCATGTTAGCTTCATCAGAAGCGATGATTGACTACTACTCAATCATCGCGCCTGATGAAGCTAATATGATTAGCGAAATGCGCGTCGAGTGCAAAAATAAAGTGTTTGGTGTAGTGGTGATATATACTGAGTAATTTTATTGGAGCCAAATCTCCTTCCGAGCATTTTTTGAGGTCTGTGAATAGATAATAGTCGCTGGGGGCCAAATCTGGAGAATACGGTGGATGAGTAAGCAATTCGAACTTCAATTCATGCAGTTTTGCTATTGTAACCATTGCCTTGTGACAGGCTGCACAGTCTTGATGAAAGAGCACTTTTTCTTGTTCATTTGGGGCCGTTTCTTTGCGATTTCTGGCTTCAAGATCACCAATAATCCATACGCATCCCAAAATACAGAGGCTAAAACCTTTCCAGCCGACTGTTGTGTCTTTGGTCGCTTCGAGCGGCTTTCACCGGCTGCTGTCCACTCAGCTGACTGCCGATTTGATTCCGGTGTGTAGTGGTGGATCCATGTTTCATCGATTGTCACATATCGCATGAGAAAATCCTTAAACAGATCCAAACAGCGTTCAGAAACATCAACACGTTGTTGCTTTTGGTCCTCTGCGAGCAAACGCGGTACCCATTTCGAACAGAGCTTTCTCTTTCCCAAATGTTCATGCAAAATATGACCAACACGTTCTTTTGATATCTTTAGGGTGGCAGCTATCTTACGCAATTTCATTTTACGGTCATCCAAAACAATTTTGTGGATTTTTTATGTTTTCCGATGTAACCACCTCATTTGGGCGTCTAGAGCGTTCAGCATCTTTTGTATCTGTACGACCGCGTTTAAATTCAGCATACCAGTAATTGATGAGTGATTTTCCAGACGCAGAGTCCCCGTAACACTTATCAAACCATTGCTTTGCTTGAACGGTATTTTTTCCATTGTTTTGAAAATATCAAAAGTAGCGTCACTAAAACCACGGTAACTTCTAAACTAATCGTCGAAATATCATGAAATTTTGACATGTATCGTTTGAAGATTGGTAAATCATATGGATTTTTTGAAAAGGGCGACATCTATGTGTCAGACCGTCAACGTCAAAACACTATTTTCTATAGACTGTTGTATAAGACTGGTTGGTTATAGAGCAGATTGAAAATTAACCTTATAGTTGGATAGATATCACAGAGTGTACTAGTCAGTAATATATATTTAGTGTTACTTTTCTTCTTATATGTACCATATCAGGTCCCCCAGAAGTTGGCTATTACTCTGGCATATTCATCCCTGTTCCCTGCGACTCGGAATAACTCCTCGACGCTATAGATTCCCGTCCAATCTCGTATGTTTCTCAGCCAAGAAGCTTGCCTCCTACCAACGCCGCGCTTGCCCTCAATCTTTCCCCTCATTATGAGCTGCATTAACTCACAATGATTGCCTCTATCGCTTGACCGTTGAGATGGAGATCAACATTTGCATATTGTTGGCAGCTAAAGACCATGAATTTGGTTTTAGATAAATTAATCTTCAGGTCCATATCCGCTCCTGCCCGTTCAACTCTATTTAACAGGCGTTGAAAGTCTTCAATCCTATCACGCAAGATACCAGTATTATCCGCATATCTGATTGTGTTAATGAGCTCTCCATTCACCTTCACTGCATATGGTTGTTCATATAAAGCTGTTTTGAATATTTTGTCGGAGTAAAGGTTAAACAGCAACAGCGAAAGTATGCAGCCCTGTCTCACTCCTCGTTGGATAGCAACATCTTCCGACCTGATCTCTCCATATTTCACCGATGCCGCATGTCCCCAATACAGATTTCTGATTATGCGGATGTCTCTGTTGTTGACTCCTGTGTTCTGTAGCATTTCGATTAATCGCGTATGCTATACCCTATCGAAGGCTTTCTCATAATCTACAAAGCAGACAAACACATCCCGACGTTGATCTCTGCACTTCTGGAGCAGAACGTTCAAAGCAAAGAGTGCCTCTCGTGTTTCAAGATCAGATCTTCTTCGCACTTTCTTCTAATTCTGACATAATAATTCTAATTCTAAGGAACAGTTTCAAGGTATGAATATTACTTTTACACCTATGTAATTCTTCAGACAATTTAGAGTACGAAGATTTGGCCAATCTGTATAAAAATCATCATCTCTAACACGTGCAAGTGCTTCTTGCACTTTAATTCAACTCTTAAAGTAACTTCATGAAATGAATTATAATATTTCACTTCCCTCGCTAAGTGAAATATCATTCATATTCGTAAAAAAGTCACCCTCCTAGATGTTTGCATTTCTTCTAGGGTTTTTAGAACATGAACATCATAGTTTCCAATTTTTATCGGTCTATCGGTCTATTGGCACGAGAACTCTCGAACGAAATTAACTAGATATCAATTTCGAATTTGGTACCTACATAATGCTAGAAGTAAGAAAAAAAGAATGTCGTTTTTCAGCGATATCTGTCCAGAAAAAGCGAGTGTGGAGTGAATAAAACTTTAGATAGTTTCAATGGTGCCTTAATAATTGTTCTTAGGAGAAATAATGACAAGTTTTAGATATAACTATTAATAGTTAGAATTTAGAGGGGTGGAAGAGAAGGTAAGATTTTATTGTTTGTTCATTTTCATTTGCGAACATTCCTGAAGCTTTTCCTCTGCTCAGCCTAGCTTTTCTTGTGGTCTTACTATAGGGCACCAATCACTTAAGATATCGAGTTAATATATTACTTTAGGGTAAGAAAGTCCAATAAAGTATTTACTTTATTAAATTATTTCAACAATTTTTTAATAAGATAAAGAAACATAATATATTAATAACATTGATTCTACATTTTATAGTAGTTTTGCTAATTTATAATACCCCTGTATATTTTAAACCCTAAATTATATAACCCAATAAAAGGGTAGCCGTTCGTGATCCCGTACAAACATAAGAACAGAATAAAGGGGGTTGGATCGCTGTCCTACCACTTTTAACATAGACCACTCCGTTGTTAGTTCAGTAGGAACTGTAACAAAGGTATCATTTTTAGGTTTTTTTTATTCAAAGGCATACAATCACTGAAGAGGTTTTGTTACTATGAATAGATTTTAATTTCGATATCAAATTTTTCAACTCGGAAAAGGTATGATAGGATCAGGGGTGTGGTTAATAGATTTTATTCGTTGTGGGGTAGATATTTATTTCAACAAGAGGCACAAGCTCAGTTATAGTGGACGAACGAGTTATTTCTAGGACATTGAACCAGAATTATGAATAATTTTCGCATTTATTTTAAACAGTTATGTCTGCTTAAAACTAGAAGACGGCCGATAAAAAAGACGTGTATTAGCTTTAGAGAGAGAAAACAATGCTCATTGTTCTTGCATTAAAAAAACGAGTATCCAAAGCTATGGACTACCAGGGCAAAACATCCGAAAAATGGAAAAAAGCTCCTAAAGTACTTCAGTAATATCAGTTACTTATTGATCAAAATAATTGTCAAGTCGATAGGACCAATAGGCTGCTATGCCAATTTATTCAATGTTATGACCCATAAAATGTGGTTTGTCTGAATATTTCGAAATAAGTGCAATTTTTAGTGCTTAACTGAACTATTTTGCTGTCGTTAGGATGAACTAATGGAAAAATATAGTAATAATACTATTTCAAAACCAAACATTTTATTTAGGTAGGAACCAGAGATCACTGCTTACATACGATTTTTATATGGAAATGTTCTTTACAGATATTGAACTCTAAATTGCTAAATTTTTCAGCAATCATGCAGCGAATATTATCTTTTATATATATATATATATATATATATATATATATATATATATATATATATATATATATATATATATATTTGCGATTTTTACTTCCAGGAAAATGGAAGTATGGTGATAGTTTTTGTTTCCCTTGAGTTTTGAAAATTAACTTCACTCGCCTTCAAAGAACCTCTTGTTTGCTTAGGTAATAGGTACTATGAGATTCAATGTTCCACGAAGAACTATACCGAATACCACCGAATGCGATTTCAGTTGAAAAGTCCTATAAACAGGGGACAAAAAGTGTTCATTTCAGGAGAAAAATATAGACATTTTTTTTCAACTGTTCTCTATGTTTTTTGTAGTGTTGAATCCGACTTTTAACTTTGTTACCTCGTAAATATTGTGCGTCTTAAGAACAGCCAAAAAAATGCTCTTTTTTCAGTGTTTCGCTTATAACTTGAAAACTGCGCACTTTTCGATAAAAGCATTTCTACATAAAAATAAATGACATTGAATTTTCAACAGATTATGATCTATAGGTCTTTTTGTCAGGCGAACGATTTAGCTGCTAGAGTGCCTTGAAATTTAGTAAAATTTCGGACCTATCGCTAAGCCAAGAGCAACTCCCTCATTTCTCGCTCGGAGCTCCATTTTTTGGTCACAACTGTACGGTAATAATCTTACTTGTTTAACTGTTTTAAATGAAGATATGGTGAAAATAGAGCTCCGATCGAAAAATGAGGGAGTGCTCTTGGCTTAGACCTATGTTCGCTCTTGCGGCTAAACTTTCACCTGACAAAAAAAACCTACAGAACCTAATTTGTTGGAAATTTATGTATATATGTTATTTGTAGCTTATTTGTGTATGGGAATACTTTTATCGAAAAGTGCGTGGTTTTCAACTTATAAGTGAAAAATTGAAAAAAGAATATTTTTCGCCGTTTTTTGCATTTTAATCAAAACTCACAATATTTACGAGGTAGCAAAGTAGAAATTCAGATTCAGCACCCCAAAGAACATAAAGTACAGTTGAGAAAAAACTGAATGACCACTTTTGTCTCCTGTTTACTGGACTGTCAACTAAAATCGTATCGGTGATATTCGGTGGCGTTCTTTACGGGTAATCGAACCCCACAGTACCCTCTATCTAAGCAAATAAGAGGTTCTTTTGAGGCGAGTGGAGCTAGTCTTCAAAACTCACGGAGAACAAAAACTATCGCCTTGCTTTCATTTTCATGGAAGCAAAAATCGGTAATATGAAATACACTCATGTTTGCTACATGAAAGCTTAATTTTAACGAGTTCCTTGAATAACAAAACCTTTGAAAAACGTTATAAGCAATTTAGAATTCACTATCTCTAAGGAACATTTCCATACAAAAATAGTGTGTAAGCAGTGATTTCTGGTACAGGCCAATTTGGGGCCGTTTTTATTCTTCTGTGAATGCTATTGGAAAAAAACTTGTCGAGGTAGGAAAATTTGAGATTTAAACTACAATAAAAATTAACAATAATAATTTTTAAAAGTGTTTTGAAATTTAGGGTTTTTTCCACTTATTTCCCACTGTGGGGCGTGCCATCTATGAATTACTAAATTAACACACGCCTGCCACAGATTACAAAGCTTACAGGTACAATTCTTCTGGATGTGAAGTATTAGCGCGACATGTATTTCTAATATGAACCGCTCTGGGAGGAATTAGGCGGGCTACATCCTTCGAACACTTTCCATGAAAATATTTGTAGAATAGGCTCAAATTGCCAACCGTTCTTCGATGTTCCAGCGAATCAAGGCCGTCGGTCAGTTCCGGGTCTCCAATCAGATAAACAGCTCTTTCTCTAAATAAAATCCTACAAATGCGATGTATGTTTGGGAGCGGAGCCCCAAACATGGGAGCAGTGTTCCATAGTTGGTCGAATTTGAGCTTTGTAAAGAATTAACAGTTGTTGTGGAGTGTATAGCTTTCTGGCTCGAAATAATATTCCCAAGTTTCGAGAAGCTCTCCTTCCTATGCCTGCGACGTGTTCATGCCAGGACATATTTGCTCTCAAACTAACGCTTAACAAACTGAGTGACGATGTTAGAGGAATGGAGTACCCCGCCATAACTATGTCGGGTTCAGAAACGTTAACTTTTTTAGAAAAAACTGCCGCCTGGGTTTTTGTAGCGCTAAATTCCACTTGATTACTGTCACCCCAAGATAGAATTTCTTCCAGGTCGTTGTTAAGTTGAACGTCTTCCCGCCATCCGCGGATACTCATCTGAGTAGCCGATGTCTGAGCGTTCAAAGTGAATGAAGAGATAAGTGTACTGTCATCTGTAAAGCTGTAGATTGGGTTTCCGGTCTTTTCCAGCAGATCGTTAATGTAAATGAGAAAAAGAGTAGGAGATAGTATGGAGCCTTGGGGTACACCGGTGTTGATAGTGAAGGTGTTAGAAAGAAATCCGTCGACTGCCACTCGTAAAGAACACTCTCTGAGGAATCATGAGAGCCACAAACAGAACTTGTCAGACATACCATAAGAGCATAACTTAGCCAACAGTCCATCGTGACAAACACGCTCGAATGCCTTGGATATGACAAGAGCAACCGCTCGAGATTCTCCAAAGGGTTTAATTGCGCTGTTCCAAACATGTGTTACATAAGTCAGAAGATCTCCAGTTGATCTATGTTTACGAAAGCCATATTGGTGATCGATAATAATGTTGAATCCTTCAAGATATTTTAGAAGATGCTGATTGATAGCCTTTTCCATGAGCTTCGATAGTATTGAAAACAGTGCGACTGGTCGGTAGTTATTTGGCAAGCTCTTCTTGCCTTTTTTAGGTATCGGCTGAACTGTGGCACTTTTTTAGCAGAAAGCAAATATTCCCTTTCTATAGGATAGGTTGAAAAGTCTACAGAAAACTGGTGTTAGTTTCTCGCACAGTTTTTGAGAACTATGGCAGGTATTCCGTCAGCGCCAGAAGCTTTTTTGATGTCTAGCTTCATTAAAATAAGTTTGATGATACGCTGTCTGAAGACAATATCGGGTATCCTTGACTGCACTATGGGAATAGTAGGTGGTGTTTTTCTTTGGAAATCGACAGTAGAATACAAAACAAAGAGTTCAGCCAACAAGTTCGCTTTTTCAACAGGTGTGAAATTTTTTATATCATATATATATATATATATATATATATATATATATATATATATATATATATATATATATATATATATATATCATTACTGCACCAAATACTTTATTTTTGCCCTCGACGCGCGTTTCGTTAGCCATGTAAGCTTCATCAACAGCGATGATTGACAACATAGTCAGTCATTGCTCCTGATGAAGCTAACATGGCTAGCGAAACGTGCGCCGAGTGCAAAAATAAAGTGTTTAGTGTAGTGGTGATATATACTGAGTAGTGTCATTGAGCCAAAGATCCCACATTCCCAACATATTTCCTTAACCATGCAAACTTATTCTTTGTCCTCCTATAATCGACACGAAACCGACAAATTTTATACCAATAATGTGAACAAATTAGATATTTTTAAAAGGAAATATTATTGTCTCCGGCCCTTTGTAAAGTGATACACATAGATCCAATCTAAAAGAAAATCAACTTCTTTTTTAACTTAAGGAAACACAGAACGGTAAAATTCTCTCTATCCAATCAGCCTGAAATAACACAAAGCATCGCAAAGATGGACTCGAGTAGATTAAAAAAAGATTAGTTTCTACGATTCAAACGACGATTCGCACAAAGCTTCTCACAAAAGAAATAATTTTATTCGAAATAAATTGTTGATTTTATCAACTCTCAAAGTAGCAATTTCATGAAATGTCGCTTGAATAGCGCTCGCGTTACATTTTTGAGGGCTCTTCAGTTCACGACCAGTTTTACATCTGTCTAAATGGATGCTTATAAAAAGAGAGTTGAAACATTCCCGCTATATTCTTTTTAAATACTTTTCTCTAAAATTTTGTAAAAATTAGGTTTATGTAAGTGCAGCTTAATCAAAAAGAAATTAAAAAAAAATAACCAGTCAAGTGCAAGTTGAACTTGTGTTCCGTACGTTGACTGCTTTCAAAATAAAAATTTTTGTTATATAAAATGGTCAGTGACTTCATAAAACCCACTTCAAATGAGTTTTCAACTAAGTTTGTTTCCGATCTTCAATGAAAACTGAACTGAACTTGAAATTTTTGTTTTTTTATATACCAGATAAATTAATAAAAGTAATGCACTCCTGATAATTTTCGTTCAATCTACACTTTATGGAGAATATTCCAGAATTTTTTCCAAATTTATTGATTAGCACTTTTGGAGATAAGGGGGGGACAGCGATTTTTCGCGATTTTTTAAAAATAATGCAAAGAAAAGTGCGCGCAAGTATTACATTATATATATTTTTTAACTGAACGTGTTCCTACAAGCTTTCATTTGACACCCCACTCGATGACCTGGTAATAAAAAAAATTTTTCACTTCCGATTTCACCCCCAAAACTAACCCCTTAAGTCTAAATTTAACTTTCAAAACTGTACGGTTTTGATGAGGCCATCAATTTCTATATTAACACCAAATTTCAACTTTCGATGTCAAATAGTTTCGTAAAAAGCCAGGTGTGACAGACAGACGGACGGATACCAAAGTGATCTTATAAGTGTTCCGTACGGAATACTAATAAGTGAAATGATTTGTCTAGTACTAAAATAAATAGCCAATTTTACTTCCTCACAATAAAGAATAACCTAGTCCAAGTATTAGGGCTCGATATTTTAAACGATGGTGCTTTCTCATGAGATATTTATCACAAAGGCAAATTTAACAAAGAAAAGGCTTCAGAGATATTTACAAATGTAACTTGTCATTTTCCTTTTTTTTTGTATCGTTCACCTCCCCGCCTGAGTAGGGATTTTTTTTACCCGTTTTCATATCCTAAGGATATCGGCTAGGAAGTCGTAATACCCGTCAACATTATCCAAGTGCCGAAACATACATTTCTGTATTTCATAGCACCTTTTAGACAACGCGGTAGTGCTGCCTCGGGCGTTATTGCATTTATATTAACTACGTGGTCAGGCCAAATATACTTAAATAATTTAATACAAGTACGAGGCTGGATTGAAAAGTCCGTGTAAAATCCGAGAGATGGCACCACCGGCGCGTATCGAGGTCATGTTTAGTTAGTAGCATCTCTTGAATGAACGCACACCAAGTTTCAGCCATATTGGTCTATTTCTTTGTGTTTGGCATTCGTGTGAATCAAGGAAGTCGAGTGATTTTCAAGAAATGGACAAAAAAGAATTTCGTGTGGTGATTAAACATTACTTTATGAAAGGCAAAACGCCTCCGGAGACTAAAGAGAAGCTTGATAAACATTATGGTGACTCTGTACCTTCGATTAGAACAGTTTATAAGTGGTTTCAAAATTTTCGAACTGGCCATATGGGCACAAGTGACGCTGAACGTTCTGGATGGCCGGTGGAGGTTACGACTCCAGAAATCATTGATCAAATCCATGATATAGTGATGGATGACAGAAGAGTTAAGGGGCGTGAGATTGCTAGTGCTGTGGGCATCTCGACTGAACGGTTACATAATATTTTGCATAAACATTTGGACATGAGAAAGCTATCCGCAAGATGGGTGCCGCGATTGCTCACGCTTAACCAAAAACGGAATCGTGTGAAGTATTGCAAGGTTGGTTTGCAACTGTTCCAAAAGAATCCGGAGGACTTTAAGCGTCGTTTCGTCACTGTGGATGAAACATGGATACATTACTATACTCCTGAGACCAAACAACAATCTAAACAATGGGTTACCAAGGGGGAATCTGCACCAAAAAAGGCGAAGACCGTTCCTTCGGCCGGAAAGGTTATGACGACTGTCTTTTGGGATTCGCAAGGGATAATCCTCATCGACTATCTGGAAAAGGGTAAAACTATTACAAGTGAATATTATTCATCGTTATTGGACCGTTTGAAGACCGAGCTGCAAGAAAAATGCCCGCGATTGGCCCACAAGAAAGTCCTTTTCCATCACGACAACGCACCAGCACACACCTCAGCAGTTGTGGTCGCAAAATTAATGGAAATAGGATTCCAACTCGTTTCACATCCCCCCTATTCTCCAGACTTGGCTCCCTCTGACTATTATTTGTTCCCCAATTTGAAGAAATGGCTGGCGGGACAAAGATTTTATTCAAACGAGGAGGTGATTGCAGACACTAATGGATATTTTGCAGACTTGGACAAATCCTATTATTCGGAAGGGATCAACAAACTAGAACATCGTTGGACGAAGTGTATAAGCCTAAAAAGGAGACTATGTCGAAAAATAAAAAAGGTTTACCCCAAACACATAAGTAGTTTTTATTTTTGCACGGACTTTTCAAACCAGCCTCGTATGCCGACCTGCGGGATTGAACCCTCGACCTTCTGCACAGTAGCCAGGTACTACACCACTGAGCTACGGCTAACCTGAAGATAGCAGATCCTTTAAAATTGACAATAATAGCACATTTATCAGATTCCTCGATATAAAGAATTCTGAAAGGGACGTTTAATATGAAAAGGGCATCATCTCTGACCCACCTCTCATTATCCCCTTATATAGAATTTCTGATTCAGAAATAATATAATTTTCGGGATATTCAACCCCGAGAACCCGAAAGGGTGGTATATATTTTATGGGCATAGCACACGTGCTGCAGCGAAATTCTTAAAGCGCTAAAGGAGCTACGCGTGTACGACAAATGCGATTCACGTTAGTTTTGAATCGCTGTAAATTGTATTCAGTGGGAAACGCCGTCCTGGGCAAATCATACCAAAGGGATGGGGTTCTCCATATAGAAGACTGCTTGAAAAGGGTTGTACAAGGGATGATAAGCTGAGCTTCATACGGATGTGAAGCATTAGCGCAACGTGTATTCCTAGCATGTGCCGCTTTAGGAGGAATTAAGCGGGCTACATCCATTGAATATTTTCCATGAAAATACTGAGAGAATAGACTCAAGTCGTCAACCATTCTTCTATGTTCCAAGGAATCTCGGTTGCTGGGCTGTTCTGGGTCTCCAGTCAGGCGAACAGCTCTCTTCTGGATAGAATCCAATAAATGCAGTATATGTTTGGAAGCAGAGCCCAAAACATGGGAGCAGTATTAAATCTTTGGTCGAATTTGAGATTTGTACAGAACACTGGAGTGTAAAGCTTTCTATTTCGAAACAATATTCTCAGCTTTTGAGAAGCTCTCTTTGCTATGCTTGCAACATGTTCATGCTAAGATATTTTTGCTCCTAAATTACCGCCCAGCAAATTAAGTGACGATGCTAGAGAGATCGAGTGTCCTGATATAACTATATCGGGTTCAGCAACGTTAACTTTTTTAGAAAAAACTGTCGCCTGGGTTGTTGTAGCATTAAATTCTACTTGGTTTCTCTAACGCCAAGATAGAATTTCTTCCAGGTCTTTATTAAGTTGAACGACTTCGTGCTGACTGAAGATACATGAATGAGCAGGCGATGCTCCCGCATTCTAAGTGAATAAAGAAATAATACATGCTGTTATCTGTAAAGCTGTAGATAGAATTTCTGGTACTTTTTAGCAGATCGTTAATGTAAATAAGAAAGAGAGTAGCAGAGTGGGATACACCACGTTGATAGTGAAGGCGTTAGAAAAAAATCCGTCGACCGGCACTCGTAAAGACCGCTCTCTGAGAAAACACGCGAGCCATAAATACACGTTTTCCGACATACATAGGAGTGTAGCTTAACTAACAATCCATTATGCCAAATACGGTCGAAAGATTTGGATATATCAAGTAGAACACCTTGTGGTTCCCCAAAGTGCTCAATGGCTTTGTTCCAAACATGTGTTACGTAAGTTAGATCTCCTGTTGACCTTTGCTTACGAAGCCATATGTTCGCTAATAATATTCAATCAATCAAGATATTTTAGAAGATGCTGATTGATAGCCTTTTTCATGACTTTCGATATTATTGAAAGCAGTGCGACTGGTCGGTAGTTCTTTGGCAAAATCTTCTTGCGTTTTTTGCGTATCGGCTGATACTTCCTTTCTGTAGCATAGGTTGAAAAGTCTACAGAAAACTGGTGTTAGTTCTCTAGTGCATTTTTTAAGTACTATAACAGGTATTCCGTTAGCCTTAAAAGCTTTGTTGGTATTTAGTTTCATTCAAATACGTTTTATGATACGCTGTCTGAAGACAATATCGGACATCCTTGACTGAACTATGGAAATAGTCGGTGGTATGGAAATCGACCGTAGAATGTGAGGCAAAAAGTTCAGGTGTTGTAATAGTATTATCTGGTCGTGTGCGAGTAATGGATTTAGTGAAATTTTGACTGATATCCTTAACGGCTGACGAAAAATATCTGAAATTTATATAACATACATATAACACGATATCACCCACGTCACCATTTTGACCTCTTATATGTTTACCTTTAAATAATTATGCGTAAATTTTGTTTTACTATCAACCAATAAACATAAAATATCATTAAAACAACACAATGCTGAACGAGCCCACCCTCTTTGATTCCATTTGTCAAGAGCTCAAAAACTATAGGTTCCTTCTCTCTCACGTATTACATTTTTGTAATTTGAAATGAGTACGGACATACGGTTGTATTTTTCACAATATAGAGATCTTGAAACGTAAAAATCCGTGAGAGTATTTTTCACAATAACATTAACTTAGTAATTTTCCCGGTGCCGCTGAGTATCGAATTCACATCTCAGCGTATATGCTGGGCCAGATTCTTTTTACGAAAACTGATCTATACGAGGTTGCAGCTTATGCGTAGTTAATTAAACAGAACTGATATCGTAATAAACAAAGTAATAAAACAACAATTTATTTCCAAATATTAAATAAACCTGTATTCTAGTTTTAGGCTGAGAAAAAATTATGAAAGCTGTGCTATCCGAAAAAGTAACTCTGGTTTTGATAAGTGTAAGAAATGTTTAAATTTGCATAGTACACGTTATCCTCATGTGAATGTTCTTAAACTTTCACATGTAACTTTAATATAAAGAAATTATGCGATTTGTACCAGTACCGAAATACAATTATTTATTTATTTTTGTTTATCGGTCACCTCGCTGCCTGGATTTTATACATTAAGATGTTTACAGATCAAAAATTATTATTAATAATAATAATAATAATAATTACACAGCCAGGCATGACTCAGCGGCAAAAGTAGTTCACAAAGCACTAGCCACAACATACAAACTCATAGAAAACACAGATCCCTACTACAAATACACACCAATATCCATACTTAAAAATAAAGATTACAAGCTCTACTGGACATCAGTATCCATACAGATAAAACAGTCTCCGCCAATAGACCCGATATTACTTTTCAGTGCAAAAAAGAAAAAGTCACGTATCTAATTGATATAGTTGTCCTCAACGACACAAACATCCATACGAAATACACAGAAAAAATCTCCAAATACACCTACCCTGCAACAGAAATAAAAAGGCTATGGAAACAAGAAAAAGTCATCATTGTCCCTCTGGTCATATCAGCCACAGGCCTTACACCAACAACATTCACACGACACTTAGTACAAATATACACAAAAATATTCAGAAGTCAGTGATTTTGAAAACATGTAACATCGTCAGGTTATTCCTTAATACACAATGATTTGTGCTGACTTGGTTTAGGCCCGTCAGCCAAACATGGAACCACATTGACCAAATGTGAGAAAGAAGAACAAAAACAATCTATATAATAATAATTTTATTTCCTCTTTTCTGCAAAACATTAATATTACACTTTACGTTATCCATTTCAATATTTCCGCTATATTATTCTTAGAAAGTTTCTTCTTCGGTGTTGTTGGAACAACTCCTTGGAACTACGCGACTCTTCTACACTAGACTATTACCCCACATATTTACATATGTACAGCTCTGGAGCGCGAGAAAGGAATGAAGTTTGATATCTGTTAACAGATTTCAAGAAAAGGAACCATCATCATTTTCATCAGTTTATACTGCGACCTTGTTATGTTCTGGACCACTTGTACCTAATTTCCGGACACTCTTTTCAAATCATCAGTCCACCGACTACTTCGATAGGCTTCGGATCCTGGTTGTCACTCTATAATTTTTTTTGTTCATTATCCATCCTTAAACCCAGCAAAATGTTCCATTTAAGATATAGAATGAATTTGACTGCGTCCTGTACTCCCGTTCTTTTCCTGATAATGTGATTTGGGATGTGCTCTTTAAGAGTAACGCATAACATTGACCTCTCCATTTTTCTTTGCATCACACATATTTGTTTGTATTGTTGATATTTTTCTTCGTCAATGTGAGTATCGGCTCCGTACTCTCTTTCTCATTTACATTACGATCTGCTGGAAAAGACCGGGAATCCAATCTACAGCTTTGCAGATGACAGTACGCTTGTCTCTTCATTCACTTTGAACGCTCGGACATCGACTGCTCAGGCGAATATCGGCAGACAGCAGGAGGTCGTTCAACTTAACAGAGATCTGGAAGAAATTCTATCTTGGGGTGACAGTAACCAAGTGGAATTTAACGCTACAGAAACCCAGGCGGCAGTATTTTCTAAAAAAGTTAACGTTGCTGAACCCGACTTAGTTATGTCGGGGCACTCCATGCCCTTAGCATCGCCGCTCAATTTGTTGGTCGACAGTTTGGGAGCAAATATGTCCTGGTATGAACATGTTGCAAGCATAGCAAGGAGAGCTTCTCAAAAGTTGGGAATATTATTTCGAACCAGAAAGCTTTACACTCCACAACAACTGTTACTCTGCTCCCAAACACACGCTGCATTTGTTGGATTCTGTTCAGAGAAGAGCTGTTCGTCTGATTGGAGACCCGGAACTGACCGGCGGTCTTGATTCGCTGGAACATCGAAGAACGGTTGGCGACTTGAGTCTGTTCTACAAGTATTTTCATGGAAAGTGTTCGAAGGATGTAGCCCGCTTAATTCCTCCCAAAGCGGTGCATGTTAGAAATACACGTCGCGCTGGGGCTTCACATCCATATGACGTTCAGCTTGTTACTCCGCGTACAACGATTTTCAAGCAGTCTTTTATATGGAGAACATCATCCCTTTGGAATAATTTGCCCAGCGCAGTGTTTCCCACCGAGTACAATTTACAGCGATTCAAGAACAACGTTAATCGTTTTCGTTCAATCTACACCCAGTGGAGAATATTCCAGAATTTTTTCAAAATTTTTCGAGATAAGGCGGGGGGACAGCGATTTTTCGCGATTTTTTAAAAATAATACAAAGAAAAGTGCGCACAAGTATTATATTATATATATATATATATATATATATATATATATATATATATATATATATATATATATATATATATATATATATATTTTACTAGTGTTTTCACAAGCTTTCATTTGACACCACACTCGACGACCTAGTAATTTTTTTTTTTTTTTACTTCAGACTTCACCCCCCAAAACTAACCCCTTAAGTCAAAATTTAACTCACAAAACTACATGGCTATGATGAGGCCATCAATTCCTATATTATTACCAAATTTCAACTTTCTATGTCAAATAGTTTCGGAGAAAATCGGGTGTGACAGACAGACAGACACCGAAGTGATCTTATAAGTGTTCCGTACGAAACACTAAAAAGAACAAAAAGTCAGGATATGACCAGGGCGATCTTAAAAAAAAAATAATTTTCTCAAACTGTATTCGGAAGAAACCGTCTTCAGCTAATTTGAAATTAGTGGACAGTAATAATCCTATAAAATTAAAGGAAATAACAGATAAACTAGCTAATGAATCTATACTAAAAAGAGTGGAACCTCTGAGCGCCCGCAGTAACTTTTAATAATTTTCTATAAATACAATAGGGCACCCCGGTATGATACTAAAATAGAATTGAGATTAATATGCAATTGAAGTACACAGAGGTATATTCATATCAAAATTTTTTATTTAGATAGACGGCTAATAGAAAACTATTGTGGATTTCGAAGGGTCTCTACTCTGTCTTATTTATATTTGATTGACTGTACTAAACAAAATTGGGTGGTTTAGTGTCAAAGGTATATTAGAATATAATGTTCTGGTTTTGTTATGCATATAGGTATGTTTTACTTATGAAATGGATAGTCCTTGTGATTAAAACGGTAACTTCTTTATACGGAGGACCTGCTCTTTTTAAAATATACTGCCCAGGATTGTGTTTTTCATTCAATACTGTCTGCAGTGTTTTGTTGCGATTTAGGAATTGTCTTGCATCACTGCACAGTGTGGCCATTCGAGTAATGTTCTTTCAAAAATACCTACAGATCTCAGGATCCATTTTAAATATTTTTTTTTTTAAATAAACCCTGATTAAATTTTGAAGAGATCTTCGGAGTCCGATTTAAAAAAAAATAACCTAATTTAACTCAACGTTACCTAATCTAACCTAACATAAAGTAAAATAATTAAAAATTAGAAATTGCAAAGTAATAGCCTCTGACTCTAAAAGCCTTAAATATAACCCAACATAACCTAATCCAACCTAACACGGCTTAATCAAACCTGATCTAACCTAACCTAATCTGAACTAGTCTAGAATAGCATAACAAAATACAAAATAAATATATATACAAGTAGCCGTGCCCGCGGCTCCGCTCGTGTGGACTTAATTCACCTTTATCGTCACTGCTTGTTCCTTATATTTATATTATTATATAGCTCGAGGGGCCTTAAAGGCCCATGGCTTGGTTGCATATTTATCTCCACTTATTTTTGTGTCCTGTTAGCTTTTCCCAGTGCGGGATTCCCATCAACTCCGGATCTTGCTTTACTGCCTGAATCGATGTAAATCGAGGTCTATCCTTCTTGCAACCACTCCTCTTATTAGGGCTTGCTATGCCTGTCTTTCTTCCTTCATCCTTGCCACGTGTCCCAACTATTTTAATCGCTGGCTTCTTATGATTTAGCTTATAAGGGGTTTCGTATATAAGCATTTTAATTCGTAGTTTGTTTTTTTTCTCCACAGTCCCTCTACTTTCCTTCCTCCGTAGATTCTTCTCAAAGCTTTCCTTTCCCACACCTCCAACGTCTCCTTTCCTCTTGCATTCAGTTTCTACGTTTCGCATCCATGTCACCGTGGGTCTGACAACTATCGTATATATTATTTCTTTTGTTTCTCGTGCTACATTCTTTGATTTCAATATTGGATCCATTGCCCCCAAACATCTCTGTCCTTTCGCTATTCTTTCTTTTATCTCCGTCCTTTCTTGTCCACTCTCTGTTATGGTTGCTCCCAAATAATTAAATTTGTCTACTTTTTCAAACATGTATCTTTTCTCTAAATTGTTTATTATATCTAAACCTTTGTTATTTTTATTATCCTTCTTCTTTGTAATTTCCATGTATTTTGTTTTTTCCTCATTTATCTTTAGTCCTCTCATCCTTCCCCTTTCTTCTATCCTACTTATGGCTTTTTTGAGGTTCTCGTTTGTTCTTGCAATCACTGCTACATCATCCGCATAGGCCAAGCATTGGCAGGTTTGTTGGTATATCGTTCGATTTGTTTTTATTTCTGACTCCCGGATTATCTTCTCTAGTACCAAATTAAATAAACATGTCGACACTGGATCACCCTGTCTTAATCCTCTCTTCACCTTAAACTTGTCTGACACTTTGCCCTCAACAAACACTCTATTTTCTATGTCATTCAGGGTCATTCTCACCATACGAATTAATTTACTTGGAATTATATTGTAGAGTCCTTCTCTATTTACAGAGTCACATGCTTCTCTGAAATCCACAAAGACCAAGTGTAGTGCCAAATTTTGTTCTAAGCTATTATCTTGGATTGGATAGTCTGTAACCGATCTATTTTTCCTGAATCCACACTGTTACTCTTCCAGAATAGATTCGGCTTTCTCTTCTAGACTGTTTTTCATAGTCACCACTACTATCTTGTACACGACATCCAGTAAGGCTATTGGTCTATAATTAGCACATATAGTTTTTTCTCCTTTTTTGTATATTGGACAAATGACTCTCTCCAGCTCACTGGCATGTTTTCTATTTCCCATATTTCTTGCACCAACCGGCATATTTCATTTTCCAGATATACTCTTCCAGCTTTTATCATTTCTGCTGTTACACAATTTCCACCCAGGGCCTTATTTTTTTTGAGTTCTGAGTATTTCTCTTATTTCTTCTTTGCAGAGTTTATTTGTCCCCTCCTGCCCTTCAGTTAATTTCGCTTCCTATTTCTCATTCAACTACTCATTTTCATCTCCATTTAATGTTTCTTTAAAGTATTCCGTCCATCTATTCAGTCTTTCTGCCAAGCTTACTGCTAAACTTTCATCTTTTTTCCTACATATTAGCATTTTGCCTCTGTTTATTCCCTTTGTATTTTATAAAAAAAAAAAAAACACGTAAATCGGATAAGTGGTTCTCGAGTGCTAAGCGCACTAAAGGACAGACAGACAGAGAGACGTTACTTTTTATATATATAACATAGATAATTATTATTATTATATAACCTAGCCAGAGAACATATGTATGAATTAAAAAAAAAACACGTAAATCGGATAAGTGGTTCTCGAGAGATAAGCGCGCTAACGGACAGACAGACAGAGAGACGTTGCATTATATATATGTATATATTACAGATATTCTTTGCTACATGATATTGTTTCATATTTAATGGTTTAGGCAGTGTATTGCAAGAGAACGCGCTAGCGGCAAACTTTTTTCCGACTTGATTCACTATTATCGTCACTGCTTATTCCTTATGTTATCTTTTTTTTTTTTTTGTTTTTTTTTTTTTTTTTTTTTTATTAATGTAATAAAATATAGCCTATAACCTGACCAGAGAACATATGTATGTTTTTAAAAAAAGCACGTAAATCGGATAAGTGATTCTCTAGTGATAAGTGCACTAACGGGCAGATAGATACTCAGACAGACAGACAGACAGACAGAGAGACGTTGCATTTTATATATATTATAGATATATGTAAGGTAGGAAATGAAAAATAATAGTCTCTGAATCTAAAAGCCTTAAATATAATATAACCGTACTGACCATACGTATGGTAGAGTATTATGACTAATTAAAGAGCGCTAATAAGACAAAACGTCCACATTTCGCAAAAAAGAAAGAGCTTTTTTATCACGATAATGTGCCTTCACACAAGCTTCAGTTAGTTGCTGCAAAACTGCAGTGCCTCTACATCCACCGTATTTGCTAGATTTGGCTCGCGGCGATTACTTCTTGAAAAAATGAATGGCTGGTTGAAAATTAAAGCAGGGAATAAATGTATTCATTTGTAAGGTGACTATGTAAAAAAATAAAAAAAATATTTCTCCTTAATCTTACGTCTTACGAGTCTAAAAGTAAAGTAAATTTATAAATGGATTTTATTCTTAATTTCTGCAGTTACGAATCGCTATTACTGACTTTAAAGAAACACACTCTCTGTAGATCTAAAATAACCGGCCATGTGCAAGTCGGACTTGAGTGTTCCGTACGTTAACTTCACAAGACATACCCCAAATGAGTTTTCAACAAAGTTTCTTTGCGATCTTTGTTGAAATTTTTTTTTGTTTTTTTTTATATACCAGATAAATTATTAAAGGTAATGCACTCGTGATAATTTTCGTTCAATGTACACCCTGTGAAGAATATTCCAGAATTTTTAAAACCTCTTGATCAGTCTTTTTCGAGATAAGGGGGGACAGCGGATTTTCGCGATTTTTTAAAAATCTTACAAAGAAAAGTGTGCGCTAGTATTACATTATATATATTTTTGAGCTCGTGTTTTTACAGCCTTTTATTTAACACCCCACTCGATGACTTGGTAATTTTTTTTTTCACTTCATATTTCACCGCTCAAAAGTAACCCTTTAAGTCAAAATTTAACTTTCAAAATACACAGCTCTGATGGGGTCATCAATTCCTATATTAGTGCCAAATTTCAACGTTCTATATCAAATAGTTCCGGAGATATCGGGTGTGACAGACGGACAGACACCGAAGTGATCTTATGAGTGTTCCGTACGGAACACTAAAAAGTCGGCCAAGTGAAACTCGGATTTGCGCAATTAGTGTTCCGTGCCGTGATTGCTTTTAAAATATCTTTTTTTCGATCTTTGTCTTCATAAACCAGAAAAATTATGAAAATTAGTGCACTCGTGATAATTTTCATTCAATCTTCACCTTATGGAAAATATTCCAAAATTTCTTCGAAATTTTTTGATGACTACTGTTAGAGATAGGTGGGCGATTTTTGGCAATTTTTAAAAAATAATATAAAGAAAAGTTTGTACTAGTATTCATCATCATCATCATTAACTTATTCCATCCATAATTGGATGTAAGCCTCCCCAAGTTGTCTCCAATGAGCTTTGTTGTTTGCTTTTTCAATCCAATCGTGGCCCGCTAAACTTTTTATGTCGTCCGTCCATCTTGTTTGTGTCTACTTCTGCATCTTTTGTGTTCTCTAGGCCTCCATTCAACTATACGGCATGTCCATCTATTATCATTCATCCTCCATATTCGTTGTATTACATCTGTCACTTTTGATCTTCTTCGAATCTCGATGTTAGGAATACGATCTTGGAGTCTAATATTTCACATTCTCCTCTCCATTGCTGTTTGGGTTACCTGGACTTTAGTTATTATACTTTTATTTAAAGCCCACGTTTCAGTGCCATATGCTAATGCCGGCAGTATATAGTTATCGAACGCTTTGGCTTTTATTGTATTTGGGATGTGCAATTTAGATGTGGATTGTAACCTGCCGAATGCAGACCAAGCTAACGAGACTCTTCTATCCAAGTTAGCCTTTAAACTATTTTTTGATATTTCGATTTTTGTCTTAATTCCTACTCTTTCACTTTCTATTAATAGTTCCTCGCTGTTATATTCACTTTAAATATGTGGTTTTGGTAAGTTTATTTTTAGACCTATTTCTCGATACTTGTTATTTAATTCCATCAGCATTTCTTGTAATTCTTCTTTTGTATTGGCGATCAGAGTGACATCATCAGCGAACCTTAAGTGATTTAATCGTTCACCGTCCATTAGAACTCCCTACTAATGGACTAGTATTACATCGTGTATATTTGTGTGTTTTCACAAGCTTTTATCTGACACCCCACTCGATGACCTAGATATTTTTTTTTACTTCCGATTTCACCCCTTAAAATTAACCCTTTAAGTCAAAATTTAACTTTCAAAATGATAGGACTATGATTGGGCTATCAATTCCTATATTTGTAATAAATTTCAGCTGTCTACGTCAAATAGTTTCGGAGAAAAACGGGTGTGGCAGATAGGCACCGTAGAGAATCCCGAAGTTTTCCGGTTCACAATGTTGCTACAGGACACTAAAAAGACAATTTTCAGCAACAATTATTATTGTTATTAAATATATGTATCTTTAATGTTCTATTATTAATCTGTTACAAAAATTGACCCTAGATTTATGCCTATGAGAACCTATTGTGTTTCAGAATCTCCCTTCATTAAAAATTCGTATATCAAAAAGCTTTTATCAAGATTTCATAACTTACAAAAACAGTTGTGAAAGTTTTAATGTTCACCGGCGTGAGAACAGACTTTAATACGAAAATGACCATTTATTACTGAGTTTTATGGGACCTTAAATGCCATATTCTGATGTCAAATGCCTAATTTATTATGAAAGTTTAATGAATTTAATAATAAAAAAAAAGATGAAATTCTTGTCTCTTTCAATTAATTTTGTTGTTTTTAAACGGCAAATTGGGAACAATATAAAAAATAAAAAATAAAATCATCGCACAGAAAAAAGTCACCATTTCATCCTATTTACGAAGTCCTTACTGATACTACAACTTTCTGAGCCCAGAATTAACGGCAATGCTCGGCTTTCACGGAACATAGGCAGTAAACTATCTACTAGAAAGCAACTGATAACTGTCCAACAAGTTATCAAGCTGGTTTTGATCTTTGGCTACCAAGTCTGAAAACACAAATACGAAACCAAACACAGAAAGCTATAGCAGGATCGTGAGAACCATTGTAAATGCCCTGTAGTTCATGAGAGTATCCGTCGAGAACAACAGGTATCCACAATCAAATAATACACCGCAACCTAACACAACATCCCAGCTCGATCATCAGAACCGTCTCTGAAACTCATCCACACGAAGTATGGGCTCCCCTCTAACCCACAGACCTAATACAAGATAAACGATTCTCACCAACGTAGGCCAATATTTTGGAGGTGAAACATACTTTTACCAACATGTTTATACGGAGGTATTTCTTAAAGTTATCTACCTAGACATAGAAATAACGTCATACAAAAAATTATTGTCGCCATTTTAGGTACTTTGACGATATTTTGTTAAAGTTCGATGCATTTTACAGTTCTTACGATTTTATTTCTGCCCCTGAAGTGTCATATTTTGAAACCCAAACACAGGGATTTTTTGGATGGAGTGAAACAACTCAGAAAACGCTGGACTAAGGTTATGTGTAGCCGGTAATTAAGTAGAAAAAAAATTTTTTGGACGTTTTGGAAGTTTTCTCTCATAGCTAGGCAAGGGATTTAAAAAGAGCATCCTGATAACATAAAAATAAAACTGGTCAAGTGCAAGTTGAACTTGCGCAATTAGTGTTCCGTACGTTGATTGCTTTTAAAATAAAACATGTTGTAACGGAAGTATAAAATGATCAGTGACTTTACAAAACACACCTCAAATGAGTTTTCAACAAAGTTTGTTTCCAATCTTTACTGAAAATTGATGACCTTGAAATTTTTGTTATTTTTATATACCAGATAAATTATTAAAGGTAATGCACTCGTGATAATTTTCGTTCAATCTACAGCCCGTGGAGAATATTCCAGAATTTTTTCAAAATTTTTTGATAGGTACTTTTCGAGATAAGGCGGGTGGACAGCGATTTTTCGCGATTTTTTAAAAATAATACAAAGAAAAGTGCGCGCAAGTATTACATTATATATATATTTTTTACTCGTGTTTTCACAAGCTTTCATTTGACACCACACTTGATTACTTAGTAAAAATTTTTTTTTTTCACTTCCGATTTCACCCCCCAAAACTAACCCCTTAAGTCAAAATTTAACTTTCAAAACTACATGGCTTTGATGAGGCCATCAATTCCTATATTATTACCAAATTTGAACTTTCTATGACAAATAGTTTCGGAGAAAATCGGGTGTGACAGACGGACAGATAGACACCGAAGTGATCTTATAAGTGTTCCGTACGGAACACTAATAAAGGCCCCCAGCCACACATAAAAATAAAATAAACCATAATAATCTACGAAAAGTTTTCATATTATTTTATTCTTATTTTTTTATAGGCATCGTACACCCTCTACAGGGAAATACCGATGAATCGCTGTAAAGAGTTGTACGAGAAATGACAAGCTGAATATCATAGGGATGTGAGGTATTAATGCGATGTGTATTCCTAGCATGCACCGTTCTGGAAGGAATTAAGCGGACTACATCCATCGAACACTTTTCATCAAAATACTTGCGGAATAAACTCAAGTCACCAACCGCTCTTCGATGTTCCAAGGTAATAAGGTTTCTGATGAGTTCGGAATGAGTTTCAATCAAATTAGCAGCTCTCTTTTTCCACAGAATCAAACCAATGCAATGTATATTTGGGAGCAGAGCCCAAAATATGGCAGCAGTATTCAATCGTTGGTTGATTTTGAGCTTTACATAGAATTAACAATTGTGGATTGTAAAATTTTCTAGGCTCAAATAATATATTTAGAGAAAAACTGTTCGTCTGATTGGAGACCCGGAACTGACCGGCGGCCTTGATTCGCTGAAACATCGAAGAACGGTTGGCGACTTGAGCCTATTCTACAAATATTTTCATGGAAAGTGTTCGAAGGATGTAGCCCACTTAATTCCTCCCAGAGCGGTGCATGTTACAAATACACATCGCGCCAATATTTTACATCCGTATGAGGTTCAGCTTGTTACTCCTCGTACAATGCTTTTCAAGCAGTTTTTTATATGGAGAACATCATCCCTTTGGAATAATTTGCCCAGGACTGTATTTCCCACCGAGTACAATTTACAGCGATTCAAGAACAACGTGAATCGCTTTTTCCGCACACATGTCGCTCCTGTAGCGCTTTAGGGCCTTCCCTGTAACACGTGTGCTAGACCCATAAAAAAAAATCCCCAGCTTTACTTTGCTTACTAATAATCCAACAAACCCATTTGAGCTTTTACGAATTTGAAGATTCCTCTTTATTGACGTCAGATTTATGGATCAGTCAACAGTTTAAGTGAATACCTCACATTTTTTAGTATACTTTTTTACACAACTAAAGAGAAATGGGTACGAGTTTTCACTTATAAGTGCATGAGTATTCCCCCGTGGTAGCGATTTATTTTTTTATATCTCTCTAGAAGCATATGATAGGTAGAACAATTGGGATTTTGAATAAAAAATAATTTTCGAGTTTTTTACCTTGTTTTAAAACTTTATCATAAATAATATTGATAATCGATGCGAAATTTTTTTAAAACTTGTTTACAATTAATTATAATTAAATTAAAATTTATAAAATTTAAAAAAAATCACATGACTACGAAAGCGCCACGATTGGCTGCCATGTTTGTGACGTTATTATGTTAAAGTGTTTTCACGTAAGTACAGCAACAGTATATACACAACTGTGTATATACTGTCAAAATTTTTGAAGTTTAGTGCAAAAAAAATTATTGTTGGTTACTAATTTAATTCAGTAATGTGTGACAAAGGGTTCATAAAAGCCAATTCTGATAATATACCTGCTGTGGATATTTTTATGGTCACAGATTTTCTTAAAAATGACACTAAATAAAACAAAAATCATTCGAGAACAGTATACAAATTTATTAATAAATCATTCAAAATTATTTATTGGAACTTTTGTCTCATCACGATTTTTGTTGGTTCTCCTTAAAAATTTCTGTGATCTAACTCTATGTACGAGGCTGGTTTGAAAAGTTCGTGCAAAGTCCGAGAGATGGCACCACCGGCGCGTATCGAGGTCATGTTTAGTTAGTAGCATCTCTTGAATGAACGCACACCAAGTTTCAGCCATATTGGTCTATTTCTTTG
This sequence comes from Pachyrhynchus sulphureomaculatus, assembly GCA_019049505.1. Classification (NCBI taxonomy): domain Eukaryota; kingdom Metazoa; phylum Arthropoda; class Insecta; order Coleoptera; family Curculionidae; genus Pachyrhynchus; species Pachyrhynchus sulphureomaculatus. The sequence goes on from CM032454.1 coordinate 187,605,453, forward strand.
TGTTTGGCATTCGTGTGAATCAAGGAAGTCAAGTGATTTTCAAGAAATGGACGAAAAAGAATTTCGTGTGGTGATTAAACATTACTTTATGAAAGGCAAAACGCCTCAGGAGACTAAAGAGAAGCTTGATAAACATTATGGTGACTCTGCACCTTCGTTTAGAACAGTTTATAACTGGTTTCAAAATTTTCGGACTGGCCATATAGGCACAAGTGACGCTGAACGTTCCGGACGGCCTGTGGAGGTTACTACTCCAGAAATCATTGATCAAATCCATGATATGGTGATGGATGACAGAAGAGTTAAGGTGCGTGAGATTGCTAGTGCTGTGGGCATCTCGACTGAACGGGTACATAATATTTTGCATAAACATTTGGATATGAGAAAGCTATCCGCAAGATGGGTGCCGCGATTGCTTACGCTTGACCAAAAACGGAATCGTGTGAAGTGTTGCAAGGATGGTTTGCAGTTGTTCCAGAAGAATCCGGAGGACTTTAAGCGTCGTTTCGTCACTGTGGATGAAACATGGATACATTACTATACTCCTGAGACCAAACAACAATCTAAACAATGGGTTACCAAGGGAGAATCTGCACCAAAAAAGGCGAAGACCGTTCCTTCGGCCGGAAAGGTTATGGCGACTGTCTTTTGGGATTCGCAAGGGATAATCCTCATCGACTATCTGGAAAAGGGTAAAACTATTACAGGTGAATATTATTCATCGTTATTGGACCGTTTGAAAACCGAGCTGCAAGAAAAACGCCCGCGATTGGCCCACAAGAAAGTCCTTTTCCATCACGACAACGCACCAGCACACACCTCAGCAGTTGTGGTCGCAAAATTAATGGAAATAGGATTCCAACTCGTTTCACATCCCCCCTATTCTCCAGACTTGGCTCCCTCGGACTACTATTTGTTCCCCAATTTGAAGAAATGGCTGGCGGGACAAAGATTTTATTCAAACGAGGAGGTGATTGCAGACACTAATGGATATTTTGCAGACTTGGACAAATCCTATTATTCGGAAGGGATCAACAAACTAGAACATCGTTGGACGAAGTGTATAAGCCTAAAAGGAGACTATGTCGAAAAATAATAAAGGTTTACCCCAAACACATAAGTAGTTTTTATTTTTGCACGGACTTTTCAAACCAGCCTCGTATTATATTTATATTCTGATATGAATGATTATTAAATACATTATTACATTAAAATACTTACATCGAACTGATATTCACAACAGAAAAAATTTGATGTTGTTTTAGAATTAATACGTCGTGCTGCTTGGAAACATTGATTTCGACATTTAACATCTTGTGACATATTTAAACACCTTTTTTCGGGAATTTTTTTTGTAGTATCCGTACCAAATTGTACGAAAAAGGCACGATAACATCTCAGATTAAACATTATCAATAAATTTATCAATACACTGATGACAATAACAAGAATAAATGGAATGAAAACTAAAACACTCGTATCAGCTGTCTGTGATGTTGAGGAGAAATAAGCATTGTGACGTCAACCGCGCTTGGGTTTTTTTCGCAAACTGTCGGTGCGTCATCGGTACTAAGTTTAAAAATTTATTTTCAATTATTTATTTCAACTTTTCAATTAAAACGAGAAAAAAAAAATAGTTTTGTTATGAAACTTATATATGATCTTTCCATTTATGACAATTTTTCTTTCAAAACCCCCATTGACCGGATTTGGAATATCTAAAAATGTTTTAATAAAACACTTTTTATTTAAAAAATAAATTTTTATATTTAAAAATAACACAGTGGTAAAACTAAACATTTCGTAAAAGCCATAATGTCATATTTCATTTAAATAATCTACATGAGTACTTCTTTAAAATATACAGTCAAATAACAATGTTTTATTGGCTATAATATTTTTATTATTATGAGCGTTAATATTAATATAATAACAAATAATTTATCTGTTTTAAGATTTTATGAAATTCATGTCATCATTTTACTATAAAAATTTTTTATAACAGCGGATAAAGATAATAATATTTATATTATTAAGTCTATGCAATAATGATGTGACAGAATTATACTAAAAATATACAAAAAATGCAATAACATAAATAATGAACGGTGGGTAATAAATTATATAGATAAATATAAAATAACTCCAAAAGTTACTATTTTTGTGCTTCATAAAAGCTACATATTATTATTTTATTCTTATTTATTGTATGCAAATTGGGTGTTGTGTTTGTCATATTTTTTAATTAAGATTATCTTTCCCAAGATTAAGAATCAAATTATTTTTTGAAATGTGAGTGATTTAGTTGATGAAGAAGGTCAGTCAGTTTAGCTCTTGAATTACAAGTTTTGGAACTCGTGTCAAGGAAGAATGAATCATTTGGACGATATTGCAATAAAAAAGAAACAAAATGATCAGTACCATTTGGAAGCAAGACAGTTTAACATGGTTAGTAATAGTAAATCATTGGAATTTAATAGTAAACAGCATTGATAGTGTTAGCTATAGGGAAAGGGTCAATTCTTCTTCCTTCCGGTGCCGGTGGTGGAAAGATCAGCCATAGTCAAGATACGTTCTCACGGGACGCCGGTAATATCTCTTATGGCCTGCTTTTCGTCGCAAAACATGTGATGTGCGATGTAAACCTATCTAGAACAGCAAGGCTTAAGTCAACAAAGAGCGTCCTTCACACAGTGAGCTCCTAGAATGGTTTCCTTCAGAACAAGAAATACCCAATGGTATAGAAGTGAACTGGCGAACTTAGCTCGGAAAGGATAGCAACCAGATCAGATGTATGAATACGCAGAGATACAGGAACAACGCAACTGAACACTTTGAAGAATCTCGAGCGGATGCTCTTGACATATTCAAGACATTCGACCGTGTTTGGCAAGATGGACTGTTGGCTAAGCTACGCTCCTATGGTATGACTGAAAAGTTCTGTTTGTGGCTCTCATGTCTCCTCAGAGAGCGTTCTTTATGAGTGGCGGTCGACGGATTTCTTTCTAACTCCTTTACTATCAACGCTGGTGTGCCTCAAGGCTCGATACTGTCTGCTACTTTCTTTCTCATATATAATAACGATCTGCTGGATAAGACCGGGAATCCAATCTACAGCTTAGCAGATGACAGTACGCTTATCTCTTCATTCACTGTGAATGCTCGGACATCGGCTACTCAGGCGAATATTCGCAAACATTAGGAGGTCGTTCAACTTAACAAAGACCTGAAGAAATTCTATCTTGGGGTGACAGTAATCAAGTGGAATTTAACGCTACAAAAACCCAGGCGGTTCTAAAAAAGTTAACGTTGCTGAAACCGACATAGTCATGTCGGGGCACTTCCTTCCCCTAGCATCGTCACTCAATTTGTTGGGCGTTAATTTGGGAGCAAATATGTCCTGGTATGAACATGTTGCAGGAATAGCAAGGAGAGCTTCTCAAAAGTTGGGAATATTATTTCGAACCAGAAAGCTTTACATTTCACAACAACTGTTAATTCTTTACAAAGCTCAAATTCGACCAACTATGGAATACTGCTCCTATGTTTGGGGCTCCACTCCCAAACACACACTACATTTGTTGGATTCTGTTCAGAGAAGAGCTGTTCGTCTGATTGGAGACCCGGATCTGACCGGCGGCCTTGATTCGCTGGAACATCGAAGAACGGTTGGCGACTTGAGTCTGTTTTACAAATATTTTCATGGAAAGTGTTCGAAGAATGTAGCCCACTTAATTCCTCCCAGAGCGGTGCATGTTAGAAATACACGTTGCGCTAATACTTCACATCCGTATGAGGTTTAGGTTGTTACTCCGCGTACAACGCTTCTCAAGCAGTCTTTTATATGGAGAACATCATCCCTTTGGAATAATTTACCCAGGACTGTGTTTCCCACCAATTTACAGCGATTCAAGAACAACGTGAATCGCTTTTTCGCTACACATACCGCTCCTGGAGCGCTTTAGGGAATTCTCTGTATCACGTGTGCTAGACCCATAAAAAAAACAGGATATTAGGCATCTATTCTCATGTCTTTAGTGCCTTGTTAGATACACCCTGGACGATTCATGGTTGGGAAATACTCTAGCAATTAATTTAACCCGACATTGGGTTCAACGTTTCTAGAACTTTAGACTGTTAAATCAGAGGACAGCTTTACCCTACTCTTTCACCCGGACACCAAAAAGGAAAGTAAGAGAAAGGGTTAGTTTAACCACTACCAGATAGACAGAATCTGAAGAAACAAAACAAAAAAAAATTAAAAAACCTTTAATAAGTGTGAGTAAATTAAAGTGTGGCTTATTATGCTAATTATCTTATAATAAATAAATGATGTATGATATGATCGAAAAGTTAATTGAAAATCTAATAAGAATATAAAGACTTGCTGAATTTTATAATAAATAACAAAAAAAAATCATAATGGCATCGTTCCTTTTTGTAATAAGATCCTATCTACACCAATAAACATTGATTTACTGCCAATAAAATGTTAATTAACAAAGGATAATTAGCATCTTTGTTGATATTGTCAGTGTATATATAAACATTTGTTCACGCTGTTAAAAAATTAATCAGTGGCAACGCTTGTTGTCAGTTCTCATATTCCATTTTTTAATTTTGAAGGTAAACAATAAATTTTAGGAGTCCTAACCGTTTATACGTAACTGAAAATAGTTAAAGTGCACTTAGGCTAGTTGACGAATTTGGACAAAGGGCTCTCCATTTGATATATCTCGACGAACTGAGTCAAATGTCCTCAAAATTACATACTTGCATCCACTATGATGGAATATGAACATATACCTTCAGAGCGTAGCTTAGTCAAAAATCTGCTACGGTCGAATGCCTTGGATATATCAACCATATATCAACCTTCTAAAAAAGAAAGTTAACATTGCTGAACCCGACATAGTTATGGCGGGGCACTCCATTCCTCTAACATCGTCACTCAATTTGTTGGGCTTTAATTTGGGAACAAATATGTCCTGGCATGAACATGTCGCAGGGATAGCAAGGAGAGCTTCTTAAAAGTTGGGAATATTATTTCGAACCAGAAAGCTTTACACTCCACAACAACTGTTAATTCTTTACAAATTTCAAATTCGACCAACTATGGAATACTTCTCCCATGTTTGCAGCTCCGCTCCCAAACATACATTGCATTTGTTGGATTCTATTCAGAGAAGAGCTATTCCTCTGATTGGAGACCCGGAACTGACCGGCGGCCTTGATTCGCTGGAACATCGAAGAACGGTTGGCGACTTGAGTCTGTTCTACAAGTATTTTCATGAAAAGTGTTCGAAGAATGTAGCCCACTTAATTCCTCCCAGAGCGGTGCATGTTAAAAATACACGTCCCGCTAATACTTTACATCCGTATGAAGTTCAGCTTGTTACTCCGCCTACAACGCTTTCCCATCAATTTACAGTGATTTAAGAACAACGTGAATCGCTTTTTCGGTACACATGCCGCTCTTGGAGCGCTTTAGGGACTTCCCTGTACCACGTGTGCTAGACCTATAAAAAAAACAGGATATTAGCCACCTATTCTCATGCCTTTATTGCCTTGTTAGATACTCCCTCAACGATTTATGGTTGGGAAATACTCTGGCAACTGACTTAACCCGACATTGGGCTCAACGTTTCTAGACTTTTAGACTGTTAAATCAGAGCACAACTTTACCCTACTCTTTCACCCGGACACGAAAAAGGAAAGTAAGAGAAAGGGTTAGTTTAACCACTACAAGATATACAGAATCTGAGAAAACAAAACAAAAAAAAATTAAAAAACCTTTAATAAGTGAGAGTAAATTAAAGTGTGGCGTATTATGCTAATTATCTTATAATAAATAAATGATGTATGATATGATCAAAAAGTTAATTGAAAATCTAATAAGAATATAAAGACTTGCTGAATTTTATAATAAATAACAAAAAAAATTATAATAGCATCGTTCCTTTTTGTAATAAGATCCTATCTACACCAATAAACATTGATTTACTGCCAATAAAATGTTAATTAACAAAGGATAATTAGTATCTTTGTTGATATTGTCAGTGTATATATAAACATTTGTTCACGCTGTTAAAAAATTAATCAGTGGCAACGCTTGTTGTCAGTTCTCATATTCCATTTTTTAATTTTGAAGGTAAACAATAAATTTTAGGAATCCTAATACGTAAATGAAAATAGTTAAACTGCACTTTAGATTAGTTGACGAATTTGGACAAAGGGCTCTCCATTTGATATATCTCGACGAACTGAGTCAAATGTCCTCAAAATTACATACTTGCATCCACTATGATGGAATATGAACATATACCTTCAGAGCGTAGCTTAGTCAAAAATCTGCTACGGTCGAATGCCTTGGATATATCAACCATATATCAACCTTCTAAAAAAGTTAACATTGCTGAACCCGACATAGTTATGGCGGGGCACTCCATTCCTCTAACATCGTCACTCAATTTGTTGGGCGTTAATTTGGGAGCAAATATGTCCTGGCAAGAACATGTCGCAGGGATAGCAAGGAGAGCTTCTTAAAAGTTGGGAATATTATTTCGAACCAGAAAGCTTTACACTCCACAACAACTGTTAATTCTTTACAAATCTCAAATTCGACCAACTATAGAATACTGCTCCTATGTTTGGGGCTCCGCTCCCAAATATACATTGCGTTTGTTGGATTCTATTCAGAGAAGAACTATTCATCTGATTGGAGACCCGGAACTGACCGGCGGTCTTGATTCGCTGGAACATCGAAGAACGGTTGGCGACTTGAGCCTATTCTTCAAGTATTTTCATGGAAAGTGTTCGAGGGATGTGGCCCGTTTAATTCCTCCCAGAGCAGTGCATGTTAGAAGTACACGTCACGCTAATACTTCACATCCGTATGAGGTTCAGCTTGTTACTCCTCGTACAACGCTTTTCAAGCAGTCTTTTATATGAAGAACATCATCCCTTTAGAATAATTTGCCCGGGACTGTTTCCCACCGAGTACAATTTACAGCGATTCAAGAACAACGTTAATCGTTTTTTCCGCACACGTGTCGCTCCTGTAGCGTTTTAGGGACTTTTTTGCAGCACGTGTGCTGGACCCATAAAAAAAAGTGCAACCGGTCGAGATTCTCCAAAATGTTCAATTGCGTTGTTCTAAACATATGTGGCATAAGTTAGAAAATGACCTGTTGATCTTTAAGCCTCATTAATAGTCCCTAATAATATTGGTCTACTGGTCTTTTTGGGGTATCGGCCAAACTGTACCGCATTTATAGGAGGAAGGAAATATGTCCTGTCTGTAGGATAGACCTAAAACCTAAAACTTTACAAAAAACTAGAATAGACCTAAAACCTAAAACTTTACAAAAAACTGGCGTTAGTTCGTTCGCGAATTTTTTGAGTACTATGGCAAGTATTCCGTCAGCGCCGGGAACTTTTTTTGATGTCTAACTTCATTAAAACACGTTTTATCACTTGTTTTCTGAAGACAATATCGAGCATCTTTGACTGCACATTGAGAATTGGAATTTGGATAAGAGAATTTGAAAGTGAATTATGGATCTTTGAAAGAATATTTTTAGTGCCTTGTTAAACTGAAAAAAGTAAAACAACTAACAATCTAAATAAGCTAATCTAGTTAATCCCCTTGTTTTGAGCATCCTCGATATTAATTAGTTTGTCTAAAATAGACATAACGATTTTAAAATTTGTTGGATACTGATTTAATTAGTATACAACTAATCAGAAAACAATTTCAACATACACAAAAACAAAAGCTAAACACAGGTTTTCTTCCACGCTCCAGCAAGACGCCCGTTTAAAACAATAGGGTCAAAAGACCAGCGGAAATATTGCAAAGCCAACAATGTAATAGCTAACTTCCGTTTTGTAACTCTTTCCCTATTGGCTGAAAAGAAAAACACCGGGTTTGGCCAGCTTGGTAATCTAAAAATCTTAAAACGCATCATGGCTCCCGTTTCCGGTTTTTAGTTAAAATGGCCGGAATTATTATACAGGTTCGATTCGTTAATTATTCGAAAATAAGCGGTGATCGTCTCGAAGAAATAGCAGCTACATTGTTTAATTTATACCTAATGAATAAAGTAAAAAGCAGTAATCACTTACGTATCTAGACAAGCATCCACCCACTTCTTTCGTAGTTCGCTTCGAAGGACTATTTACATGAATCACCTTAAAGCCATTTTTCACCTTCAAGATAGATAACTCCTGAGTTAGTTACCATAAATGAGACGTGGTCACGATGTACTTTAAAATAAACGTCAAAACTGTAGCATCAGCTCGTATATGATATACAGTCTGTCAAGTAAGGACGTGACCGCTCATATTCTTGAAAAAATGTGTTTCGAGAACATTTTTTGCCATCAATGTATTCTTTGGTGTGCTAACAACTGCGCAATTACCTCAGTAAGTTGTCTAATCGCCTCCTGCATCAATAATCGCCTGGCATCTTCAAGGCATGCTGTCGATGAGATTTTCTACATACTCTGCAAATTTTTCGAATCTCGCGAGACATTGGTGTCAAATTCCTCAGAGTCTTTCCTCTGAGCGTTCTCTTTAGAAGGGACGAAACGCTTTCAATAGGGCTGGCGTCCGGCGATTGTGAGGGTCACTCTAGCCCCTTATCGTGGGCCCAAGCGAGCCGCTTCGCGACGTGAGTTTCGCCCAGCAAAGGTTTCTTTAACGTACTTCGGAATTTGACACACGAAGACGTTGTCGAATGGTCTCATCGAACACATTCACACTTGATTTTTTTTTTATTTTGCCGCTCCTTGAAGCAGTGTCAATTTCGGGTTCCAAGCAAACACGATTCGTTTTTCGGCTTTCGGAGTGACTTTGCCTACCGAACAAGGTTTTGGCAACTCGTCGACATTTTTCGTCCCGTTAAAATGATTTACCGATTTCTTCACAAACGATACCGACTTTTTAATACATTTAGCTGCTGCAGAATGTGTCATTTGAGGCCACTTTGAATGGGAACAGAGAAAGACTGCCTCGAAATGACGTGTAAAGGGGTGACTCATTTTGGATTTTACGTGATTTCGATGAAAGTTCGGAATTGATTGATACTTTTACTAAAATGTCGTAGACAAAGGGTCCCTCTACCGATATTTTGTTGAATCGCTAGAATTGCATCTGTCAAAAATAAATTATCGCGGACAAGTTTTTACTTGACAGACTCTATACGATCCTGGGTTATATTCGATTCAAATCCTGTCAATCCGAATCACTTTACAACATCGCGTCATTATTTTGTCCTCTTCTGATTGCTATCTTCTTTCCATGACTTATATATGCTCAAAAGCGTAAAGTAAGATACAATTTACTGAGATTGCAAAACATCGAAAAGTTTCGTGCCTGAGCCACATATTGCGAAGTCCTAAATACATCCTTTTGAAGACCATACTCAGGATAAATCGTAATAAATAAATGATACAGGTAATCTTTTATTATGAAATGTTGGGAGTTAGATGTTACTGAGTAAGCAGGGGTATTTTACATTCTAGCATCCCGAAGTTAAAAGGGCGTTATTCGTTCAGATTATTCCCGCCGCTTATAGAAGTTTGATGCGTTAATTATTCGAAAATTTAGACGTTATGGTATTTGAGTGTGATGAAATTTAAATTACGGGTTGCGTAACCTGTCTGTGTTTTTCGGTGGTGATTAAAATTATAACATATTATAGGGTCTAATAAGCGGTAACATTATTTTAATGTAAGTTTAAATAAGCGGTAAAACTTATGCATTTACAGTAAAATATTTTGAGAATTTCTTCTTATACAGTCAGATCTTTAATTTTTTAAATCAGGGACATAATAAACCAAGTAAATGATACAAGCAATATGGCAAATTTAGCTTTCCTAGCGAAGATCACTTATATCACTAATCCTTAGAAAGAGGCAATGGAGTATTATAGGGTCTTAAGGTGTAAAGCCACTACAGGACCTAGGAAAAAAGACTAATTTCGGGATTTTTTTTCCACAGTATAATTAAAGCAGTCGAAAATTTATTTGAAGTACTGTGTACCTGCAGCCATGTTGTGGGTGGTCGTCCTCTTTTCCTCTTTTCTGTAGGGATCTACTCCAAAATTTTTTTTTGGTAGTCTTTCCCTTGGCATTCGTTTTACATGTCCATACCAAGCTAGTTGTTGTCTTTCGATATCGTCAATTATTGTGCGCTCCACTTCATTTGATTCCTTACGTTTTCATTTCTAACGTGCTCGACTCTATGTGTTAGATTTACCTGTAGATCTTCTCCAGAAATACATTTCCACTGCAAACAGGCTGTCTTTTTGTTTATTTGTCAGCTGCCATACTTCCGAGCCATAAGTCAGTGTGGGTTGTAATATAGAGTTATAGATTTTCTTTTTTGTCTCCGCTCTAATATTCTTTTGTCATAGTATTGAGTTCAATGCCCCAACAACCTTTTTTCCTTTTGTTATTTTGTCCTGTATTGTTTCGTTGTTTCGGCCAGTTTTGCTGAGTCTCGAGTCCAGATATACGTATTCTTCACAGCACTTAATAGTTTCATTATTTAGAATCCGATCTCCTGGTGACGGTTCTTGTCCAATGCTTAAATATTGTGTCTTTTCTGTATTTATTTGTAATCCCCATTTCCTATATTCTTCAAATAGTTTCCGAGACATGTATTTCAGGTCTTCTTTATCTTGAGCCACCACCACCTGATAATCTGCGTAATGTAATGTGTATAGGATTGTGTTCCCTATTGCTAGTCCCATGCCATTACATTTCCGTTTCTACATTCTCAAAGCTTCATCGATGTATATATTGACTAAGGTGGGTGACAAAGAATATCTTTGGCGTAGGCCTTTAGTTACATTGAAGCCCTTTGAAAGTTTATTTCCTACTTTTATCTAGATGTTGTGTTTCTATAGAATTTTTTAATGGCATCCATAATAGCCACATTAATATTAGATTTTTCTAGGACTTCCCATAGTTTAACAATAGGGACCCTATCATATGCCTTTGTCAGATCTACTAGAAGTAGGTGTACATCTTGTGACCGTATTGTTCTTTTTTCGATGATATTGTCAATTGTTGATCGATCTGCTCTAAAACCGTTTTGCTCTTCAGATTCGTAGGGATGATACTCTCCACATATAAGATATTTTAATATTTTTCCATAGAGTAGGCTTAATGGACTTGTCACCGTTATACCTCGATAGTTACTGCAGTTCTTTTTGTTGCCCCTTTTATGTATAGATGTAATCCAGCCTTCTTTCCAGCATTGTGGAATTGGTTCTCTATTTAAATATCGGTTAAAAATTTCTGTTAAAATCTTAAATAGTTTTTCAGTTCCATTCTTTATTAGTTCTGCAGCAATACCTTCCGGGCCTGGGGCCCGATTGTTTTTTAGTCCTTGTCAGTCTTTGTCCTGTCCATATTAAGAGCTATGGGTTCTCCAACAATTCGAATTTTCTTGGGGGATTTGTTTCTATATTCTGATTTTTGCTCCACCAGGAGTGATTTATAGTATTCCTCCCATTGTTGGACTGTAAGCAAATTAAATAAAATTTATTAATTTGAAAACTGCCCTAATTTGCTAATTAGGGGTTTAACTTGACAAAAGTACTAGTAAGTTAACTCAATTTACAATGCTGTAAAACCCAAAATCACAAAATTCATTTTCACTATTGACTAACCTGATCGAAATTAAAAAATGGAAATATTAGATTTTCTATCAGTTCCAAGACCTTGACTTTTGATATTTATAGCAAACTAGCCGTGCCCGCGGCTTCGCTCGCGTGGACTTGATTCACCTTTATCATCACTGCTTATTCGTTATGTTTATATTATTATAGAGGCTCATGGCTTGGTTGCATACTTGTCTCCACTTCTTTTTGTCTCCTGTTAGCTTTTCCCAGTGCGGGATTCCCATCAACTCCGGATCTTGCTTTACTGCCTGAATCCATGTAGATCGAGGTCTTCCCTTGCCTCTTCTTCCAACCACTCCTTTTATTAGGGCTTGCTTTGCCTGTCTTTCTTCCTTCATCCTTGCCACGTGTCCCAACCATCTTAATAGCTGGCTTATTATGATTTAGTTTATAAGGGGTTTCGTAATTCGTAGTTTGTTCTTCTTCTCCACAGTCCCTCTTCTTTCCTTCCTCCGTAGATTCTTCTCAAAGTTTTCCTTTCCCAGACCTCCAACGTCTCCTTTTCTCTTGTATTCAGTTTCCACGTTTCGCATCCATATGTCACCGTGGGTCTAACAACTGTCATATATATTCTTTCTTTTGCTTTTCTTGATACATTCCTTGATTTCAATATTGGATTCATTGCCCCCAAACATCTCTGTACTTTCACTATTCTTTCTTGTATCTCCGTCCTCTCTTGTCCACTCTCTGGTATTGTTACTCCCAGATAATTAAATTTGTCTACTTTTTCAAACATTTATCTTTTTCCTAAGTTGTTTATTATATCTAAACTTTTGTTGTTTTTATTATCCTTCTTCTTTGTAATTTCCATGCATTTTGTTTTTTTCCTCATTTATCTTTAGTCCTCTCATCCTTCCCCTTTCTTCTATCCTACTTATGGCTTTTTTGAGGTTTTCTTTTGTTCTTGCAATCACTGCTATATCAACCGCATAGGCCAAGCATTGGCAGGTTTGTTGGTATATCGTTCCATTTGTTTTTATTTCTGACACCCGGATTATCTTCTCTAGTACCAAATTAAATAGATATGTCGACACTGGTTCCCCCTGTCTTAATCCTCTCTTCACCTTAAACTTGTCTGATACTTTGGCCTGAACCAACACTCTATTTTCTATGTCATTCAGGATCATTCTCACCATGCGAATCAATTTACTTGGAATTTTTAGTTCTTCCATTATCTTGTAGAGTCCTTCTCTATTTATAGAGTCATATGCTTCTCTGAAATCCACAAAGACCAAGTGTAGTGCCAAATTTTGTTCTAAGCTATTATCTTAGATTTGCTTAATCGAAAATATCTGGTCTGTAACCGATCTATTTTTCCTGAATCCACACTGGTACTCTCTCAGAATAGACTCGGCTTTCTCTGCTAGTCTGTTTTTGATAGTCAACACTACTATCTTGTACACGACGTCTAGTAAGGCTATTGGTCTATAATTAGCAATATAGTTTTTTTTCCTCGTTTTTTGTATATTGGACAAATGAGTGACTCTCTCCAGCTCACTGGCATCATTTCTGTTTCCCATATTTCTGGCACCAACCGGCATATTTCATTTTCCAGATCTACTCCTCCAGCTTTTATCACTTCTACAATTTCCACCCGGGGCCCTATTTTTTTTTTTGGGTTCTTTGCAGGCTTTATTTGTCCCCTTCTGCCCTTCAGTTAATTTTGCTTCCTATTTCTCATTCAACTCATTTTCATCTCCATTTAGTGTTTCTTTAAAGTATTCCCCCCCTCTATTGAGTCTGTCTGCGAAGTTTACTGCTAAACTTTCATCTTTTTTTCTATATATTAGAATTTTGTCTCTGTTTATTCCCTTTGCATTTTATAAGAAAAAAAAACACGTAAATCGAATAAGTGGTTCTTGACTGCTAAGCGCAGTAATGGATAGACAGACAGACAGAGAGACGTTACGTTTTATATATATTATAGATTTTTTTTGACATATATTAAATTAAGAATTTTAAAAAAATCACGTAAATCGGATGAGTGGTTCTCGAATGATAAGCACACTAACGGACAGACAGACAGAGAGACGTTGCGTTTTACATATATTATACAGATTATTATTATTATTATTATATAACCTGGTCAGAGAACATATATATGAATTTAAAAAATCACGTAAATCGGATAAGTGGTTCTCCAGTGATAAGCGCACTAATGGACAGACAGGCAGACAGAGAGACGTTGTATTTTATATATGTTATAGTTATAGATTATTATTATTACTATATAACCTGACCGAAGAATATATGTATGAATTTAAAAAAAGACTCGTAAATCGGATAAGTGGTTCTCGTTTGATAAACGCACTAATGGACAGATAGACAGACAGAGAGACATTGCATTTTATATATATTAAAGATTATAGATTATAGATATTCTCTGCTACATAATATTGTTCCAAATTTAATGGTTTAGGCTGTGTACTGCAAGGGAACGCGCTAGCGGCAAACTTTTTTTTCCGACTTCATTCACTATTATCGTCACTGCTCATTCCCTATGCTACCTATCGTAATAAAATATAGCCTATAACCTGGCCAGAGAACATATGTATGTTTTGAAAAAAAAAGTGCGTAAATCGGATAAATGGTTCTCCAGTGATAAGCGCACTAACGACAGACAGACAGACAGAGAGACGTTGTATTTTATATATATTATAGATTGTCTTGTACTTGAATAATGACATATAATAATCAACAACTAGGGTTTTATATGCCATGACACCAAGATCAGGTTTAATTTTTAGAGCTTTTTAGCAAATATTATTTCCAAAATAAATATCAGGGCTAATCTGAATATCTCAAACATTCCAATTTAAAAGGGTTTCTAACTACAAATATCTGGATGCTTGGTTGAGCGAAACCATCAAACCCAGGAAATAAGAAATAGACTTGAAATACCCATACGTGTTTTTACGAAAATGAAAAAGTCCTGTGTAATGGTTACTCGAGATTAGAACTTAGAATCAGGCTTTTGAGGCGTTATGTCTTTTCCACTTTACTATGTGGTGCAGAACCGTGGACTTTGAGACAAGCGGAGATCAAAAAGTTTGAAAAGTATGAAATATTGTGTTACCGAAGAATTTGCGAACATCCTAGGTGAATAAAGTAACCAATGGAGAAGTGTTACATAGAATCGGAAAGGGGTGTGAAATTTTAAACACTGTGAAATGAAAAAAGCTCGAATATTCTGGTGATGTAATGAGGCGGAAGAAATATTCTATGTTAAGTCTTATTATGCAGGGAAAGATAAAGGGAAAGAGAAGTGTAGGAAGGAGAATAACATTCTGGTTGAGGGAGTAGTTTGGCTGTAGTTCGACGAAACTATTTAGAAAGGAAATAAAAGAAGAACATTGAATGTGCGTAACTTATTACTGTAAAATTATATAAAAACAACACTATGTTTTAATTTCTAATATATTTAAAGTCACTTGACAATTGTTTCACACCATACAATGGCTTCTTCAGAAGTAAATAAGAAAGAAAAATATTTGGTGGTTAAATAAACTATCCTTATTACCTAAGATTATGCTAATCTTTTTATTATATTATTTACAGACAGAATTATTTTAAGAATGCAAATCTATGGTATTATTTCCGAGAACTAATAAAGATTAAGTAAGGGTGAATGGTTTAAGTCTACCTGTTCGTTTAATAATTGATTGGAGTTTTTCCGTTTATTAATTTCAAGATATTCAAGCAAATTTAATTTTTTAGATTTATTTTCTACATGTAGGATTTTTAACGTATCATCGAAATTATGAGATTCGTTTATTATATGAGTTGCGTAATGTGAATTGTTCTTATTTTTTAAATAACTATGTTTATGTTCTTTAATGCGAGTTTCAAAAGATCTACCAGTTTGTCCTACGTAGGTTTTAGTACAAGATCCACAATTTAATAAGTAAACTCCTGATTTTAAGGAATTCTTAGATTTGGTTTTGTTATTCAAAATTATACTCCCTAAGGAATTATTGGTTTTGAATGCTATTTTATTGTTCTTTTTTATTAAATGTTTGGAAATTGTTCTAGTTATTTTCCCTGTGTATGTGAGTGTACTAAATTTTCCTTTTTTGTCATTAATTGTGGGATAAATTAGAGAGATTGCTTGTTTAAAGGATTTTTTATTCAAAATATTATCTATAATGTTGGGGTCATATCCATTATTAATTGCTATTTGTTTGATTATGTTGAATGTAACAAACAAACATTTTTGAACATAATCAAACAAATAGCAATTAATAATGGATATGACCCCAACATTATAGATAATATTTTGAATAACAAATCCTTTAAACAAGCAATCTCTAATTTATCCCACAATTAATGACAAAAAAGGAAAATTTAGTACACTCACATACACAGGGAAAATAACTAGAACAATTTCCAAAATAAGAACAATTCACATTACGCAACTCATATAATAAACGAATCTCCTAATTCTGATGATACGTTAAAAATCCTACATGTAGAAAATAAATCTAAATTTGCTTGAATGTCTTGAAATTAACAAACGGAAAAACTCCAATCAATTATTAAACGAACAGGTAGACTTAAACCATTCCCCTTACTTAATCTTTATTAGTTCTCGGAAATAGTACCATAGATTTGCATTCTTAAAATAATTCTGTCTGTAAATAATATAATAAAATGATTAGCATAATCTTAGGTAATAAGGATAGTTTATTTAACCACCAAATATTTTTCTTTCTTATTTACTTCTGAAGAAGCCATTGTATGGTGAAACAATTGGCAAGAGACTTTAAATATATTGGAAATTAAAACATAGTGTTGTTTTTATATAATTTTATTATGAATTTCCAACAAGTATCGGCTAACACAATCAAAGAACTTATTACTGTATTTACACCTACCCATACATTTTCCAAAAAATGTGTAAAAAATTAAAAATCATCCTATATCTGTTAAAAACATTCTGTAGTTTTTATGTTTTTTAAAGACTTTAAAAAATGTAGGACTTTAAAAAGAGACACGTCCTTTTTGTTGAAAATATTTCATAAACTTCACATAATTTTTATTCAACTAAAACACAGTCTCTTTCATGCCTCAAAAATTTTTCTTTCTCAACCAAAACAAAGACGAACTAAATTCAGTAAACTTTTTTGTATAAATGTTAACATCACAAAACGGCAATTTTCAAAAGAAAAAGCTACCGAAGGAATGTTTTTATTCCGCCTTTTGAACTCGCCTTAGCTACAATAAAAATATCTGTTATGCCTTTAAAAGTATTTCATCTTAAGGGTTCTAATCTAAAATAATTTACCGCGCACATGAAGAACGCCCTAAGAAGTAATAAATAATTTATATAATATTACTACTAATGAGACATTAATTTCATCTAGAGGAAGCTATTTTATTATTAGGAATACTAGTAAAAGATGAACGATCAAATCACTTAAGATTCGCAGATGGTTTCACTCTGATCGCCAACACAAAAGAAAAATTAGAAGAAATGCCGATAGAATTAAATAACAACTCTCAAAAAATAGGTCTAACAATAAACATCAACAAAAACCAAATATTTTAACAACGAAACTGAAGATAACAGCCAGGAACTGTTAATAGAAAGTGAAAGAATAGGAAAGGTACAAACATTCATATGTTTAGGACAAAAAATCGAAATATCAAAAAATATTTGAAAGGCTGACTTGGGTACAAGAGCCTCGTTAGCTTGGTCGGCGTTCTGAAGGTTACAATCCACATTTAAATAGGACATCTGAAATACAATAAAAGCCAGATTGTTGGATCAATCCGTACTGCAGGTATTAATATATGACACTGAAACTTGGGCTTTAAATAAAAGTATAATATATAAACTCCAGGTAACCCAAAGATCAATGTAGAAGAGAATGCTAAATATTAAACTCCAAGATCGTATTCCTAACATCGAGACACGAAAAAGCTCAAAACTGGCAGATGTAATACAACGAATATGTGTATTAAGGTGGAATTGAGCGGGGCATAGAGCAAGGAAGAACGGTAACAGATAGACACGCCGTATGGTTGAATGGAGGCAAAGAGAACATAAAAGATGCAGAGGTAGACCACAGACATGATGGAAGGACGACATAAAAAGATTAGTATTCTGGATATAAAAGGTAAACAACACAGCTTAGTGGAGACAACTTGGGGAGGCTTACATCCGACTGTGGATGGAATAAGCTAATAATGATAATGATCATTTTATCCCAGTAAAAATTTTGGAAAATTATAGAAAAGCTCTTTAAAAATTTGTTAAAATCTATCTATTTACGTCTACATCTTTAAAACTCATTATCTCCCTGCATGTATGTATGTCAGAGCATGCAGCCCCTCCATATGGAAAAAACTAATAACGAGGAACACGAGAAATTCTCTGTGTTCTTCACTTCTGCTCTTCCCTGAACCATTTGTACTTATAGAATAGGCTCGAGTCGCTAAGCATTTTTCGATGTACCAAGAAAGCAAGGTTTCTGGCGTTTTAGGTCTCTAATCGGTCAAGCAGCTGTTTTTTGAACAGAATCCAAAAAACATAGTATATATTTGGGAGCGAAGCTCAAGACACGATAGCAGTATTCCATCGTTGATTTAATTTCAGTTTTCTACAGGACTAGGAGTTGTAGAATGTAAAGCTTTCTAGTCCAGAATAATATTCCCAATTTTTGTGAAACTTTCTCTGTGTGCTTGGATTGATTCAGCCGATACTTGGTGGAGATCCATAACTAGAAGTTTTGCAAGAAGTAAAACACTACATGGTGTTAAAAATAAAAAATTTAGTGGAAATTTAAGTAGTGTTTTACTTCTTGCAAAATTTCTTTGGGTGCATGCATCATGTTCATGCTAAGACATATTTACTCCCAAGTTAACGTCTAGGAAGTTGAATGACGATGCTAGAGAAATTGTACTTGGTTACGGTCACCCCAACATAGAATTTCCTCCAGGTCCTCCATAAGTTGAACAACTTCCTGCTGTCTGCGCATATTTGCACGGATGGCTGATATGCGAGCATTTAAATTAAATGAAAAAACAAGCGTACTGTGGTCGGAACAGCTGTAGATTGGATTTTTGGTGTTTTGAATAGATTATAAACTGCACCTGTTTTAGGAACCGTATTGAGACTCTTAATATTTTTTCTTGGGACTTTTTAAATTATAAAAATGCCCGCTTGCTATAACAGAACATAAAATGTTAATTAAAAAAATATTTCCTGCCGATGAAGGTTCAAGGTTGATACAACTCGTGACTGAAGCTTGGATTGGCCAAAGATGAATAAGTTTTTAATTTTGAAGTAATAATTAAACGCTTTCCTGAATTTTCTATTGGTGGACTTGTTGCTTATTTCTACAAATTTTAACGGTATTACCGTTTGTAAATGAAATAAAATGTGATACTAAATTATTAACTGTCTATTCTCAGATTTCACATTTCAAATATTGAAAATGTACTTTTTAATGTTCCGTACGGAACACTTATAAGATCAGTTCAGTGTCGTCCGTCTGTCTGTCTGTCAATCTGTCACACCCGATTTTTCCCCAAAACTATTTGACATAGAAAGTTGAAATTTGGTACTAATATAGAAATTGGTAGCCTCTTCAGAGCCGTGTAGTTTTGAAAGCTAAATTTTGACTTAAGAGGTTTAGTTTTGGGGGGTGAAATCGGAAGTGAAAAAAAATTTTTTTTACTGGGTCATCGAGTGAGGTGTCAAATGAAAGCTTTCCAAGCTTTCATCTGATTTTCAAAAATATATATAATGCAATACTTGCCATACTTTTCTTTGTATTAAATCGCGAACAATCGCTCTCCCTATCTGGAAAAGTACTGATCAAAAAATTTTGAAAAAAATTCTGGAATTTTCTCCACAGGGTGTAGATTGAACGAAAATTATCACGAGTGCATTATTATATTATTATTTTTAACAATTTATCTGGTATATAAAAAAACACGAATTTCAAGGTCATCAGTTTTTTCAGTAAAGATCGGAAAAGAACATTGTCGAAAACTTATTTGGGGTGTGTTTTGTGAAGTCACTGATCATTTTATACCTCCGTAACAAAAATTTTTATCTTAAAAGCAATTACCGTGCGGAACACTAATTGCGCAAGTCCAACTTGCACTTGAGCGGTTATTTCACTTTTAGTTTTATTTTTAATTACCGAGTAGTTTAAGAATAAACAAACAGTAAAAAAAAGTAAACTTCTATAGCTTCATAAATACTTTGGATTTAGTAATTAAGTAATTAACGCGTTAACATTGCCCTGCCAAACATACAACTTTTCAGCGATATCTATTCAGGAGAAGGTAGGAATCTTGCCTGATTTTTCGTCGTGGTAAATATACAAGGCTCTAAGAGATGGAGTGGTTAACTTTTGTATAGTTTCTATAGTGTTATGAAAATGTTTCTTGGAAAAAAAAGAATATAAAAACCGGAGTGCTCGTAAACTAAGCAAATTTTAAAAAGCGTTTCTGATTTGATTAAAAATAACCGGCCAATTGTAAGTAGGACTTACGCAATTAATGTTCCGGACGTTGATTGCTTTTAAGGGGTTACATATACCAGGAATTTTCAAAAATTCAATTTTGTACGGATTTTTATTCTCTATACTTCTAAGAATTATTAATTAAAAATATTTTTTAAGAAAATTCCATTCCGTTAGAAAGTTAGAGCCTTAAATGTGACCTGGCGTCGGTTTAGGACCGCTACCTGTGTCAATGCACTGTCTGCAATATTATTATCCTTTTAAATAAATTTCCATAAAATGCCCAGACGTTTTTTTAAATTTTTGTAAATAATTAAATGTAATTTTTTGGACGAGAATTGCAGACTAAAGTTTGAAACAGTAAATTTTTTATTTTTGAAAAAAAAACTTGGACAATTTTTAACTACTACATGATTTTACAAGATTAATTTTTATTTTTGCAGATTGGATTATTTTTTGTGAAGTTATCCTGCAGACAAAGTGGCACCATATTTTTCGTGAGTGATCCATTTAAACCGATAAAAAATAATGTTGACATTTAAAACATAAAAAAAAAAAATTTTTTCTTATAATTAAAGTAAAATGAAAATACTTGTTCGCCATTCTTTTGTATTATTCACTTAATAACATTTAAAATATTTTTTTTAAATATACATACTTCTTGCAGCATCCAGATGTACCAGGTGTACAAGTATGAAATGCGGATTTCAGACAACAGATGGTGCACCAATGCAGTTTGTGCTATAAAGATTTGACACTGCGCCATTTTGTTGTGTCATCAACAAGTGTCAGATGCGCACAAGTGATAAGTTGGAAAAGTGTGTGCATAGTGTTGTGTTGTGTTCAATATGTCGAAATTTATACCGAACAAAGAACATTCGCGGACAGCATTAATTTTTTGTTTTCATTTGAAGAAAACTGCTGTTGAATCATACCGATTACTTCGAGAAGCTTATGGTGAACATGCTCCATCGCAAGATCCGTGTTAACGATGGTTTCGGCGTTTCAAAAGTGGTGACTTCGATGTGGCAGACAAGGAACGTGGAAAACCGCCAAAAAAATACGAAGATGTGGAATTGCAAGCATTGTTGGACGAAGATGATTCGCAAACACAAAAACGACTCGCCGAGCAATTGGGCGTTAGTCAACAAGGTTTTCTAATCGGCTACGAGAGATGGGAAAGATTCAGAAGACCGGTAGATGGGTACCACATGAGTTGAACGACTGGCAAATGGAAAAGAGCAAAAACACGTGTGACATTTTGCTCGCTCGGTACAAAAGAAAGTCGTTTTTGCATCGTATAATTACAGGAGATGAAAAGTGGATTTATTTTGAGAATCCCAAGCGCAAAAAATCATGGGTAGACCCAGGCGCCCCATTCACATCGACCGCAAGACCCAATCGCTTTGGCGGAAAGACGATGCTTTGTGTTTGGTGGGACCAGAGGGGTGTGGTCTATTATGAGCTGTTAAAACCTGGGGGGGAAACGGTTAATACTAAACGTTACCAACAACAATTGACCGATTTGAACCGTTCGCGGCTTGAAAAAGGACAGAATACCGAAAGAGGCAACATAAAGTCATTTTTCTTCATGACAATGCTCCATCATATATGGCAAAACCAGCTCGTGACACGTTGGAAGCACTCAACTGGGAAGTTCTACCCCATGCGGCTTACTCACCAGACTTGGCTCCTTCCGATTACCACTTGTTTGCATCGACGGAACACGCAATTGGTGAGCAGCGCTTTGGTTCGTACGAAGATGTGAAAAAATGGCTCGATGAATGGTTCGCAGCAAAAGGGGAAGATTTTTACTGGCGTGGTATTCACAAATTGCCCAAAAGATGGGAAAAATGTATAACAAGCGATGGAGCATACTTTGAATAAAGCACTTTTTATCATTCTTCCGAATTTAACATGTTTTTTTAGAAAAAAAAATCCGCATTTCATACTTGTACACCTGGTATGTAACCGCTTAAAATAAAAATTTTTGTTACGGAGGTGTAAAATTATCAAGACTTCAAAAAAAACACACCTTAAATGAATTTTCAAGAAAGTTTTTTCCGATCTTTACTGAAAACTGATGACTTTGAAATTTTTGTTTTTTATATACCAGATAAATTATTAAAGGTAAAGCACTCGTAATAACTTTCGTACAATCTACACCCTGTGGAGAATATTCTAGTATTTTTTCAAAATTTTTTGATCAATACTTTTCGAGATAAGGAGGAAATTTTTTAAAAATAATACAAAGAAAAATGTGCGCAAGTATTACATTATATATATTTTTAAACTCGTGTTTTTACAAGCTTTCATTTGGCACTCCACTCGATGACATAGTATTTTTTTTCACTTCCGATTTTACCCTTGAAAACGCACCCCTTAAGTTAAAATTTAACTTTCAAAACTACACGGCTCTGATGGGGCCATATTAGTGCCAAATTTCAACTTTCTATGTCAAATAGTTTCGGAGAAAATCGGGTGTGACAGACGGACAAACAGACAACGAAGTGATCTTATAAGTGTTCCATATAGAACACTAAAAAGTTACAAGGCATCTAAAACAGACCCCTCCAGAACGGTATAAGACGTTTATAGGCTTAATGTGCACATCTGCGTACAAAGAGTAAAAAGTCCTGAGACTTTCCAGGAGAAGGCAGCAGAAACAAAAAAAAACATAATGATTTTCAGTTAGTGTCAACTCTCTCAGTTACAGCTGTTTAAGTTACGCTATTTATGATTTTTGCAAAACGAATAAAAAGAATCTCGTGGTTTGATTAAACATTGCTTTTTGATAGGAAAAAATATAGTGAGAACTCAAAAATAGCTCGAGAAGTATTATGGCACATCTGCTTTATCAACAACAACTATATGCCGATGATTTAGTGAACTTAAATGAGGTCGTACAAGTACCGATGATGCAACACGTTCAGGACGCCCAAACGAGGCAGTCACTGGAAAAAACACGAAAAAAATCCACTATATTGTCCTGAATGACCACAAACTGAAACTGAAAGAAACAACTGACATCGTGAAAGTATCAACAGAACTTGTGAAGCATATTTTGCATGAATATATGCATATGTGACCGATTGGCGCTCTTACGATTGATCAAAAACAAAAACGTGTGAAAGATTCAGAACGCCGCACCATTTCGGCGTAATCCAAAGGAGTTGTTGCATCGATTCGTAATAATGAACGAAACACGGATCCACCACTACAAGTCTGAGTCCAACAGAGTGTTCGCAGAGTAACTGGAACCGCATGAAATCAGACCAAGACTTCCAAAAACTAAAACATCAGCTCGAAAGGTTTTGATAAGTATTTTTTGGAATGTGCATGGAATACTACTGACCAACAATCACCATTACGTTGGTTTATTGGATCGCTTGAATGATGAAATCAGGAAAAAAAGGCCGCATTTAGCGAAGAAAAAAGTGTTGTTTCTCCAAGATAATGCGTCAGCTCGCAATTCCATAAAATAAATCGATGGTAAAATTGGACCAATTAGGCTATAAATTGCTTCCTTATTCGCCATATTAACCAGATCTGGCTGGCATTTAGCTCAAAAAAAGAAGTCGCATAGGAATTTATATAAAAGATCTCTGGAATAAGTGTATCGCTCTTGAAGAAAACTATCTTCTTCTTCTCTTAGTTCCTATCCGTTCCGGATGTTGGCAACCATATTAGCTATCATTACTTTATTGACTGCAGCTCTAAACAGCTGCGTTGTGGTCATTGAAAACCAAGTGCGAAGATTTTTGAGCCATGAAATTCTCCTTCTTCCAACACTCCTCTTTCCACACACCTTGCCCTGAAGTATATTTTGTAATAGACAAAATCTGTCCTCATTCCTCATAATGTGGCCGAGATATTGTAGTTTACGTTGCTTGATGGTATCTAGAACTTCTTTTTCTTTATTCATTCTTTGAAGAATTCTTTCGTTTGTGACCCGATCCGTCCATGACACTCCCAATATCCTTCGATACAGCCACATTTCAAAGGCTTCCAGCCTTTTACTTACTGCCTCTGTCAGGGTCCATGCCTCCACGCCATAAAATAAAATGGAGAACACATAGCAGCGTAGAAACCTTACTTTTGTTTCCATTGTCAAGTTATGATTTCTAAATATAGAGCTCATTTTGGTGAATACTGCTCTAGCCTTTTCGATACGATTTCTTATTTCTTGCGAGTGGTCCCACTGGTCATTGATGTTGGTGCCCAAGTATGTGTACTTATTTACTCTTTCAATGTTTATCTGATTGACTTTTAGTTGGCAATTAGGTAACTTGTTCTTACTAATCACCATTAGTTTTGTTTTACTTATGTTAATATCAAGACCCTATCTCTGACTGCAGTTCGTTACTCTGTTCATTAGTAAATTTAGGTCGTCTAGGTTATCGGTGAATATGACAGTGTCATCAGCGTATCGAATATTATTCATTCTCTCACCATTCAGTAGAATTCCGACATCAAGATCTGCCAGAGCCTCTTCAAATATCTGTTGGGAATAAATATTAAATAATAATGGAGATAATATGCATTCTTGTCTGACACCTCGACGGATTTTTATATCATCCGTACGGTCTTCTCCTATTCTCACATACGCCGATTGATTCCAATACAGGTTTTCAATGATTCTTATATCTTTATCATCCAGTCCTATGTTCTTCAGGATGCTTATCATCTTGTGGTGTTGCACTCTGTCAAACGCCTTTTGGTAATCCACAAAGCATGCATAGATGTCAACGTTCACGTCTCTACAGCGTTGAAATAATACTTGTACACTAAATAAAGCTTCACGTGTACCAACAGCGTTCCTAAAACCGAACTGTGTAGGAGATATCGGATCTTCACATAGTTTATATATTCTTCTATGAATTACTTTAAGGAACACTTTCAAAAGGTGGCTCATCAAACTAATCGTCCTATACTCTCCACATGTTTTAGCCCCAGGTTTTTTTGGTAGCGTTATGAATTCGGCCTTTATCCATTGAGAGGGAATGATTCCAGAATTGTAGACACGGTTGAACACTGATGTCAGCCATTTCACGTTCTCGTCATTTAAAAGCTTAAGAAATTCTATTTCTGTGTTGTCTGGGCCTGGTGTCTTGCCCTCTTTCACTGTTCTTATTGCACTCTTGACCTCTTCTTCGATAATGATCGGACCCGTATTCCCATCTATCATGCTAGGTTCTGGTCAATTGTCATAAAACAGTTACTCAATGTATCTTTTCCACGCGTTCATAATTTCGTCCCTATCCACTATGACCGATCCTTCCTCATCTACCAGCTTATTTGTTCTATTAGCTTTATTTTGTCTTGTTACTTCTCTCACTTTACGATAAACATTCAGATGGTCGTGTTTTCTCTGAAGAGTTTCTATTTCAACGCACTGTTCTTTTAGTTTGTCCTCTCCTTTACAATTCTGATCTTCCTGAGGATTTCTTTGTTAATCCTCCCATATTCTCCTGGATTACTTTTATAAAGCCGTCTTTTTCCATCAGTTGGAGAATTTCATCTGTCATCCACGAGTTTTTTTTTATTGTTTCAGGTTTTAATAGATCATCCTTGATGTCTTGAACTGTTATATTTAATTTTTCGATCTGCTCTTCCACAGTGGAGGAGTCCGTCATTCTAGTTAATTCGTTATTGATACTCTGTTCTACTTGTTCTCTTATCGTTGATATTTTTAACTTCCCCAGGTCATATCTCTTTTTTGATTGCTCTCTGATTCTCTTTAGTTTTGCTCTAAATGAGCCCACTAAGGGAACATGATCCGACTGCAAGTCAGCTCCTGGATATGTTTTTATGGCCGTACAGCTATTCCTGTATCTTTTATTTATAAGGATGTAGTCAATTTGATTCCTTACTATGTTATCAACAGAGTCCATAGGCGACTTCCATGTATACAGCCTACGTGGAGGAAGAGTGAAGAATGTGTTCAGCACTACCAATCCTTGCTCGTTTGCAAAGGTGCTGAGTTGTTCACCTCTATCGTCGAAGAAAACTATGTTGAAGAATAATGTCGATTTTTGGCAAAAACATTGTTTTTCTATAAAAGACTAGGGACTTTCCACCCCATCTATATAATCCATCTCGATTGTCGAAGTTTAAAAGATATACTTGCACAAATGTATTGATTATATTTTATACCTATAATCATGTATTTAGAACGATTTTATCAACTCTCCCATGTAGATAACTGCGTAAGAAGAACAGTAACATTTCCCTATCAAATAATGGCCAAACAGCTTTACGTGATTTTCCTTTTTATGGATAAGTATTTAACCTGAAAACGACTTTCAACATTGTCACATATTCGTGTAGATTAAAAAAAAAAAAGTTACTCCATAAAATTTATCAATTTATAACTCTCTCTGATACAAGCTAGGCTAAATTAAGAGCTTATCATACATTGAAGTTGTAATATTAATTTTCAATCACTTAAATTATTTTATCTTGTAAAGAAGTCGTAAAACATAAGATATAATAATTACGCTATTGGTAATAAATTTTTAACTACTTCGGTGAACTGTGTGATTAATATTACAGATAAGAGGAGTTTTTTTGTTCAATATTATTACATGCAAAGATAAGCAGTAATTTGCCCTTATCTATAAACTAGCGTCCTGTCTGTCTACAGACTTGTTTTCTTTACTATAATGGTTGGTATAATAATAATTTAAAATATTTTATTAGGCTCAGTCGTTGTAATGTATTCTAAAAACTAATTAGTACAATGTAAATAAGTAGTGTCATTCTTCGGTTGGAATGTTGGCAATCATTCTGGCTATTATTACTTTATCCACCGCAGCTCTGAAAAGACCGGTAGTATTTATTGAGAACCAATTTCGCAGATTGTTTAGCCAGTCTGCGTCCTGGCCTCCTTTTTCCAAAAATCTTTCCATGGAGTAATTGCTATAGTAATCCATATCTGTAGGAATTTCTCATTATGTGTCCTAAACACGCCAATTTTCCTACCTTAACAGTTTCAATAATTTCCAGTTTCTTGTGCATGCGACTTAAGACATCCTCGTTGGTAGTATGGTCAGTATAAAAAATTTTCAAAATTCTGCGATATAGCCATAATTAAAATGCCTCAAGTTTCTTAGAAGTGGTTTCAGTCAGCGTCCAAGATCCCATACCGCAAAAAGATCTTAGGAGATTATGCTCAATTTTATTGCCGAGCTTTTGAAGAGTGATGCCATTTTAAGAAAACACTGCTCTAGCTTTTTCGATACGGCAACGAGTTTCCTGCGAATAATCCCACTATTCGTTTATCATGTTACCTAGATATGGATATTGTGGAGTTCTTTGTAGTTGTTGAATATTAACCATCAAAAGGTAGCAGGAACCGGAGACTTGCTGATTACCTTGTACATTGTTTTGTTGATATTAAGTTCGAAGCCGTATCGATTACTGACTTCGTTTACTTTGTCATAAGAGTTTGTAGATCCTTTAAGTTATCAGCCATAACCGCCGTATCGTCAGCATACCGAATATTATTTGTTCGCTCCCCATTAAGCAGTATTCCTTCATCAACCTCTTCTACTGCCTCTCTGCAGATTTGCTCACAGTATATATTAAACAATAGTGGAGACAAGACATAACCTTGCCTCACTCCACGCTTAATCGATATTGCTTCTAAACGCTCCCCTTCTGCTTTAATAAACACCATCTAGTTCCAGTAGAGGTTGCCAATAATCCACAGATCCTTCTCATCTAGCCCAAGGTTTTATAGAATCCCGACCATTTTATGATGTTGGACTCTATCAAAGGCCTTTTGATAGACGATCTGGCACAACTATACAACACAATTGACGTCTTTCATCGCTGAATCTAAACCTTCATAGAAAAAAGGCCTCCCTGGTTCCCATGGCATTACGAAAACCGAACTGTGTAGCTGACATGTTTTCTTCACACAACTTTTATATTCTTCTGTGAATGATTTTCAGAAATGTTTTTAAAAGATGGCTAATGTGGCTAATTGTTCGATATTCTCCGCATTTTTTAGCGTCTGCATTTTTTGGGATCGTTATAAACTCAGACTTTAACCAGCTTTTTGCTATTCTGCCTAAATCATAGATTTTATTGTAGAAAACCGTAAGTCACTCAACTCCATCCTCATCTAAGAGCTTAAGAAATTCCCCGTGGAATTCATCGGGACCGGTGATTTTTCCATTTTTTAGTTGATTTATTGCAGTGCTCACTGGATCGATGGTAATACACGATCCAAACAAGTTTATTGAACATGGTGGCTGATTTGGTCTTGTATCAGAAAATAAGTCTGTAATATAGTCTTGCCATATCTTCAGCTTATTCTCTTTATCGATAACAACATTTCCTTGTTGATCTATTAAACGTCCATTTGATTCCGTTCTTCATTTACCAGTTAAATCTTTGATTTTTCGATAGATATTAAAGATATCAGTAGTAGTGTCATAGTAAACATAAAAGACAGTAGCGACAGTCCGACTCGGCACTTTTAGTCTCAAGAGGTTCGAGTTTGTAATGATCATATTGCTGGTATGATGCCCGCGAATTTTTGAAATATTCAAATTCTTTCTTTTAAGAAAAATCCTATTCTGTTGAATAAAAATGATTGAAAGGAAGAAAAAAACGAGAAAACTTTTTTTGGAAACATTTTTTATCAAGTTCTTTTTAAAATAGATATACCAAAAATAGGTAAAAAATACACAACAAAAATATATTAGGCTCCAACGCTTTTTGCATATTATTCATTTAAATATCTCATTGTTGAATTTATATTTCTCAACTATTTTAGATATTGTCTGGGGAGAAAAAAATGTTCATTTTAAGAATATATCTCTGCATCCCTTCAGCGTCGCGCGTATAATGTCAACAATCATTCTCCTTATATTTCAGCGAATCTCAGTAATCTGGAGAGATTGGAAATAATTTTAATTATCATTTTAAGATGAGATCATCTTTCTTCTGAACACACTTTTTGCTCCATTTTAACAGAAGTTAAATCTAATATGTATAATAATTTTCATACAACTAATGACTTTTTGTGCCTATATACTACTTATATAAAGAAATTAAATCCTTGCACTGATTTATTCAAAATCATTCCTGCTGGAGAATTACTACTTTTGCATGCCCAGATTGAGTTTTGAAAGTTTGGTTAGCGAATTTTAGCGGATAATATAAATTAATTCTAGCAAATATTCTACCCTGAACCAGACAAAAAATACCAGTGGAATAACATAAACCTATACCACCATCATCTGTTTTACAAATAAAATGTATCTCTAATATGAAAACACAATTATCATAATCTTTATATAATATATTGCATAATAGAAATGAAGAATTGATAAATTACCTTTTAGGATATTTGGGAAACCTAAAGAAACTAACCCCTTTGAATATACCACATATATTTTTACAAGCACTAACTGCACAACAAAAACTTCCTCTTGACATCTTTTTTAGAATTATTTTCAGTTATAACGTCAAACGAGTCATTTACTTATTGGAAAATTATTAATAATGAATTTCGGAGCACGTTATAAAAAGATTCTTCTTAAAATCAAGATGTAAACACAACCAGCGACCGCGCTAGAAGCCATGTTGTTGGTATGATAGTGGACGCATGCGTGATAAAAAACAACACAAAGGCAAATCCTTCTACAAGAAAGGTATAGAAGTGTTGGAAAAGCGTTGGACTGATTGTATCGCTCGTGAAGGAAACTTTGTTGATGAATAAAGTCGAATTTTGCAAAAAAAATGTGTTTTAAGCAGCTAGACCAAGAACTTTTCAGCCTACGTCTTACGTTCAATGTTTATTCTATTGTTAATAGAGGTTCACACAATGTATCATTTCAATTTAACCAGCATGAGTGTTAGTATTATGTAACATACGGTATGTGTTTTTGGCACTGGTTATGGCCAACTGGCCTTATATAACACATGGCGAAGTTAAAGCATTAACTTTTTACTTTATTATTATCATCAATAAAAAAATGCTTTTTTTATTCATTGACTGCAATTTTTTTCTATTTTCTGATTTTATAATTATTAATAATACTTATTCTAACTTTAGCACTGAGTCCCCCAATAAATTATTGGATATAGTTTCAGCGACGTTTGCTATGTTTTATATTTATGGTGGTAGTGTATACAATACTTGTAAAATTGTAAAGGATGTAGAGTTCCGATTTCACATCGAAAATTTGAAAAATATATTTCATATAAAACAATTACAATTCTTGAACCACTACTTACCTAGGTTTTTTTGTAGTCTTTCATGAAATTTTGAACTGTGATATTTCGGATCTTCTACCGGCTTTAATCATTCATTTTTAAAATTTTTTATATTTCTTCTTTTTGCTTGTTCTAAACTTTTTTTTGAAATTAAAACCTTTTCAGTTGCTGATGTTGAGGAACATTTGGTAGATTTGAAGCTTTAGGCATGAGGTCTATGTGGTTTTCCGTTTACAAGTTTACTGTCGCTTGAACGCCGATGCTAAATCAGGAGAAAACAACTGGTTTCTCATGTTATCGTAAAACGGGCAGTAGATTTTTTTATGAATTTTTCTCTGTATTCTTCGCCACTAATTGTGCCCGTTGTTACGAAAAAGCTGTTTTGCATTCCACACTGCCTGAAAAACATTCCAATTAAATATATTACTTTAGTTTTATTGTTCTAATTGTACCGCTTCTAAGTCACCTGCCTAGCAGACAGCATTATATGTGTCCTACTTAGAAATAACACACGACTAACGCGACGAGAGCGATTTTTGAAGCGACTATAACGATCAAATGTCTAGAGTTTGTTAGACTATGAGCAACACTCGCTTGTAATCTTTAGCAAAAATTACATCCTGTCAACGAACAATTGTAAATAAATATATAGAGCACTAGTTAGCATAAATAAACTTATGATCGTAATTTCATCTTTCTGTTACACCATTTTTAATTTTAATTCAATTAATTAATTATTAATTAATCAATTATTATTCATTAATTACGCATCAGTTATAGATCTTAAAACGCTCTAACACTATTTAAATTTTAATGAATAAATTCAAAATTACTGTCTTTTTAAATTTAATTTAC
The DNA here is from genome assembly GCA_019049505.1 of Pachyrhynchus sulphureomaculatus. NCBI lineage: Eukaryota > Metazoa > Arthropoda > Insecta > Coleoptera > Curculionidae > Pachyrhynchus > Pachyrhynchus sulphureomaculatus. Next base: position 187,636,713 of record CM032454.1, read on the forward strand.
AGATGACTAATACACTAGTGAGCAAAAAATCGACTCAAACAACTTTGCTTCATTTAACACCGATCCTTAAATTTAATTTTCAAACATATAAAATATTGATTTTGATTTTTATCAATAAATTTATTTGTTAAACTTAAAATTTTTTAAAATTTTTGCATTCTCTTATCCCTATTTTTCAATCCTTGTTCTCCTTGTTTCCCCTTTCAATCACTTTAATCAGTAAAAAGCATGAGGAATGCTATGGAATTTAGTATCATTAGAAAGAGAATAGAACGGAATTTCAAATGATACTAAAATCCGTAAAAATATATGAACACTAAATCCTAGGATCCGTGTTAAATAAAGCCAAATAGTTTTAATCGATTTTTTTGCTCATCAGTATATATTTTCACCATTTTTTGCTTTTCACAAATTGTACTGTAAAAAGAAAAGAAATGGTATATACAGTTTTTTATTATAATACCTTCATTTTATTTTTAAATTCTTTTTATGAATATAATAAAACACAATGAAAGAAACAGAAAATTTTGTTTGCTTATCCTTTTTATATATTTCTTAGTTTTTTTCTTGGGTTTAAATTCGCAGGTTAACTTTTAACGTTCTATTTATAATTCGCCGTTGTTTTACGGCATTTTTAAATTTTATTTAATACTAGCTGTACCCACGGCTCCGCTCGCGTAGATTATAGAATTATCATTTAGGTCTTTTTGCAAGAGAACGCGCTGGTGGCAAACGGTTTTTCGACTTGATTCACTATTATCGTCACTACTTATTCCTTATGTTACCTAACGTAACAAAACATATATTAAAACCTATATATATATATATATATATATATATATATATATATATATATATATATATATATATATATATATATATATATATATATATATATTCTTCTTCTTTTAGTCATTCTCTATCCTTTGGATCTAGGCCTCTCTCATGTGCTTCCATATGTCTCTTTTTTGTACAATTTGATACCAATTGAGCCCCGCAGATCTTTTACCAACTTTGTTGGGGTCTGCCAGTACTTCTTTTTTTTCCCCCATGGGCCCCATCTGGTCAGTTTTCCGCTCCAGTTATCAGTATTTCTGGCCACATGGCCAGCCCAGTTCTACTTAAGGAAAGATATCCGCTCAATTATATATATATATATATATATATATATATATATATATATATATATATATATACATATATATATATATATATATATATATATATATATATATATAGGGTGGGCCATTTAAAAGTTTAAATTTAAAAATGCAATAAAACAAAAATGGTTTGAAATTTTGCCAAATTTATTTTTTGGTTGTGAAGTACAATTGTTCCGGTTAGAGATGGAATATTATTTCATTCATATGGCTGCCGCGGCTGGCCTCACAGAACCCCATTCGATCGGACCAATTTTCGAGCACTTTTTCGAGTGTATGGGGTCGTATCTCGGCAATGGCATCACGAATGTTGGCCTTCAAATGCTCAATTGTCTCTGGTTTGTCGGCATAACACTTGTCTTTAACGGCGCCCCACAGAAAATAGTCCAACGGTGTCAAATCGCAGCTTCTTGGCGGCCAATTGACATCACCATTTCGGCTAATTAAACGGCCATCAAACGTTTAACGCAATAAATCGATTGTGGTATGAGATGGAGATGTGTGGCAAGTTGCACCATCCTGTTGAAACCAAACATCGTTCACATCAGTACCATGAAGAGCGGGCACAAAAAAATCGGTTATCATGGTGCGATAGGGTGTCTCCATTGACCGTAATGATGAAAATGAGCTTCATCCGAAAAGATGATTTTTTTGGCAAAATCGACATCATCGTGCAGTTTCTCGTTGGTCCATCTAGCGAAGCGAAAACGAAGCGGATGGTCATGCGGCTTCAACTCTTGAACCAATTGAACTTTGTAAGGCGTCATACCGAGATCTTTTCGCAAAATTCGACGTAAACTGGTGCGTGGAATGTTCAATTCTTGAGAACGATGATGAGTTGATGTTGATGGATTCTCACGCACACTCTCAGCCACAGCTTCGATATTTTCGGGTGTACGCACTGTACGAGCACGCTCACGTCTTGGCGCATCAACAATGAAACCAGTTTCACGAACTTTAGCAATAAACTTGGGTATACCGGGCACTGTTGGTCCTTCTCTGCGATCAAATTTTGTACGAGATTTTCGTGCGATTTCCGACCAATTGTCTTTGTTTTGGAAATAAATTTCCAATAAATCCCAACGTTGCTCAAGCGTAAATCGATTCATTTCGTTCAGTGGAGATAATATACTGAATTTTTGTGACAGAATAGAATGACATAAGTATTGCCAGATTCGAAATAACCGGTGGTTCAGATTTAAACCGATAGATGGCCCACCCTTTATATATATATATATATATATATATATATATATATATATATATATATATATATATATATATATATATATATATATATATATATATATATATATATATATATATATATATATATATATAAATATATATATATATATATATACATAGATACATAGACAAGTTGGTATAAGTAGGATCAGTTTAAATTTATGATCGTCTTCATCTACTTTCTATTATACCGTTTTTAATTATAATTGAATTAATTAATTAATTAATTGTTATTAATTAATTACACATCAATTAATATACATCAGTTTTAGATCTTAAAACACTCTTACAATATTTTAATTTTAATAAATAAATTCAAAATCACTCTCTTTTATAATTAGTTTACAAATTACTAATATATTTTTTCCATTTTTTGGTTTCTACAAATTGTACTGCCTAAAGAAGAAAAAACGACATATAAAATTTTTTATGAATACTGAATAATGAAAACAGTGAAGAAACAGAAAAATTTTGTTTACTTAATCTTTTTTTTCTTGGGTTTAGATTCGCAGGTTAGTTTTTAAAGTTCAATTTACGTATATGTCGCCATTGTTTCAAGGCATATTCAAATTTTATTTAACAGAAGATTATCAATCCTAGAAACAATATACTATAGCTGTATAGTAATATAGAAAATAATATGTAAAACTATAAAACAATTACAACTGTTATATTTGATAACATAACAAAACTGATCATTTTTTGTGTTCCGTACGGAACACTTATAAGATCATTTCGGTGTCTGTCCGTGTGTCTGTCACACCCGATTTTTTCCGAAACTATTTAACATAGAAAGTTGAAATTTCGTATTAATACGGAATTGATGGCCCCATTAGAGCTGTGTAATTTTGAAAGTTAAATTTTGACTTAAAAGAGTTAATTTTGGGGGTGTGAAATCAGAAGCGAAAAAAAAAATTTACCAGGTCATCGAGAGGGGGTGTCAAATGAAGGCTTGTGAAAACAAGAGTTAAAAAATATATATAATGTAATACTTGCGCACACTTTTCCTCGTATTAGTTAAAATGCAACAATATTTTGAAAATTAAAGAGCTTCATATATTGAAACGGGTAACTCCTGTAAAAAAGGATTGCGCCGTCATTGGGAGACACTTTGCTATTCGTGAATGACAGAGAGAGAGTTTTTTCAGATGAGCTGAAGAAAGACGGTACACCTTCAACTATCAAAAACAATATGTCACGTTACATTATTAAACGCGCTACAAAAATTAATGTTTTTTTTTAGTGGAATATTGCAAATTAACACAGAAAGCATCCTAATTATTTTTTTTTATTGATGTCATCTAAGTTTAGGAATAATTAGTTTTCATTACAGTTTGCTTAATTAAACAAATATAGTGTTACATCTAACTTTTAACCCTCAGTGGATGTGTTCAATATATTTCTTAACATGGATTTAGTTATTGCTGAGGAAAATCCCTTCTATCTTACTTGATTTGAATCATACAATTATTGAAAAATGCAGTGATGTAGATATTCACCAGACAGAATTAGTTCTACGCATTAACAGTATATAGCAATGGTTTTCTACAATTCCTCTTGCTGCAGAAATATACCAGTATTGAGCATAACAACATAAAAATTAGAAATTCATAAAAATAATTTTGGTATCTTTTTGAATCAATACAGGAACAAAACTAATGAAAATAAATTAAAATAGACAGTAAGTACTTAATTAACTTTCAAAAACTTAAATTATAGCATTTAAATACGAAACTTTACCGGCGAGACATTCTAATAACACAATTTAAAACTAAATTTTAATTCAAATCAACTTAATAAAAATCCCAGTAGTGACAAGTTATTTCGTGCCATTCTAAAAGCATTAGCTTTCATCTTATTGCAGCTTCAGTTGCTGAAACTCGGAATTTAACTGTTTTACTCACAGCAGTGTTTCGCAGCTGGGGATCACTTAATATCAACGAACGAAACTTAAGTTTTGAAACTTTTCGGCAATGTCGTTCAACAAATTTTCGTTATTTTAGATTTAATTGGGTCATATGCTTATCACGAATCGGGATATTTATTTTCCTCCTTTTTCTATGTTTATTAAATTTACTAGAAAAGATCAAAATGTGCTGGTAATGCGGCAACACCGAATAGTACAGTACATGAATTGTTAACATAACCTGAGCATAAATTTCTTTTAAACTGCTGCTACGAATCGGTTAAGTTATTATCTATATTAGCTTAATAACATTACAATATAATCTTGCAATAGTTCTAATTCATGATGGCATATTTATCTTTCTTTTCCGTGCTCTCTCAAAATTACATTAATAACATACTGACTTGAGTTACGGACCTGCATCATTTAATTTAGTTTTTAGAGTAACAAAATTTTTGAGCATTTGTTGGTAAGTTGTAATGATTAAAAAAGTGATAAAAATGGGAAATTCACAGTAGTTCATGATACCTTATTTATATTAGGTCTCGACTCTGTAGATCTTAAAGTCCAAAAACAAGTTGAGCAAAAAAAAGAGTTTCTGAGCTATTTACAACTGAAACCTGCACACTCAACTTTTTTTCTTCTTACGACGCCGTCTCCTCACGAGGTTGGCGATCCATATAGCCTTTAGAAACTGCTGCTCGAAAAATATCACTCGAAGCACATCCAAACCCCTTCTCATGTTCTTCAGCCAAGAATTCTGTAGTCTTCCGACCGATCGTTTACCCTTTATTTTGCCTTCAATAATTAGACGTAGTAATTGGTACTTTGGGCCCCTCATTATATGTCTGAAGTATTGAGTTTTTCTTATTTTTATGGTTATTAGTAATTCATTCATTTTGTTTATTCTTTCCAGTACTTCTGTGTTTTTTTATTTTCTGTACTCAGGAGATGCGAAGAAGGCATCTATAAATGTATATTTCAAAAGATTCCAGTCGGTTCTCTGAGCCAGGGTCACATCCATAGAGTAGCACGGAGAATACATACGCTTTCACCATTCTCATTCAGAGTTCGAGACTGAGACTTGTGCGATGGAAAAATTTATTCATACTCATGTTACTCAGTCCTGTTCGATTCAGGAATACATTGCCAAGGGCTTGAAGGTGGTTATTAATTTCCTCTCTTAGATTATCTATAATTCCGGTCTCCGAGTCTTTAGTCTTGGTGTTCAAAACATGGTAAAGTTTCCAAGATTTACTTGCTGCCAGTTTTGCAGCTTTGATACGAACGCCTGGATAATACCTCTGAAGTGAATAATGTGCGTTTCCTTACCCTGCAGTTTCAGGTAACAAGTTTATATTCGGAAGTTTAAATGCGCAGCTGAATAACTGAAGACTGTCCTCTACGGCTCTGCTCGTTGCTTATATATCAGTTGGCAATACTTTTCGATTATTCTTAGCTCGACGGAACGTCAAGCTGTCCGTCTCGAAACTTCTCTCTTTTACACGCGTCTTCGAGAGGCTACGGAGTGTCGCGATCGCTGCGGACTACCCGACTAGCTTGCCCAGTCCTATTTCGCCAGGCATAAGGAGAGGTGCATGCACCCAGCCGTCCACTGATTACGTCGCATATGTCATGTGTTGCCGAGAATAAATAAATTATTAACATTTTAACACCTACCTTTAAATTTTAAAATTTAATTTTGGTTTTTTAAAATTGATAACCGGCGACCCTCCAAAAAACCCAAGGCGATCCCCTTGTGGGTCGCGACCCACCGGCTGGGAACCAACGCCTTAAAGCATTACTCGAAAACTAGATTTCTTTTCTACCATAATTAGTACAAGAGTAACGAATTTCAAATTGGTATCTCATTTCATTCGACAGTTATCCTACCTATATACCGACAAACATATCGATGAAAATGTATTTCTTTATCTAAGAAACCTAAAACGTTAAGAAATCTCGAAGAGTGATGTTGTCACAAATACAGTACGTCTCTTAGTAGGAGAAGTAATATCCGTTTAGCATCGATTTCCACCTGACTTTACCGTAATAGTTTCTTTTATTTATATTAAACTGTTTTCTCCGTGTAAACAGTCAACATCTTAGTTTAGTAATTATTTTAATAAACCCAAAATAAACGCGGACAATAAATCATCAATTAGACATAACAATCCAACTTCTTAATACTTACCTAAATTGAAATAATAATAAATAAATGTTTAAATAAACATTTGGCTTCTCTCACAATTAGGTACCTAGCTTGCACAACAAAAGCTCATTCATTCTACCTACTAGTGCTACTTCCCAAACGTGAAGTAACCCAAATTTGGATAATATCAATGAGAAGAAGTACGCTAGAGCATATAGGATATTATATCAGTTTCTTAATATGTATTAAGAGTTTAAGGCATCTGGTCCATCAGATATTAGAGAGATTTTGCAACGCTTATTTTGGCAGGGGGGTCTTTATCTTCATTTGAAGCATGCGCAATAGTAAACGAAAGAGAATATATTGTGTGGAATGTCCTTTTTAAGGCTCTTGAAGTCAAAGAATCTGAAAACTACATTGTTTCGACTGTATTTCCAATTTCAGTAGAAATTGAATGTAAAGGCTTAGTCCGTCTAGACGTTATAGATTTTTATTAAAATAGAACTAATAACACAGATCTGCAAAAAAAAATATTTTTTTTTCAGATCTTTTTTTAGTCTACTGAATCCAAAAATGATCTACATTTCTCTCCATCACGTACAGTTTTTTTTGTAGATACAAGGTGTTTGCATAAAAAAAGCATAGTATAAATGAAAAAACCACCATTTTACTACAATGAACTAAACAATATTTCTTATAATTAAACAACCAATTTCTTCATGAAATGTACTTAACATTCTGTGTTCATACTTTTGCCTATGAAACCTTTTCTTCTTCTCTTTGATACTTTTCCGAACACGCTTCCGCTTTTTATTTTCTGTTCCTCAACAACAGTCAGCTAACATATTCCATAGCATCTTCTTTGATAGCGTCTCTCGATATCACGAACATCCTGGTGAAAAATTACACCCTGCTCTTCACTGAAGGCTAACAAGTTTTTGAAAAAATAGTCGACATGGGAGTGTAAGAAATGAACTTTTACTCTTATCTTGAATCCTTGAGCTTTATACGCAGCCAAACATGCGTTGTATAATGGTTTTGTCGTGAGGATCTTCAGTATTACCCAAAAACTTGTGCACTACATCTTTGAAAGAGTCCCACGCTTTTTTTTCTTTTTCTCCCATTGTTTCTGAAAAGAGGGGATCGAATAATAGTTTTCGTATGTCGAGGCCAGTAAAAACTCGCTCCCTCAACTTGGCTTCAGACAGCTTAGGAAACTTAGAACACGGATATCTGAAACATTCCCCATCTTTTGATGAGCTTCATAAGCCCCAGTTTAAAATGAAGAGGTGGTAATAAAAACCTTTTCAGGAGGAACAAAGAGAACCTCAGAATTAATGACGTTATTTTCGCCAGGGGTTAGGGCGTCTCGAAGTGGTCAGTAAGTTTTTGTCCAATGAAAATCTCTGGCTCGACTGTCCCTCAAGGTATAACCTGCCTCCTGGCCCAACATCATGGTTAATATTTTGAAGTCTCCACACAAATCATCCAGCGATGTTCTTGATATTTTATTTTCTAAAGAATCATTGTCAAATCGTTATAGTTTTCCTCCAAATTCACCGAGTGTTCTACAGGAAGTGATGCAAATTTATTCCCATTATGCAGCAAGGCTGCTTTGAGGCTTGTTTTTGACGAATCAACGAATAGGCGCCACTCAGATGAATCATATTCTATTTTAAAACACTTCATTAGCCCTTGAACATCACTAAAAAAATGAGATTTCCCACGAAAATGAGGTTCCGGGTGACAGCAGGTTTTTATTTTTTAGTCTTGACCCCAGCAATTCGGCAACAGAAAAAAGTTGGGGTCCCTCATCATCAAAAAAAATCTGAACTAGATTCGTCCTGGGAAGGTAATGTGTTTCCGTCCTCAGAATTACTCAGGATATCATCCAAACTGGAAGGTGGGTGTGGAACTGGTATTTCAGAGCTATGAGGCACTGGACAAATAGCTGAATTAAGGTTTGGGTAAGATATTTTCTTTTTACTTTTTGTATTGAAACCTTTCACATCTACCGAACGGAAATAGCAGTAGGTAGTGTGGTTTTGCGGTTCACGCCACATCATAGGAATGCCAAAACGAAATGAGTGTTTCTTACCCTTAAACCACAAACGAACGTCTTCCTCGCAGCTTCTGCACACCTTATGAGGGGCCCAGGTTTTGTCTTGATCCCCAAGTTTCAATTGAAGTAAGCAAAATACACTTTCTTCACGAAATCACTTATGATTCTTTGTTGACTTTTAACAGTGTATTCACCACAAAAGTTGTCAGGAGTAATAACACAATCTCTTAGAGCCATAATATATAACTAAAAACATGAGCACAGTCACGTTTGAATACAAAATGTAAACTGAGTGTGGCTTATACAACCAAAATCTTGAACGGCAACGTCTTGCCGAGCTCTGCTCTAAATGAAACTGAAGATGGAATTTTTCGAGTATTTTTCCAGGTGTTAGTAAGTAAAAATCTATAAGAAACAGTATAAAAATCCTGTGCAGTTTTTTAGCTGCAGGCCTGTGTAATATGACAGGCACTGCCACCACCAAACAGATCAACAGAAGTTACGAGTCTTGTTAGTAAAGACTAAAAGAAATATCTCTCTGCATATAAATTAGAAAAGATCTCTATTTCTAATGTATCCTCGTTGAATAACATACTACGTGGTGCATGACAGGCCTGATGAACACATGTCAAGTTAGTTAAAGATTTTAAAATATTTGGTTCGCTCTGTGTAATGTTGAATTACGTACTTTTCTACTTTCTTCTTATAGGTGTTCGGTCAGTTATATAGTAAGTTTATTTGATTTTAAACGACGTGTGTATTATACATATGGAGAAACGTACATCGTAATCACCTTCGGCTTTATTAAAACAAATCTTACATATATTCAAGAAAAGTGGAATACCTGCTAAACATGGGGAATTTTCAAAATTTTATTTCCTGACGTTATAAGTATTTATGTTGGTAGTATGCGCTACTATCATAACGAATCTTGATGACATTAGCCCTATAAACATTGCAAAAATATACTTATTTTGGTCCTAAACACTGTTCTGTACTGCTTGCTCATGACTAAAGATATGCGGATAAATTGGAAGAATTGATATAATTCTTCCATATAACCTAAGTGGTCACAGGGATTTTAGAAGACCAAGAAATTGGTCCATTTCGCCTTACTTATTGGTTGACAAAATCCATATTTTAATAATCGGTAGTTTTGTATATATATATATTATATATATATATATATATATATATATATTATATATATATATATATATATATATATATATATATATATATATATATATATATATATATATATATATATATATATATGTGGATCCACCATCGTGTATATACCACATTACTTATCAGGTATTACCAACAGAATTAATAACACAGCCACACGAAAAAAAATCATCCCTAGGAGGAGACGGAACTATCCCCTGGAATTGATGGATTTTAAAAGTTCTAGCATCTGAGAAAAAAAATACAGGTTTTTGTACTTTCAAGCAGGATGGACCAATACAGCTTGTATTATTTTTTTTCAGATGCTAGAACTTCTAAGATCCATCAATTCCAGGGGAAGGTTCCCATTTCCTCCTAAGGATGATGTTCGGCCTTATTGCAGTCAAGGATGCCAGATATTGTCTTCAGACAGCGTATCATAAAACGTATTTTGATGAAGCTAGACACCAAAAAGGCTTCTGGCGCTGACGGAATACCTGCCATAGTTCTCAAGAACTGTGCAAGGGAACTAACACCAGTTTTCTGTAGACTTTTCAACCTATCCTACAGAAAGGGAATATTTCCTTCCTGCTGGAAATGTGCCACAGTTCAGCCGATACCTAAAAAGGCAAGAAGACCTTGCCAAATAACTACCGACCAATCGCACTACTCTCAATAATATCGAAAGTCATGGAAAAGGCTATTAATCAGCATCTTCTAAAAATATCTTGAAGGATTCAACATTATTAGTGATCACCAATATGGCTTTCGTAAAAAATAGATCAACAGGAGATCTTCTGACTTATGTAAACACATGTTTGGAACAACGCAATTGAACACTTTGGAGAATCTCGAGCGGTTGCTCTTGACATATCCAAGGCATTTGACCGTGTTTGGCACGATGGGCTGTTGGCTAAGTTACGTTCTTATGGTATGTCTGAAAAGTTCTGTTTGTGGCTCTCATGTTTCGTCAGAGAGCGTTCTTTACGAGTGGCAGTCGACGGATTTCTTTCTAACACCTTCACTATCAACGCCGGTGTGCCCTAAGGTACTATCTCCTACTCTCTTCCTTATTTATATTAACGATCTGCTGGATAGGACCGAGAATCCAATCTACAGCTTTGCAGATGACAGTACACTTATCTCTTCATTCACTTTGAATGCTCGAACGTCGACTGCTCGGACGAATATCCGCAGACAGCAGGAAGTCATTCAACTTAATAAAGACCTGGAAGAAATTCTGTCTTGGGGTGACAGTAACCAAGTGGAATTTAAACGCTACAAAAACCCAGGCGGCAGTTTTTTCTAAAAGGGTTAACGTTGCAGAACCCGACATAGTTATGTCGGGGCACTCCATCCCTTTAACATCGTCACTCAATCTGTTAGGCGTTAATTTGGGAGCAAATATGTCCTGGCATGAACATGTTGCAGGCATAGCAAGGAGAGCTTCTCAAAAGTTGGGAATATTGTTTCGAACCAGAAAGCTTTACACTCCACAACAACTGTTAATTCTTTACAAAGCTCAAATTCGACCAACTATGGAATACTGCTCCCATGTTTGGAGCTCCGCTCCCAAACATACACTGCATTTGTTGGATTCTATCCAGAGAAGAGCTGTTCGTCTGATTGGACACCCGGAACTGACCGACGGCCTTGATTCGCTGGAACATCGAAGAACGGTTGGCGACTTGAGCCTATTCTACAAGTACTTTCATGGAAAGTGTTCGAAGGATGTGGCCCGCTTAATTCCTCCCAGAGCGGTGCATGTTAGGAGTACACGTCGCGCTAATACTTCACATTCGTATGAGGTTCAGCTTGTTACTCCTCGTACAACGCTTTTCAAGCAGTCTTTTATATGGAGAACATCATACCTTTGGAATAGTTTGCCCAGGACTGTGTTTCCCATCGAGTACAATCTACAGCGATTCAAGAACAACGTGAATCGCTTTCTCCGCACACGTGTCGCTCCTGTAGCGCTTTAGGGATTTCCCTGTAGCACGTGTGCTAGACCCATAAAAAAAAAAAAAAAAAAAAAAAAAAAAAAAAATTAGGAAGATGTCTCGAATGTTTGGCACAATGAGATAAAAGTACTTGATCCTTTCCGAATTTCAACAAAATCCTTGTGCATCATTAGAGCGTAGGGATAGTTTCTACCACCTTTTAAGCGTAGTTTATAGTAGTGTGTCGGTGGTTCAAGCAAATCTACGCCATATTTGTTCACCCTGCCTAGAACTACAAAAGCTTGAACTTTTTTAGTCGTTATTGAAACTTATGAGATACCTCCGTACGTGGGGGTGGTTTTTATACTCTACAAGGGTGAGTCTCAACCCTTTAAGAGTAATGTCTGGTTGTCACACCAGATTCAGATATTTTGTCCTAAGCGCTACAAGAATTTGTCCTTGGTACATGTTATTTAAACTCACATGCGTTATTTCAGTTTTAGGATACTTTTCACCCCCTATAACGGTGGATTTTGGTTTAATTAATAGAAATAGCTTGCTGTGGTTTAAATACATATTCTCTTCTCTAGACCATAAAATATCTACCTACTATTAAGAATCATTACATTATTATTATAGTTTTTTATAGTTGTGAAGGAAAATATAGTAAAACGACTAAATATGTGTATTCAAGTAGACAGGCATATTTTTGAACATTTATTACGTCATAATAATTAACCATTAGATAAGTTAAACTACATTAAAATTATTATTAACTATTTGTTTATGTTTTCACAATAGCGTAAGTGTATTAAAAACAAGGGTGAAGATTGAAAAATTCAAAATAAATCGAAAACTATTAGAAAATAGGTATATGACATACTTAATAAAAGTTGGATGGTTTTGTAAAATCTATCAGGAAAAAATAATAATATATAGGGTGTGCCATTTAAAAAAAATAATTGAGATTTTTCAATTTAAAATAGTCGAAATGTATAAATTTATTTTGAATATCCTGTAGCATCTTACTCAAATTTCATTACGTATATCTTTTTTTTCATCTCAATAGAACGCTCGTACCATTTATGAGTATTCCACCGTCAGAAACAATGGCGCTACTGGCAATTCTTTACAAAACTGAAAACTAGTATTTAAAAAAAAAATCGAATAATATATGAATATTAGAAAAACTACTAGCTTTGGGTATATAACAATATTAATAAAAAAGTTATAAAATTTCAGGCAGAGTTTAAAAATAAATTAGAAAATAGGATGTTCTATTTAAAGAAAAACATATATATCGGCCACACTCTTTTCAAGTACCCTGTATACTCAAAAATAATTTTAAACTGTGCACCTTAACATTCCCTAAAACTATTGTAACATATTTAACATTTTTTCGTCATTCCTGAAACAAATGAGATAAGGAACTTTACTCTATCGTTGACTCACCCTGTACAATCGCCTACTGCATCAATAAACGCTTGGCATATTCCAGGCATGCTGTCGAGATTTTCTGCATACTCGGCAAATTTTTCGAAACTCGCGAGATCACTTAGTCAAAATCCTCATAGTCTTTCCTCTGAGCTTTCTCTTTACGAGAGACCAAACGTTTTCAATAGGGTTGACGTCCGGCAATTATGAGGGCTACTCTAGTATCTTATCGTGGGCCCAAACTAGCCGCTTCGGGACGTTATTTTCACCCAGCAAAGGTTTCTTAAACATGCTTCAGAATTTGACATCATGAGCACGAAGATGTCGAATGGTCTCATGGAATACATTCAAATCTGATTGTCTTAATTTTGCCGCTTTTTGACGCAGCGTCAATGTCGGGTCTCGTGAAAACAAAGACACGAATTGTTCTTCGACTTTCAGAGTGACTTTGCCTACCGAGCCACATTTTGGCAAGTCGTCTACATTTTTCGTCTCGTTAAAACGAAACTTCCACTACTTTAGCAGCTGCGGAATATGTCATTTAAGGCCCCTTTAAATGGGAACAAAGAAAGACTGCCTCGAACCGATGAGCAAGTAACTCATTTTGGATCATACGTGATTTCGACGAAAGTTCGAAATTGACTGATACTTTTACTAAAAGGCGTCGTAGACAGAGGTTCCCTCTACCAAATCGCTAAAATCTACAAAAAATGAATTATCGCGGACACGTTTTTACTTGATAGATTATATAAATGACAAAATTGCCCTGGCTCTTTATTAACAAGTGAAAAGGGTATTCTACAGGAAATAAAAATATTTTTCCTTAGAAAAAGTATTATGTAAGTGGTAAACTACCTAGTCCAGAAAGCGTATGTTTTACAAGCCTTTTAATTAACCTGACCCTAAACTAGAGAGAATACCTGAAGCACCGAAAAGGAGTAAGCGCATATCTTTGTTTGTTTTTGTTAAAGAATACACGCGAAAGGGCACTTTTCAATGTCCGAGGATCCTTTAATCTTTACATTAGGGAATGCTGCGGTTTCTCTTTCTATTAATCAAAAATATGCCGTTGCAGGGAGCGGAGCACTTTATATGTAGGCTCTTGATGAAATTCAAGTACTGGACTGTGGAATTTTCTATAGTTTACCTCCATTACAAGGAGAAAATCAGAAGGATTTTATTTTTTGCGCGTTCATAGCCTTTATTATCGTTTACATTTTAAAAATAATCATGTCTTATACCAGGTGTACAAGTATGAAACGTGGATTTCAGACAACAGATGGTGCACCAATGCAGTTTGTGCTATAAACATTTGACACTGCGCCATTTTGTTGTGTCATCAAGTGTCAGACGCGCACGAGTGATAAATTGGAAAAGTGCATAGTGTTGTGTTATTGTGTTCAATATGTCGAAATTTATACCGAACAAAGAGCATTCGCGGACAGCATTAATTTTTTGTTTTCATTTGAAGAAAATTGATGTTGAATCACACCGATTACTTCGAGAAGCTTATGGTGAACATGCTCCATCGCAAGATACGTGTGAACGATGGTTTCGGAAAGTGGTGATTTCGATGTTGCAGACAAGGAACGTGGAAAACTGCCAAAAAAATACGAAGATGTGGAATTGCAAGCATTGTTGGACGAAGATGATTCGCAAACACTAAAACAATTCGCCGAGCAATTGGGCGTTAGTCAACAAGCTGTTTCCAATAGGCTACGAGAGATGGGAAAGATTCAGAAAACCGGTAGATGGGTACCACATGAGTTGAAAGACAGGCAAATGGAAAAGCGCAAAAACACGTATGACATTTTGCTCGCTCGGTACAAAAGGAAGTCGTTCTTGCATCGTATAGTTAGAGGTGATCAAAAGTGGATTTATTTTGAGAATCCCAAGCCCAAAAAAACATGGGTAGACCCAGGCGCACCATCCACATCGACCGCAAGACCGAATCGCTTTGGTAGAAAGACGATGCTCTGTGTTTGGTGGGACCAGATGGGCGTGATCTATTATGAGCTGTTAAAACCTGGGGAAACGGTTAATACTAAACGTTACCAACAACAATTGACCGATTTGAATCGTTCGCTGCTTGAAAAAAGGCCAGAATACCGAAAGAGGCAACACAAAGTCATTTTTCTTCATGACAATGCTCCATCATATACGGCGAAACCAGTTCGCGGAGCGTTGAAAGCACTCAGCCAGGAAGTTCTACCCCATCCGGCTTACTCACCAGACTGGGCTCCTTCCGATTACCACTTGTTTGCATCGATGGGTCAAGCACTTGTTTAGCAACGCTTTGGTTCGTACGAAGATGTGAAAAAATGGCTCGATGAATGGTTGGCAGCAAAAGGGGAAGATTTTTACTGGCATGGTATTCACAAATTGCCCGAAAGATGGGAAAAATGTATAACAAGCAATGAAGTATACTTTGAATAAAGCACTTTTTATCATTCTTCCGAATTTAACATGTTTTTTTTTTAGAAAAAAACTCCGCATTTCATACTTGTACACCTGGTATTATGTTTTTATATTAATACTACAACAATATAAAAATTCTGAGGAAGAACTGGACTGTGGAATTTTCTATAGTTTACCTCCATTATAAAGAGAAAATCAGAAGGATTTTATTTTTTTGCGCGTTCATAGCCTTTATTAACGTTTACATTTTAAAAATAATCATGTCTTATACCAGGTGTACAAGTATGAAATGCGGATTTCAGACAACAGATGGGGCACCAATGCAGTTTGTGCTATAAACATTTGACACTGCGCCATTTTGTTGTGTCATCAAGTGTCAGACGCGCACGAGTGATAAATTGGAATAAAGTGCATAGTGTTGTGTTATTGTGTTCAATATGTCGAAATTTATACCGAACAAAGAGCATTCGCGGACATCATTAATTTTTTGTTTTCATTTGAAAGAAAATTGATGTTGAATCACACCGACTACTTCGAGAAGCTTATGGTGAACATGCCCCATCGCAAGATACGTGTGAACGATGGTTTCGGCGTTTCAAAAGTGGTGATTTCGATGTTGCAGACAAGGAACGTGGAAAACTGCCAAAAAAATACGAAGATGTGGAATTGCAAGCATTGTTGGACGAAGATGATTCGCAAACACTAAAACAATTCGCCGAGCAATTGGGCGTTAGTCAACAAGCTATTTCCAATCGGCTACGAGAGATGGGAAAGATTCAGAAAACCAGTAGATGGGTACCACATGAGTTGAAAGACAGGCAAATGGAAAAGCGCAAAAACACGTATGACATTTTGCTCGCTCGGTACAAAAGGAAGTCGTTCTTGCATTGTATAGTTAGAGGTGATCAAAAGTGGATTTATTTTGAGAATCCCAAGCCCAAAAAAAAACATGGGTAGACCCAGGCGCACCATCCACATCGACCGCAAGACCGAATCGCTTTGGCAGAAAGACGATGCTCTGTGTTTGGTGGGACCAGATGGGCGTGATCTATTATGAGCTGTTAAAACCTGGGAAAACGGTTAATACTAAACGTTACCAACAACAATTGACCGATTTGAATCGTTCGCTGCTTGAAAAAAGGCCAGAATACCGAAAGAGGCAACACAAAGTCATTTTTCTTCATGACAATGCTCCATCATATACGGCGAAACCAGTTCGCGGAACGTTGAAAGCACTCAGCCAGGAAGTTCTACCCCATGCGGCTTACTCACCAGACTGGGCTCCTTCCGATTACCACTTGTTTGCATCGATGGGTCAAGCACTTGTTTAGCAGCGCTTTGGTTCGTACGAAGATGTGAAAAAATGGCTCGATGAATGGTTGGCAGCAAAAGGGGAAGATTTTTACTGGCATGGTATTCACAAATTGCCCGAAAGATGGGAAAAATGTATAACAAGCAATGAAGTATACTTTGAATAAAGCACTTTTTATCATTCTTCCGAATTTAACATATTCTTTTAGAAAAAAACTACGCATTTCATACTTGTACACCTGTATGTTTTTATATTAATACTACAACAATATAAAAATTCTGAGGAAGACCTTTTTGACATTCACATATTCCAAATAGATTCTTGCTGGATTTCTGGAAATAACTAACCGTATTTTCTACATATAAAAATTCTGTAGTAGCAGAATGTGTGGTACCTTCGCCTCTCAACCACAATTTTTTATACCAGGTTCTAATAGTCGTTTCAGATGGAATGCATTCATATTTATGTGTCGATTTCATTTATCACTATAATCGTGTCGCTTAAATCTCTACTAGCAGGTCACTCACGTATAATGCTGCTCCAAATTCAGACTCTTGTTATGTTAATCAGTACTGACACTTTTGCCACAGTAAACATAAAACACAATAGCCACAGTTCCACTCAGTACCTTTGATTTCAAGGAGTTCGAGTTTGTAATGATCACATGACCTTTTGCCTTATTACTGGTATGATCCCAGCGAGTTTTTGAAATATTCAAATTCCTTCTTTTAAGACAAATCCTATTCTATAGAATAAAAATGAATTTTGCTGATTGAAAGGAAAGAAAAAAACGAGAAAAAAAATTTTTTTAGAAATATTTTTTTATCAATTTCTTATTAAAACAGGTATACAAAAAACAGGGAAAAAAACGCAAAAAATACAAGGAAAAAATACATTTGGCTCCAACGCTTTTTGCACGTTATTTATTTAAATATTTCATTGTTAAATTTATATTTTTCAACTATTAGAGATATTGTCTGGAGGGAAAAAATGTTCGTTATGAGAATATATCACTGCACATCTTCAGCTTCTCACGTATAATGTCAACAATCATGCTCCTTATATTTCAGTGAATCCCAGTAATCTGTAGAGATCAAAATAAATATAAGTATCATTTTAAGATGAGATCGCCTTTATTCTGAACTTAAAAGTAAAGTGAACACACTTTTTGCTCTATTTTATCATTAATTGAATCTAATATAATAATTTTCATACAACTAGTTCGTGTCTATATACTACTTATATATAAAAAAAAATAATTCCACGCACTGATTTATTCAAACTCATGCATGCTGGAGAATTACTACTTTTGCATGCCCAGATTGAGCGAATTTTAGCAGATAGTATAAATTAACTCCAGCAAACAATTTTAATACGAAAGATAATCTTTATATAATATATTGCATAATAGAAATAAAGAATTATGAATAAATACCTTTTAAGATCTTTGGAAAATCTAAAAAAACTAACTCCTTTGGAGATACCACATATATTTTTAGACGCGCTAACCGCATAACAAAAAACTTCCTCTTGACATCTTTTTACCGTTCCGTACGGAGCACTTATAAGTTTACTTCGGTGTCCGTCCGCCCATCGATCTGTGTGTCACACCCTATTTTCTCCGACACTATTTGACATAGAAAGTTAAAATTTGGCACTAATATGGGAACTGATGGCCTCATCAGAGCCGTGTAGTTTTGAAAGTTAAATTTTGACTTAAGGAGTTATTTTTGAAGAGTAGAATCGGAAGTGAAAAAAAAAATTACCAGGTCATCCAGTGGGCTGTCAAATGAAAGCTTGTAAAAAGACGAGTTCAAAAATATATATAATGTAATACTTGCGCATAATTCTCTTTGTATTATTTTTAAATAAGTGCGAAAAATCGCTGTCCCCCCCATATCTCGAAAAGTACTGATCAAAGAATTTTGCAAAAATTCTAAAATATTCTCTACACGGTGTAGATTAAACAAAAATTGTCACGAGTACATTACCTCTAATAATTCATCTGATATATT
This sequence comes from Pachyrhynchus sulphureomaculatus, assembly GCA_019049505.1. Classification (NCBI taxonomy): domain Eukaryota; kingdom Metazoa; phylum Arthropoda; class Insecta; order Coleoptera; family Curculionidae; genus Pachyrhynchus; species Pachyrhynchus sulphureomaculatus. The sequence goes on from CM032454.1 coordinate 187,655,530, forward strand.
AAAAAAACCGGCCAAGTGAAAGTTGAACTTGCGCAATGAGTGTTCCGTACGTTGATTGCTTTTCAAATAAAAAATTTTGTTACAGAGGTATAAAATGATCAGTGACTTCACAAAACACACCCCAAATGAGTTTTCAACAAAGTTTGTTTCCAATCTTTACTAAAATCTGATGACCTTGAAATTTTTGTTTTTTTTATGTACCAGATAAATTGTTAAAGGTAATGCACTCGTGATAATTTTCGTTTAATCTACACCCCGTGGAGAATACTTCAGAATTTTTTCAAAATTTTTTGATAAGTACTTTTCGAGATAAGGCGGACAGCGATTTTTCGCGATTTTTTAAAAATAATAAAGAAAAGTGCGCGCAAGTATTACATTGTTTACTGAGTGTTTAAGATGCCTCCGACAATCGTGAGTCCCGCCGATTGTGAAGTACGGGCTGTTATACGATTTCTTAGTGCTAAAGGCGTAAAAACCGATCGATATTCATCGTGAGATCTGTGAAGTTTACGGACAAAACATTATGAGTGATGGAATGGTAAGGAAATGGGTGAGAGCATTTAAAGATGGCCGCACAAATGTGCATGATGAAGAACGGAGTGGGCGTCCTTCGGTCGTTAATGAAGATTTGGTGCAGAAAGTGGACGAAAAGGTGAGAGAAAACAGACGCTTTACAATTTCATCATTGTGCGACTGCTTTCCTCAATATTCTCGTAGTGTTTTGTATCGCATTGTGACCGAGAACTTGAATTACCGGAAATTGTGTTCACGTTGGGTTCCAAAAATGTTGACGGATTTGCACAAAACCCAACGTTTAGGCAGTGCATTGACTTTCCTTGAGCGGTACCACAATGAAGGTGAACATTTTTTAGACCAAATTGTTACTGGTGACGAAACATGGGTGGCCTACGTCACACCAGAATCGAAACAACAATCCATGGAATGGCGACATTCATCATCACCCAAAAAAGTGAAGTTTAAGCAAACAATTTCTGCCCGCAAAATCATGTGCACAGTTTTTTGGGACAGAAAAGGAGTATTGCTAGTGAAGTTTCTGCCTCGTAATGAGACAATCAATGCAGCGTCTTATTGTGAGACATTGAACAATCTGCGTCGTGCAATCCAGAACAAAAGACGTGGCAAGTTGAGTAAGGGTATCGTTTTGCTGCATGACAATGCCCGTCCACATGTGGCTAATCGGACCAAAGATCTCATCAAATCTTTTAAATGGGAAACTCTAGATCATCCTCCATACAGCCCTGATCTGGCGCCCAGCGACTACCATTTGTTCCTGCACTTAAAGAAGCACCTGGGTGGTCAGCGTCTTCAAGACGATAACGAAGTCAAAACATTTGTGATACAGTGGTTAACAAGTCAGGCGGCAGAATTTTATGAGGAGGGTATTCAAAAACTGGTGCCACGTTATGACAAGTGCCTCAATATTCACGGAAATTATGTAGAAAAGTAGATTAAGGTACAGGCTTTCATGTAAAAATAAAATTATAGCGATATCTTTGCACGTCTTTTTTTAATTCCAAAACGGTACTTACTTAAAAAACATGCCTCGTATATATATATACAGTCCCTGGCCAAATTATTAGACGCACTGTATTTTTTTTAGTAATTTTATGTTTCTTAAGAGTTTTTATGCAATAATGGTATATTTAAACTACAATATTATTGATTTTTATTTAAAAGAACTGTTGTAGACTACATATTTGTATTTATTTTTAACATATGGCAACACTGTGTTGACAAAGTGATACATGAACGTAAACAAGTACAAACCTGTATCAGTCGCGATCGGAATCGAGTCAGGTACGGACGTGTTTCTGTGGCTTTATGGACTGTGATTGTTTGTTTAACAGTTTTATACTACTCAGTTATTAGTTTATTTTGTAGGCAGTGTTTTAAAAAAGTAATTGGACTATTTTCATTATGGGTAGAAAAGGCGATCTTTCACCACATAAAAAAGCTGAAGTGAAGGCCCTTGTGATTGCGAAAACATTTACAAACCGAGAAATATCACGAAGATTGGAGGTTTCTGAAGCTAGTGTACGACGCATAAAAAAGAAAATTGAGTCAGGGAAGGAATTAAGCCCGAAAAGAAAGAAAAGATGCGGTAGAAAACCAATTTTCACTCCACGGTCAGAGAGATGTTTGAAGAAAATTTGTGTAGAAAACAGATTTGCTACCACAAAGGTAATAAAATCACAACTCCAGGATGCTAGCGTAAATGCTTCTGAGCGCACTGTAAGAAAATTGAAAGAATTACATTTTAAGGCCTGTCGCCCCGCCAGGAAGCCCAAGTTAACAGCTGCAATGAAAGCAAAGCGCCTGAAGTGGGCCAAACAATGGCAAGACAAAGATGTGGACTTCTGGAGATCGGTAAGATACAGCAATTTAATCAATAATTGATACATTATTATCATTTTCAGTTAAACAAAGCAAATAAACATGGAAGTTTATATATTTTTCCTATTTTTGACAGGTCTGCTTCAGTGACGAAAGCACATTCGAAATTTTGCAGAATAAAGCTCAGTATGTGCGTCGTCGTCATGGAGAAAAGTTTCATCCTGATTGTGTCGTCCCGACGGTTAAACATCCCACCAAAGTGATGATTTGGTCAGTCATCAGCGGCAAGGGCACTGGACGTCTGTACGTCGTCAAAGGAATAATGAGGCAAGATCAGTACAAAGAAGTATTACAAAATCGGTTGATTCCGCAGCTCAGAGAATGGTTTCCAAATGGGGAACCATTCACTTTCATGCAAGATGGAGCTCCCTGCCACACTGCTCGGTCTGTTAAAGCTTTTTTGGCAGAAAAAATATCCCTCTGTTGGATTGGCCGGGTAATAGCCCCATTGAAAATGTGTGGGAGCTGATGAAAAGAGAAGTGGCTAAAGATGTGATTACCAACAAAACCCAGCTCCTAGAAAAGATTATTCATGTGTGGAATCATCATCCTCAAATGCAGGAGACAGTACAATCTTGCATTGATAGCATGCCGCGCAGAATTAAAGCTTTGATAGCGGCTAAAGGTGGCTCAACTAAATATTGACTTTTACTAACATTAATTTCACTTTTCTTTAAAACTTAATAAACTTATGCTTTTCTAAATTAATGCTGTTTTATTTATGTCAAAGAAATAGGTAATTGATTGGATAATATAAAAATAAAAAACAAATCAATTTAAAATAATAAAACGGTACAATATCACTCGGTAATTAATATTTTACATGAAATCTTGCAGTGCGTCTAATAATTTGGCAAGGGACTGTATATATATATATATATATATATATATATATATATATATATATATATATATATATATATATATATATATATTACTCGTGTTTTCATAAGCTTTCATTTGACACAACACTCGATTACCTAGTAAAAAAAATTTTTTTTCACTTCCGATTTCACCCCCCAAAACTAACCCCTTAAGTCAAAATTTAACTTTCAAAACTACATGGCTCTAATGAGGCCATCAATTCCTATATTATTACCAAATTTTAACTTTCTATGACAAATAGTTTCGGAGAAAATCGGGTGTGACAGACGGACAGGCGGACACACGGACAGACAGACGAACAGACACCGAAGTGATCTTATAAGTGTTCCGTACGGAACACTAAAAAACAAAAATTTTAAGGTTATCAGTTTTCAGTAAAGATCGTAAAAAAACTTTGTTGAAAACTCATTTGGGATGTGTTTTGTGAGTCACTGATCATTTTATACTTCCGTAAAAAAATTTTATTTTAAAAGCAACCAACGTATGGAACATTAATTGGGCAAATCCAACTTGCACTAGACCGGTTATTTTTATTTATAATTATTTTCAATTGTAACGTCAAACGCGACATTTACTTGTTTAAATATTATTAAAAATGAATTTAGGAGCACGTTATAAAAAGATTCTGCTCGGAATCCAGATGCAAACATCACCGGCGACTACGCTGGCAGCAATGTTGTTGGTACGATAGGGGACGCATGCGTGATAAAAAAACAAGGTCAAAAAATTTTCTTAAGTGTCACTACTGTATTTTATGTTTACTGTGCTTTTGCGTTTAAAAATGTCCGTATTGTACAGTCTGTCAAGTAAGAACCTGTCATCTATAACTTGTAGTCGGCAAAAGAAATTCCTTTTTTTTAAGTCATTGTTGGCACCCCTGCAAACAATGTGTTGTAAAAAGAGATTCATTTCTGTCCTTATTTAGGGTTAAATAGTATATTATCGAACATGAGTGCTGCATACGTTTCGAGCTTCGAGGGTGGGTTCCTATGTAATCATCCACAAGGTCCGAAAATGATGCCTGCAGCGGCTGTTAAGTACAGGAGCCAGTCGAGGAGATTCGTTAGTAAGTAGGTGAAATGTTAATCTCAGTTAAAAAATGTTAATGGCCTACCAAAACGTGATTCGAGAGGAAAAGTGTCGGTAAAGGACGAGAAAATGTTTATTAACATGTTCTCCCGAAATCTTCAATTAACCTTGCGTCAAGGGGTATAAAAACTAAAGCAGAAAGGCTTCGATATATCGTCTGAAATGATTCGCACTCATCTAACGGGCTGAGCGAAATACACATCCCCGTCGTCCGATGCAAACTCAATAGAAAACGTATGTTCATACATCAAGCCAAAGTTTCATAGTAAAAAGGTGTACATAGTGAAGCAGTTTTCATGAAAAATTTGGGCAATTTGGACATTTTTGCCTCAAGAATGCGCGGAAAATCTCGTCGAAAGTATGCCCCGAAGATGCCAGGCGTTGATGGGAATTGTACGAATTACAGAATTATTAGTATTTTAACGGCAGTCGTGTGATGTAAAAAACTTTTAAATAAACACATTTTTTTAATGATCAATGCATAAAACGTTCTCATTGAATCAACTGAATGAATCTATACTTTTATAAGAGCTACTTAAATGAAAACGAACCTACTTAAAAAGCCTAATAACCCTGTCTAAAAATGAACTGGATCTCCAGTCCGTATTTTATGAAAATACCATTAAACATTGATGCATCTATTTCGTAATTAAAGAATCTAAGCTTCAGTTAATAAATATTTAAGTCCACGTTGAAGGAAAATAGTTGTTTTATAATTTAGGAGGTTGTTTAAGACTGTAATTAAAATATATCACCTCGTGGAAGCCGACAATTGGAATGAATAATTTAGTTGTTGAAAGAGATTAAAGATAAGGAAAGTATTTTGATTGATCGGAGTGGAATCGCTGTTTAGGGAAAATTATTTTTAATTAGGTCTAGGACTTCAGGCAACTGTATTTTTTAAATAAACAGTGCGGATGTATAAAAGATAATAATCGGTGTTATTTTTATTGACGGAAACATTTTGAGTACTATATATACATATATATATATATATATATATATATATATATATATATATATATATATATATATATATATATATATATATATATATATATATATATATATATATATATATATATATATATATATATATATATATATATATATATATATATATATATATATATATATATATATATATATATATATATATATACGTGCATATTTTGCCCCATATTAAAGCTCGTCAGCCAATCGAGGTAAAAAAGCAAATCACAAATACCTATTATAAGCAGAAGAGATAAAAGGTGTCAGTAGCTAATAAACCTCAGTGTCATCTAGTGTGAAAACGCGTAAAAGAAGATTTAGTACCTTTGTTTTTATACGCGAATAAGGTACTAATAAGTTATTAAGTGAATCGAAGTAACTGCAAAAATGAAGTTCTAATACAACTATGATCAATCTAAAAAATAATTATCAATATACTGTAACATTCATTTTTTCTAAATTTTAGGATCATGTTACGACACTGTATTTCCCCCTATAATTTATATTTTATTACATTTTTATATTTATTGCAGTGATTTCAATTTTTGAACAGTGTAGCTTAAAACAGTGTTTTAAATTTTTGAGCAGTTTAATTTAAACCGGCAGTGTGTAACGCGTGTTGCCGACTTGACTTATTTAGTTTGCATTAATTTTTCGTCCGGAAGTGAGCCATTTTAAAGACGTCATTTTAAGGAAGGGACAAAGATATTTAAACAGCCATATCGAATTTTTAAGAGCTTTTTTTACCATGAAACAGTAGGGGTTTTTTCCACCATGAAGAAGTGACGGTTTTGTTCCGCCAGTAGGCCGTAGTGGCTTTCTTCTCCAGCACGCCAGAGTGTTGTTTTTCTCAGTGATGTAGTAGTGCAGTAACGGTTTCTAGCTCTCAAGTTTAAGACCTTTTTCCTTTCTTGAAATATCCCGCTCATCCTCAGGCATTTTGGGTCAAAAAGTATTTAGCAACCCAAATGAAACTAGGATGGTAATGGCTGAGACAATATTTTTATGAGGATCTCACCAGGAGAGGCCGAGTAACTTATGGAAAACCCACGAGGAGAAACCAATCCGTAAGTCATAAGCACACCAGTCTAAAAACCTCACTTCCTGTCTACAAGTGCGTTCCCATCGACTACTCTACACGTGTAATTGGCGGAGTTAATTTCAAAAACTTTTAATATCGAGTTTTATCAAGCCTTTTATTAAAAACTTAGTAACCCTAATCTAAGGACTCTATGCCATAGTGTATACTCTTCTAGCTTAAGGGGTTTTTATTTAGTAGAAGTAATTTTTAAAAGTGTTATGAAGTTAGGAATTTTTATTTTGTTGATGATATATCCTTCTATGTTTAAATTTAGTGTTTCATTAAACTCCTGCTCTTTCTTTCAGGACGCAACGGTTGTACGTAAATTAATTTTATTTCAACAACTAAATAACTCTTCAGTATTTTCTCGTTTTTTGAGCTGAACTAAGATTCTTTTTATTCTAAAATGAAAGGTGCCCAAAAACAGTACAACAAAATTTTAAACAACTGTAGTGACTATTTTTCACCATGAAGGAGTAGTGGTTTTTTCCACCATGAAGTGTGACGGCTTTATTCCGCCAGTAGGCTGTAGTGGCTTTCTTTTTCAGCACGCCAGAGTATTTTTTTTTCTCAGTGATGTAGTAGTGCAGGAACGGTTTATAGCTCTCAAGTTTAAGGCCTTTTTTCTATCTTGAAATATCCCGCTCATCCTCAGGCATTTTGGGTCAAAAAGTGTTTAACAACCCAAATGAAACTAGAATGGTAATGGCTGAGACAATATTTTTATGAGGATCTCACCAGGAGAAGCCGAGTAACTTATGGAAAACCCACGAGGCGTACAAAAATTACCTAGATCTCCATGTACTCTACGAGTAAAAAACGAGCTAGCTCATGTCTTAATTCTGTCCTCTATCAGTATTAATATCCACTCAATCCATTCTCAAAATTAAGATATACATAAGGGGCAAATAACGGCTCCTATTTAATAAATAAAATATTTTTTAAAAGTAAAGAAAGTTAAGACGTTTCAATACGAGTATTAGGGAACACTAGTATACAGCATGAATCCAATGATAATCATGAATTTGATTTTTTGAATACTGGAGCTATCATCCAAGAAAGAAATTATCGAAAACTTCTGGTAAAAGAAATGATTTGTATTAAAAAAGAACACATTTTGTCGATGACAAACAAAACATTGAATACAATATATATTGTACAATTTGGAGACGAACTTCAATATGACTCTGGATAAATTTATATTCTTTATCAGTTATAAAAGTAAAAGCGAACAGCCTTTACAACTTTAACATTTTCAATTTTTCCTTTTTAGGGGGGGTTAAAACCATGTGTGTGTGACACAGTGTGACAGGGGGTAGGCTAGAGTTAAAAATTTTGTGACATCACATCATAAATATAACAAAGAACCTCCTACGACGTCTGCATTGAAAGCAGTGATAAATTAAAATTTACTAAAAATGTGATGTTACAACAGGGAAGTGGAGGTCACTCGAATGTGACAACCTGTGACATAAGGGGGGATTAGGAAACCACGAAATTTGCGTATATTCTATATTTATTTTATCTAATTTCAATGCCATTTAATTTTGTAGATAATCTAAATATAAAAATACAATTGATAAAGCGTACTGGGCTCTATGAGTCGTACGATATATCATCTATATACCAAGTTTATTTATCGACCGTAGCAATAGTTCAACTGTGAAAAAGCGGTCTGTTGTCAATATTTTATTAATCACTCAATTGCTGTTATAACCTCGATATTTCGCCGAATTTTTCGGCTTTTTCAAGAGTAATAACTAGGGCTAAAATAATTTCAGCATTACAACAAAAACATAAATTACACATGAAGGTACACAACGAACCAACCTGCACAACATTTTAAAACAGAATCTTCATTCTATATACATTGTATATATATATATATATATATATATATATATATATATATATATATATATATATATATATATATACATTTATATATCTTTTCTTTTATTCTGGAATCTATTGTTTACAATTTCTTTTCTTAGTTTATCCTTTGGTTTAGGATGGCATGTTTAATTAAAAGGATGTCGTCTCCCCTTTGCTTCAAAGAATTTTAACAATTTTATTATATGTATATATATATATATATATATATATATATATATATATATATATATATATATATAAGAGGAGAAGGGTAGTCTTGACCGACTAGTTAAATATCAGTTTTTTGTTCTTAGGATAAGCGGTCTTTGGGAAAGAACTAAAAAGCTTTTGGCACCTTTTTAGCTACACCAAGCTTTCGAAAATATTTCATTTTCTTCATCAGGGCTACAATTATAGTAGATTATCAATATTTTTGAGATTCAAAGCAAAGAATAACTCGTATTTTGTTCATAACATTAGAGTACTTACTGCTAAGTGGTGTGTGCAGGAATCACTATTTGTGGGGGCACATTACTACACTTATTTATCAGAAAAACATGAGAAAACCTCGACATAATCCTCTCTGGGAAACATAATACGCTTTTACTCCATTTAGTTAGTATGGTACGAAAGAATTGTGTGGTTCTAAGGTGATTTTAATTTATAAAGGATTTTTTTAATATGTTATCTTGTCATTTTGTTAAAAGCAGCGTTCTACTATCTCTTGGTTAGGTTGTGGTTAATTTATATTTGAGAGTAGAGTGACGTTGACATTTTGTTTGATTGTTATAAGATTGGAGAGTTAGTAGAAATCAGTGTGATTATAATTACAGAGATATGCCAGATATGTTTTAAGAGTTTTCGTTTTGACTGTCCATTTCTAATAGATTGGAGAAAATTAAACTCAGATCTTCAATGTCAGTTTTTTTGTTGATCGAGTTAGGTTCAAGGTGGAATGAAAACCACAACACTAACAAACCAATCAGCACATAAACTTAGAGGAACACAAAGAGCCATCGAACAGATTATGTTAGAAATAACTCTTAGAGGTCACAACACAAAGATAAGACAAAGAACAGAACTCGAAGACGTAATAACTTGTATGGTTCAATTAAAATGGACCTGGGTAGGACGTGTTGTTCGTCAAGACAGAACTCGGTGAACAAAACACATTATACACTGGAGACCTCGCCGGCATAGACGGAAAGCTGACAGAACAACAAAACTTTGGCTCGACAACATTAAACAGGAAGAAAACTGGCACCAACTGGCCCATATATATATATATATATATATATATATATATATATATATATATATATATATATATATATATATATATATAAATGTTGCAATAGAGGTTTTCACGGAGGGTCGATTGTAATACATTAAAATTCCGGGTTTCAATCCGTTCGTCTAACAATGAATTTGCACGACGTTTCGCCAAAATCTCATTTGGCATTTTCAAGTGCTTTTGCTGCAGCTGCTGCTGCTGCTCGATACTGTAATCTTGCTGCAGCTGAGCTGAAACCCGGAATTATAGTGTTATAATATATATATAGATATATATATATATATATATATATATATATATATATATATATATATATATATATATATATATATATATATATAGATATATATATATATATATATATATATATATATATATATATATAGATATATATATATGTATATATATATATATATATATATATATATATATATATATATATATAAACATTTTTACATATATACGAGGGTCATTCAATAAGAAAACAAATAGCTCTAGCTCAAGAACGGGTTATTGGATAGCTACAAAATTTGGCTCACTTTTCGACATAACCGCCCCCAACATTAATAGACTGGTCCCACTTTTCTGCTAGCTTCTTGATTCCTGTAGCAAAGAATTCTTTCAGTTGACGTCGAAGCAACTCTTGCACTTTTTCCTTGACTTCTTCATTTTCTGCGAACCTCTTTCCATGTAGAGCATCTTTGAGGGGTCTGAACAGGTAAAAATCACATGGAGCCAGGTCTGGCCTGTATGCGGGATGAGGCAAGATCTCCCAACCCCAGTTAAAGCTTTTCTTGAGTAAGCCGTATGAAAGGGGGCAATGCAAATGGTTCTAAATAATATTGTGAACAGTTCCAACCCTTACCCCAACCTCCTGAGCTATTATTTCAACAGTAATTCTTTTGTTATCACGAATAAGTCCATCACACGGCCAGATAATTCTATTGCAACGACACCTGTTGAAAAAGCGAACCTGTTGGCTGAACCCTTTGCTTCACATTCTACTGTCGATTTCCAAGGAAAAACACCACCTACTATTCCCATAGTGCAGTCAAGGATGCCCGATATGATCTTCAGACAGTCATTAAAAGTATTTTAATGACGCTAGACACCAAAAAAGCTTCTGGCACTGACGGCATGCCTGCCATAGTTCTCAAAAACTGTGCGCGGGAACTAACAGCAGTTTTCTGTGGACTTTTCAACCTATCCTACAGAAAGGGAATATTTCCTTCCTGCTGGAAATGTGCCACAGTTCAGCCGATACCTAAAAACAGCAAGAAGATCTCGCCAAATAACTACCGACCAGTCGCACGCCTTTCAATAAGTCATGAAAAAGGCTATCATCACCATCTTCTAAAATATCTTTAAGGGTTCAACATTATTAGCGTTCACCAGTATAGTTTTCGCAAACATAGATCAACAGGAGATCTTCTGATTTATGTAACACATGTTTGGAACAACGCAAATGAACACTTTGGAGAATCTCGAGCGGTTACTCTTGACATATTCAAGGCATGATGGACTGCCTTGGATATGAGATGGACACTCTTATGTTTCCTCAGAAAGCGTTCTTTATTGTGGCAGTCGATGGATTTCTTTCTAACATCTTTACTATCAACGCCGGCGTGCCAAGGCTTCATACTATCTCCTACTCTCTTACTCATTTACATTAACGATCTGCTGGAAAAGACCGGATATCCAATCTGCAGCTTTGCAGATGACAGTACGCTTATCTCTTCATTTACTTTGAACGCTCGGACATCGACTACTTAGACGATTATTCGCAAACAGTGGGAAGTCGTTCAACAAGGACCTGGAAAAAATTCTCTCTTGGGGTGACAATAACCAAGTGGAATTTAACGCTACAAAACCCAGGCGGCAGTTTTTTCTAAAAAAGATAACGTTGCTCAACCCCATATAGTTATGGTGGAGCACTTTATTCCTCTAACATCGTCACTCAATTTGTTGGACGTTACTTTGGGAGCAAATATGTCCTGGCATGAATATGTTGCAGGCATAGTAAGGAGAGCTTCTCAAAAGTTGGAAATATGATTTCGAACCAGAAAGCTTTACACTTCACAACAACTGTTAATTCTTTACAAAGCTCAAATTCGACCAACTATGGAATACTGCTCCCATGTTGGGGCTCCGCTCCCAAACAGATATTGCATTTGTTGGATTCTATTCAGAGAAGAGCTGTTCGTCTGACTGAAGACCCGGATCTGACCGGTGACCTTGATTCGCTGGAACATCGAAGAACAGTTGGCGACTTGAGCCTATTTTACAAGTATTTTCATGGAAAGTGTTAGAAGCTTGATTCCTCCCAGAGTGGTGTATATTAGAAATACACGTCGCGCTAGTGCTTCACATCCGTATGAGGTTCAGCTTGTTACTCCTCGTACAACGCCTTTCAAGCAGTCTTTTATATGGAGAACATTATCCCTTTGGAACAATTTGCCCAGGACTGTGTTTTCCACCCACTAAAATTTACAGCGATTCAAGAACAACGTGAATCGCTTTTTCCGCACACATGTCGCTCCTGTAGTGCTTTAGGGACTTCCCTGCAGAACCTGTGCTAGACCCATAAAAAAAATCAATCTTCAATTCCAACGAAGGACCGGAAACTTCGGCTGGACGTCCTCTTCGCTGCTCAACACACACTGTTGTTCGGCCTCTTTTGAACCGATGATCGAACAGCTAATCAAAACTCATCATAAGGTTGCCAACTTGCACTCCTAAAAGTATGGAACGGTTTGGTTGAATGGGCTTAAGATGAGACCAATTTTATCTTTACTTATTGACTAACCCTCGTACATTCATAATACTTGTTATTTTTCTGTCTTTCCTTTGTTAAAATCAGACCAAGTAGAAAAACTGCTTTACAGTCGAATCCCTTAATAAAGCTACGATCACAAAAAGGAAAAAAAAGCTTTAAAGATTCACAGACAATGATAATATATAATCACGGTTTTTAATCGTCAGACACCGTATTATCAAAATAAACAAATAGGCGTGCCACATACTCTCATGAAGCCGATATAGTAGCTTTTAAACGGTTTTAATTGTTTACTATCTGTAGAATGAACGAAGGAAATTACATACCTTCAGTTACGGGCATACCGGACAAATTATCCGACGTACATCGCTTACTAGCCGAATCATATTTCAGTTTTCAGTTTTTTGTCTGTGAATATATACGAATTAATATGTGCAGGCAAATGTAAAAAAAAATTATTTTATTAAAATAACTAGCTAGGCCCGCGGCTCCGCTCGCGTAGACTTGAGTCACTACTATCGTCACTGCTGATTCCTTATGTTACCCAAAGTAATAAAATATCTCCTATTATTTCCCCTTATCTCCCAATATTTCTCCTTATCTCCTATTATCTCTACATAATTTCCATTACCTAGGCTTACCTCTGCTCATCTCTCATTATTTCTCCTTATCTTCCATTATTTCTCCTTATCTCCCATTATCTTACCATTACTCCCATTATCTAGACTTATATCTGCTTATCTCCCATTCTCCCATTATTTATACTTATCTCTCATTATCTCTCCTTATCTCCCATTATCTAGGCTTAAATCGAATTATATAGAACATATGTATAAATTTATAAAAACACGTAAATCGAATAAGTGGTTTTTGAGTGATAAGCGCACTAACGGACAGACAGGCAGACAGAGCGACGTTGCATTTTATATATATTATATTCTTTGCTACATGATATTGTTCCATATTTAATGCTTTAGGCAGTGTATTGCAAGAGAACGCGTTAGCGGCAAACTTTTCTCCGTCTTGATTCACTATTATCGTCACTGCTTATTCCTTATGTCACCTAACGTAATAAAATATATCCTATAACCTGGCCAGAGAACATACGTTGTTTAAAAAAAAGCACGTAAATCGGATAAGTGGTTCTCCAGTGATAAGCGCACAAACGGACAAACAGACAGAGAGACGTTGCATTTTATGTATATTATAGATATCCTTTGCTACATGATATTGTTCCATATTTAGTGGTTTAGGCAGTGAATTGCAAGAGAACGCGCTAGCGGCAACCTTTTTTCAGATTTGATTCACTATTATCGTCACTGCTTATTCCTCATGTTACCTAATGTAATAAAATATAGTCTACAACCTGGCCAGAGAACATATGTATGTTTTAAAAAAAAAAACACGTAAATCGGATAAGTGGTTCTCCAGTGATAAGCGCACTAACGGACGGACATACAGACAGACAGACGGACAGAGAGACGTTGCATTTTATATATATTATAGATATAGATTATTATTATTATTATATAACCTGGCCAAACAATATATGTATGAATTTAAAAAAAGACACGTAAATCGGATAAGTGGTTCTCGCGTGATAAACGCACTAATGGACAGACAGTCAGACAGAGAGACATTGCATTTTATATGTATTATAGATTATAGATATTCTTTGCTACATAATATTGTTCCATATTTAATGGTTTAGATTGTGTATTGCTATTATCGTCACTGCTCATTCCTTATGCTACCTATCGTAATAAAATATAGCCTATAACTTGGCCGGAGAACATATGTATGTTTTTAAAAAAAAAAGTACGAAAATCGGATGAGGGGTTCTCCAGTGATAAGCGCACTAACGGACAGACAGACAGGCAGAGATACGTTGCATTTTATATATATTATAGATGTAATAAAATATATATCTATAACCTGTTCAGAGAACATATGTATGAATTTAAAAAATCACGTAAATCGGATAAGTGGTTCTCGAGGGATAAGCGCACTAACGGACAGACAGACAGCCAGAGAAACGTTGCATTTTATATATATTATAGATATAGATTATTATTATTGTTATATAACCTGGCCAAAGAATATATGTATGAATTTAAAAAAAGACACGTACATCGGATAAGTGGTTCTCGCGTGATAAACGCACTAATGGACAGACAGACAGACAGAGAGACATTGCATTTTATATATATTGTAGATTATAGATTATAGACATTCTCTGCTACATAATATTTTTCCATAATTAATGGTTTAGGCTGTGTATTGCAAGGAAACGCGCTAGCGGCAAACTTTTTTCCGACTTCACTTACTATTTTACGTCACTGCTCATTCCTTATGCCACCTATCGTAATAAAATATAGCCTATAACCTGGCTAGAGAACATATGTATGTTTTAAAAAAAAAAAGTAAGTAAATCGGATAAGTGGTTCTCCAGTGATAAGCGCACTAACGGACAGACAGACAGACAGACAGACAGACAGATAGACAGACAGAGAGACGTTGCATTTTATATATATTATAGATGAAGTGGAAGATTTTATGGTCATAGTTACACGAAAAATCATAGTTCTTGGGATTAGGCCGCGACACATTAGTGTGCCTATTACTGTTGTACGCGACATCTTTAAAGACTCTTCGAGGTTAGAATACTTAATGTGCTTAGAAATTCACAAGTCACATATTCACACTCGACTGGTGTTCACTGGATCGTGAGGCAGTGCAATAATTGGTTTCTATGCGTGAAGCCGTCCATAATCTATGTGTTTTAATGTGTTTGTAGATTGTAATTGATACTCTCATTTTTCAATAATAGAAGTCTGAAATAGAACAAGGAATTTTATCTGCTCTTACATTGACAGCTTTGTAAAAAGTTAATGTTCAGTTAGAGCTGATAGTTCAATTTTTTTTTTTGATACGTGTTTGATGTATTATAGAGAATATAATTCTTCGTTTTTCCTAAATACTCCGAAGCGTTTATAACGTCTATAACCTATTAGTGACTTATTAGCTAGAGTGCAGCCCACTGACTACTATTCTAGTAACTGTTTCTGCTTTAGGTCTAGATGAGTACTTAGCCGATGTCCTATGATTCTTGTTGGAACACTCGGTCACGAGTACTATAGGCCTCGCTGACGGTTAGATTTTCGTGCTGTTATGTTTTTGCTAAGGACTTGATTTCTTGTATTGTCTGTCAAGTTGAACACTCTTGGTGGTAATTCTGCATATTTTTGTCCCCTTCCATCTTAAGAGAATTTGGGAAAACAGAGGTATAACTATTGATGTATGGAAACTTAACCAGTTACGATTCACAGATGACGTGGTCGTCATTGTCGACGATTTGACAGAGACGCAAATTATGGTGTGAGAACAGTCTGTTGCCTGTGCACGCTTGAGTCTAAAGATTAACTTTAGAAAAAGAAAATTCATGACTAACTTGGTACCCTCTAGTATGGTAACCTTAAAATATTTGCCGAAGAGATCCACCAAATAGACAAGTTCATATTTCTAGGCCACGAAATAAGCAACCTAGACCGCAATGATCATCTGAAATTAGAAGGAGAATCGGTCTAGCTTAGGCAGCATATGGAACTCTAAAGGTTATACTTAAGAACGACATTCCAATTAGTCTGAAGAGGAAAACATCTAACCAGAGAGTCCTTCCAGTTTTCACTTATGGAACTGAGATATATGCACTTACTATAGAATCTGCACACAAACTGAGAATTGCTTAGAGGCTCATGAAAAGGTCACTACTTGGTGTGACTCTTAATGACAGAATATGTAAAATTTGCGTAGAGGCACTGGAGTCACAGATGTCATCATGCGCAAAGCTACTTTGAAATGTGTTGTCATGTGTTCAAAACATTTAGGACATTGTCTTAATACTTAATTTAGGGATGTTAAGTTTTTCTGCCCTCAGTCTGCCTGAAAGATGATGGTCGGTTTGCAAAATTGACGAATTTTCACGTTTGCGTCAGACGAACTTGCTCAGATCTTGCATCATCCTCGAGTGACATCCGTTCTTCCTTAAAGCGTTGAAATCACTCAAACACTTGTGAAAGCCATAAACAATCATCACCGTAAACTTTTTTCAAGGATTCAAATATCTCTGTAGCTTCATCTCTCCATCACACTTCTGTGACACAAGGACTACGACACATACAGTTCGCAAGTCTACTACTCAGGACTAACTAATCACAACTGTCTGGTTGAATGCAAATGTATTGTTTACAGATGTGAGTTAAAGATTTTACTGCCATATTGCAGTCAAAGATGCCCGATGTTGTCTTCAGACAGCGTATCATAAAGCGTATTTTAATGAAGCTAGACACCAAAAAGGCTTCTGGCGCTGACGGAATACCTGTTCCTAAAAACTGTGCAAGGGAACTAACACCAGTTTTCTGTAGACTTTTTAACCTATCCTACAGAAAGGGAATATTTCCGTCCTGCTGGAAGTGTGCCACGGTTCAGCCAATAGCTAAAAAAGCAAGAAGACCTTGCCAAATAACTACCGACCAGTCGCACTGCTTTCAATAATATCGAAAGTCATGGAAAAGGTTATCAACCAGCATCTTCTAAAGTATTTTGAACGCTCCAATATTATTAGCGATCACCAATACGGCTTTCGTAAACATAGATCAACAAGAGATCTTCTGACTTATGTAACACATGTTTGGAACAACGCAATTGAACACTTTGGAGAATCTCGAGCGGTAGCTCTTGACATATCCAAGGCATTCGACCGTGTTTGGCACGATGGACTGTTGGCTAAGCTACGCTCTTGTGGTATGCCTGAAAGGTTCTGTTTGTGGCTCTCAAGTTTCCTCAGAGAGCGTTCTATACGAGTGGCGGTCGACGGATTTCTTTCTAACACCTTCACTATCAACGCCGGTGTACCCCAGGGCTCCATACTATCTCCTACTCTCTTTCTCATTTACATTAACGATCGGCTGGGAAAGACCGGGAATCCAATCTACAGCTTTGCAGATGACAGTACGCTTGTCTCTTCATTCACTTCGAACGCTCAGACATCTGCTGCTCAGTCGAATATCCGCAGACAGCAGGAGGTCGTTCAACTTAACAAAGACCTGGAAGAAATTCTATCTTGGGGTGACAGTAACCAAGTGGAATTTAACGCTACAAAAACCCAGGCGGCAGTTTTTTCTAAAAAAGTTAACGCTGCTGAACCCGACATAGTTATGTCGGGGCACTACATTCCCCTAGCATCGTCGCTCAATTTGTTGGGCGTTAATTTGGGAGCAAATCCGTCCTGGTATGAACATGTTACAGGTATAGCAAGGAGAGCTTCTCCAAAGTCGGGAATATTATTTCGAACCAGAAAGCTTTACACCGACAACAACTGTTAATTCTTTACAAAGCTCAAATTCGACCAACTACGGAATACTGCTCCCATGTTTGGGGCTCCACTCCCAAACATACACTGCATTTGTTGGATTCTGTTCAGAGAAGAGCTGTTCGTCTGATTGGAGACCCGGAACTGACCGGCGACCTTGATCCGCTGGAACATCGAAGAACGGTTGGCGACTTGAGTCTGTTCTACAAGTATTTTCATGGAAAGTGTTCGAAGGATGTAGCCCGCTTAATTCCTCCCAAAGCGGTGCATGTTAGAAATACATGTCGCGCTGGTGCTTCACATCCGTATGAGGTTCAGCTTGTTACTCCGCGTACAACGCTTTACAAGCAGTCTTTTATATGGAGAACATAATCCCTTTGGAATAATTTGCCCAGCGCTGTGTTTCCCACCGAGTACAATTTACAGCGATTCAAGAACAACTTCAGTCGCTTTTTCCGCACACATGCCGCTCCTGGAGCGCTTTAGGGACTTCCCTGCAGCACTTGTGCCAGACCCATAAAAAAAAACTATCGTTTAAAAGATGGCCGGGCAAAAAATCAGTGGGCCCTTTTGAACAGACAGTGGACATAATTTATGATGCCCCTTTGCCCATTCTATATCAATTTGCATATCATGAAATACGATCAATATATTCTTCAATTAACCTCATGTATAATTTGCAAGTGACAGCATAAACTTTAAACTTAGTTTCACCGCAAGATAAAGTCATTTAAATTCACAAAAACTGAATTAATGGAATCTTCAAATTACGGTAACCTCATAGCATCTTAAATATCGAAAGTGACTGAGCAGACTCTTGCTATTTTAATAAAGTTTTTTTAGTCGCATGAAACGACAAAGATACAGCTCTGTATCGTCATTCAAATTTTTAACATCACTCCATAAAATACGGCAACTTTCACATACGAGGCGATATGATACGATAAACCAGGTAAGGTAGAACGTGGCCAGCATGTAATAATATAGTATATCGTTAGACCGACTATGTCAAGGAAAAGTAGTTTTGCACTAAGGTGAAATCATTCATCGTGAAGCTTTATTCAAAACAATAAGCCTAAGACTATGTCTTTGTTATACAGACGTTTTTGAAATCAAAATTATTAATATGTCAAGTCATCTTTAAGTGGCACAATTAAAAAATAGTTAGAAAGATATTAGTAGAAATGCGAGACAAAATTTATAATTTAAATAAAAAGGAAACTGAGCTTTATCCTGTATTATTTTTACAGTCTGTCGAGTAAGAAGCTCGTATTCTTAGAAAAATATGTTTTCACAGACTGCATATTTCAATGTGTTAACATTTTCTAAAATCTTTCTTAACATAAGCCTTCTTGTCAGCATTCATCTACCTACCTTATAAACTACTTCAAATATCATCATCTTTTCTTTTTTGCAAGCGCCACCGAATGCTTTTCTTTCCGATATCTTTAAGTAGCAGTGTTTCCTAAAAATGAAATGAAAAATAAGACTTTTCAGAAGCTCGGATATTTCTTTAGTTTAACGGTGTCCTACAATATACAGTTTTCTACCGATATTGTAGAACGCCTTTTATTTATACACAAAACTCAATTAGACCAACAACAGAACACTGCTACAATGTTTAGGACTTTAATCCCATACGTACTCTGTATTTGTTAAATTTTATCCATAAGAAAGCGATGGGCCTAATTCCCACAATTCGACATAAATGTTGATTCTTTGAAACATCGTAGAAAAGTTGGACTATTCTATTAATATGAGGCTCATTCAAGTAACAACTTACATCAAAATTTTGAAACTTCTTTTACTTCTTAACATAATTTTTCTCATCAAGTACAACTTGGAGCAATTGAAAGTGAATATGAATCGCTACTCATGCGCACGTGCTGCTATTGGAGGGATATAAAGATTGTTCTTTTATGAAGTGTTATGCCAATTAAAAGAAAATAAAAGTGAAATGAAAATACATTGTTAATACTAATTTGTATAAACGTACAAATGAATTTAAACGCTTCAAGCCCGGAAAGGGCAAGTGTTGTAGAAGGATACGTAAACTTGCAATCTACAATGCTGAAAAAGGACATCTAAACTTGAAGAATCGACAAAAACACTTCATTTCCAAAAGACAGCGTTAAGAGAAAATTATTAGAACTTGTAAAGCTTGAAGTTCTCAGAAATAAAGACAAGTACTCAAGTTTCGTCATCGATGAAATGGCAAAAAAACGTAATATTACCGTTTATCGCCTGTCACCATATCATTGCGAGCTCAATCTGATAGAACTTATATGGGCACAGGTTAAAGATGAAGTCGCCAGAAACAATACGACGTATAAATTAACAGACGTACAAAACCTTTTTCAGAATGCCATATTTAATTTTTCCACAGAAAATTGGCGAAAATGCGTCAAGCATGTACTGAGAATGGAAGATAAAATGTACTCTGTGGACATGCCAGTGGATGCCATGAACCATTAATTATACTTTTTCATTGTTGTTGGGCGTCCTCATTTGTATATTTTTTTAATTAATAATGTTTCATTATAGATTGTTTTTTTTTCTAATAAATGTTTGAATACTGAATGAATGAAAACTGTATCATTCATACTATTCGCAAATAATACTTATACATCCAGGCGCACCATCACTGGCCAGAACTATTTCAGACTATTTAACAAAAAAGGGTCGTTTTCCTACTGTATTCAAACATAAGAGATTGCGAATATTACCAGGTGTACAAGTATGAAATGCGGATTTTTTTTTAAAAAAAAAAACATGTGAAATTCGGAAGAATGATAAAAAGTGCTTTATTCAAAATATGCTCCATCGCCTGTAATACATTTTTCCCATCTTTCGGGCAATTTGTGAATACCACGCCAGTAAAAATCTTCCCCTTTTGCTGCGAACCATTCATCGAGCCATTTTTTCACATCTTCGTACGAACCAAAGCGCTGCTCAGCAAGTGCGTGACTCATCGATGCAAACAAGTGGTAATCAGACGGAGCCAAGTCTGGTGAGTAAGCCGCATGGGGTAGAACTTCCCAGCTTAGTGCTTCCAACGTGTCGCGAACTGGTTTTGCCGTATGTGATGGAGCATTGTCATGAAGAAAAATGATTTTGTGTTGCCTCTTTCGGTATTTTGGCCTTTTTTCAAGCAGCGAACGGTTCAAATCGGTCAATTGTTGTTGGTAACGTTAAGTATTAACCGTTTCCCCAGGTTTTAACAGCTCATAATAGACCACGCCCCTCTGGTCCCACCAAACACAGAACATTGTCTTTCTGCCAAAGCGATTCGGTCTTGCGGTCAATGTGGATGGTGCGCCTGGGTCTACTCATGATTTTTTGCGCTTAAGATTCTCAAAATAAATCCACTTTTCATCCCCTGTAACTAAACGATGCAAAAATGACTTCCTTTTGTATCGAGCGAGCAAAATGTCACACGTGTTTTTGAGCTTTTCCACTTGCCTGTCGTTCAATTCATGTGGTACCCATCTACCGGTCTTCTGAATCTTTCCCATCTCTCGTAGACGATTGGAAACAGCTTGTTGACTAACGCCCAATTGCTCGGCGAGTTGTTTTTGTGTTTGCGAATTCCACATCTTCGTATTGTTTTGACGGTTTTCCACCTTCTTTGTCTACAACATCGAAGTCACCACTTCTGAAACGCCGAAACCATCGTTCACACGTATCTTACGATGGAGCATGTTCACCATAAGCTTCTCGAAGTAATCGGTATGATTCAACAGCAGTTTTCTTCAAATGAGAACAAAAAATTAATGCTGTCCGCGAATGCTCTTTGTTCGGTATAAATTTCGACATATTGAACACAACAACACAACACTATGCACACACTTTTCCAATTTATCACTCTGCGCGTCTGACACTTGTTGATGACACAACAAAATGGCGCAGTGTCAAATCTCTATAGTACAAACTGCATTGGTGCACCATCTGTTGTCTGAAATCCGCATTTTATTCTTGTACACCTGGTACATCGATGCCAGATAATATTCCAATAAAGTTGTTGAACTGCTGCATTACAGATAAAATGTAGGTAAAACTCTTTAGCCCTTACTACTGTTTGATGCTAATTTGCATAATTCTAGATGATTTATTGCTGTCACTTTCAAATCTTCCCGATCTTCACACAAAAATAACTGTTACTTTCTCTTTATCAGGCAGGTTCACGTTTGCCTAGTTACTCAAAGTGGAAAAAGATATGTGTTTGTAATACCGCTTCATACTTGAAATTTATAAATAAATCAGAAGGCAAAAAATAGTAGTAAAAGCATACTTTCCCCCAGGGCCTAACACTTGAAATACAACCTCCACAGTAGAAGTAATTAATACCGGCTCTATACTCCCTGCCCTATAGAGCGCTAAAATATTCAAACCGAGTTAAACACAAAAAGCGAACAATTTGAACGCAGTTTGAATGGCCATTGCTTCTTGTTAAGAGAGCTAAAAAAAAGTTTGAAAAAAAACTCGCATACGGGCATATAAACAAATGGTTTGTGTGTTTCATTTGAAATAAGCAAACATTATGTAAAAACATAAAGTAAATTTAGTTTTTTCAGTTTTGTAATGTACTTTCTAGTAATGTAGGATTCGTAGTAAGTTTATGTAGCTCCATAAATCTATTATTTTGATGACTGAATAGTTTTTAATTATTACACTGTGTCTACAACATATTCCACTAAGTAGCGACGATGTGAGTGCTCGTTTCAATTTGCCTAGCTATTTCTTCGTGTACACTATGATTTAGCCACATCATGTGAAGTTTCGCATATCTCTCCTCATTTAGTTTAAGATGGTTGCCTCTTCTTAGACCTTGATCTGTTTCTCTGTGTTCGTCCAAGTATGGAGGTGACTTGAAACATCCTCTATGAGGAGTAGCGAGAAGAGCCAATTCGCAATCTCCAATTTGTAAAAACATTCCTACTCGGGCACCACAACGACTAGTGTGTAAATTACAAGCTCCTACCGCATTTTTGTTGTACTCCTCTTGACAACAATAGCTTTGTGAACACAATATCGCACCACATACCAAACACATCGTTGGGTTTCTACAGTCTTCCTCACTATTCGGGCAAGTAAATGTAGAAACAGAATTTATTAACTAACTATAGTCCTTCGATAAATCTGTTAACTGCGGGGTTCTCATCAGCTATTCGGCAGAGAAATTCTTTTTAGATTTTACAAAGAAAGCTACTTTTTCATGATTTGTCCAAATTTGTATGAGTTCTATAATCAACGGAGAGTTAAATGCTCTTGTAGTGTTATAGGTAGACCTAGATAAGCGCACATATTTTCAAAAGTACCTACGCCACATTCTTGGAGGCCATTTTGTGCTGGCACTTCAGTTAAATAATAGTAAAACAGCACGCAAGATCGCAAAAATGGTCTCGAACGATCTTTGATGTAATTCCAAACGGCATTATGATATAAATTTCTTCGCCATTTTCCTACTACCAATAGTAAACCGTCAATAATATCACAAATTTCACGAGGTTTTTTACTGATAAGCTCACTGGGCTTCAACCGAAGTATTATTTTG
The DNA here is from genome assembly GCA_019049505.1 of Pachyrhynchus sulphureomaculatus. Classification (NCBI taxonomy): domain Eukaryota; kingdom Metazoa; phylum Arthropoda; class Insecta; order Coleoptera; family Curculionidae; genus Pachyrhynchus; species Pachyrhynchus sulphureomaculatus. Next base: position 187,678,863 of record CM032454.1, read on the forward strand.
ATATATATATATATATATATATATATATATATATATATATATATATATATATATATATATATATATAATTTACTTTGAACACTCGCTATTCAAGTAAATATCTGCAGACAGCTAGAAGTTCAATTTAACGACATGGAAGAAATTTTATCTTGAGATAACAGTAACCAAGTAGAATTTAATGCTACAAAAACCCAGGCAGCAGTTTTTTCTAAAAAAGTTAACGTTGCGGAATTTGCTGGGTTTTAACTTGGGAGCAAATATCTCTTGGCATGAACATGTTGCATGCATAGCAAAGAGAGCGTCTCAAAACCTGGGAATATGATTTCGAACTAAAAAGCTTTACACTCCACAACAACATTTAGTTCTGTACAAAACTCAAATTCGACAAACGATGGAATACTGCTCCCATGTTTGTGACTCTGCTCCCAATCATACACCGCATTTGTTGGATTCTACGCAAAATACTGCTGCTCGCCTAATTGGAGATCTAGAACCCACCAGAAACATTGATTCTTTAGAACATCAAAAAACGGTTGGTGACTTGAGTACATTCTACAAATTTAATACTTTCATGGGAAGTATTCGATGGATCTAGCTTGCTTAATTCCTCCCATACCGCTGCATGCCAAAAATACACGTAGCAATAATACCTCACATCCGTACGATGTTCAGCCTGTCGCACCTCGTACAACCCTTTTCAAGTAGCCCTTTAAAAGGAGAACCTCATCCCTTTGAAATAGTTTGCCCAAGACTATGTCTCCCACCTAATATAATTTACACTTGTTCAAAACCAACGTGCATCGCTTTTTTCACACACGCTTCGCTCCTGCTACAAAAAAAAACACAAGCATTGTCTTTATTACTTCTCTTGCTAAAGGGGCGTGAATCACTCATTTCCGTCCGGGTGTCTGTTTGCACGATAACTTTAGAACGAAATTAGAAACACATGAGAAATTTGGTACACATGTAATGTTTGATGGGGGAATTGAAGCTAATGAGAAGGGGGTTACAATAGAGGTTTTCATGGATGGTGGAATGTAATACATTAAAATTCCAGGTTTCGATCCGTTCGTCTAACAATGAATTTGCACGACGTTTCGCCAAAATCTCATTTGGCATTTTCAAGTGCTCTTGCTGCTGCTCGCTATCGAGGAATTTTAATGTATTATATATATATATATATATATATATATATATATATATATATATATATATATATATGTATATGTATATGTATATATATATATATATATATATATATATATATATATATATATGTATATATATATATATGTATATATATATGTATATATATGTATATATATATATATATATATATATATATATATATATATATATATATATATATAAAGGGTGGGCCATCTATCGGTTTAAATTTGAACCACCGGTTATTTCGAATCTGGCAATACTTATGTCATTCTATTCTGTCACAAAATTCAGTATATTATCTCCACTGAACGAATTGAATCGATTTACGCTTAAGCAACGTTGGGATTTATTGGAAATTTATTTCCAAAACAAAGAAAATTGGTCGGAAATTGCACGAAAATGTCGTACAAAATTTGGTCGCAGAGAAGGATCAACAGTGCCCGGTATACGCAAGTTTATTGCTAAAGTTCGTGAAACTGGTTTCATTGTTTTTTATTTTTTTTATTATTAGTAAATGTGACACGGCATCGGATTGAGATGGCTACCTCTCTCAGTCAAGTTTAAATATTTTTTAACTTTTTTTTTAAATCTTAATAATTATTTTTTGTACAAAATGTCGAGAGGTTTTTTTAATTTTTCTAATAGACCATTTTTTTATAAATAATTAAAAATACATTTTTTGAAAGAAAATTGCCTTCTAAAGTTTGAAACATTATAAATTTTTTATTTTTGAAAAAAAACTACATTATTTTACAAGATTTTTGTTTTTGTAGATTGCATTATTTTTTGTGAAGATATCCTGCAAACAAGGAGGCGCCATAGTTTTTATCAGTGATCCATTTAACCTAATCTTTTTATTATTACTGTTAACATTTAAAACACATTTAAGAACAATTTTTTTCTTATAATTTAAAGTATAATAAAAATATATAATCGCCATCGGTACCTTTAAAATATTTTTTTAAAATATACATACTTTTTGCAACACCCTGGTGTATGTAACCCCTTGAAATAATTTTTTTTCTTATGGAGGTATAAAATGATTAATAATAAATATACCAGGTATAAAATGATCAGTGACTTCACAAAAAACACCCCAAATGAGTTTTCAACGAAGTTTGTTTCCGATCTTTACTGAAAACCTTGAAATTTTTGTTTTTTTATATACTAAATAAATTATTGAAGGTAATGCACTCGTGATAATTTTGTTCGATCTACACCCAATGAAGCATAGTCCAGAATTTTTTCAAAATTTTTGGATCAGTAATTTTCGAAATAACGGGGGGCAGCGATTTTTCACAATTTTTAAAAATAATATAAAAAAATGTGTGTGTAAGTATTACATTATATATATTTTTGAACTCGTGTTTGTACAATTTTTCATTTGACAACCCATTCGATGATCTTGTAATTTTTTTTTTTCACTTCCGATTTTAACCCCCAAAACTAACCCCTTAAGTCAAAATTTAACTTCCAAAATTACCAGGCTCTAATGAGGCCATCAATTCCTATATTAATTCCAAATTTCAACTTTCTGCGTCAAATAATTTCGGAGAAAATCGGGCGTGACAGACGGACAAATAGACACCGTGTTCCATACGGACACTAAGAAAAGTTTAAATTTAAAACTTGTCCACATAGTATAATATTTACACCTATATCTCACAATTGTTACTTTATTACATTCGTATTTCTTTACACCACAAAATCATATTTTCAAAACATGACAGTTTACTAACAATATCCCAATTCGTCTAATGACAGTTATCTTTTTAAAATGACTTTACAGTACCAATAAAATGCAGTAAATCAAGCTGTTATGCTAGGAAAACCGAAAACTACCGACAAATAACAAAATTCTCGGTACTATAAACCATAAAGGCAGTAAAAGTTATAATTATTTACAACTGGAACAAATTTTTGCTTATCATAAACCGCAGAAAACAGAAAAAACAACTTCTGTAATAAAGAAATTACAGAAATAACTGTTAGGTTTTTGGTTTAAGCATTATATCATTGAGTTTCTACTTCTAGAATCTTAATTTAATCAGCAAATATTTGTTGTATGATAGAGGCTACGTATATCGCTGATCTACCCAAAATTATTTCAGATACATGTACTAGGGCATTTCAAGCATAAAACTAAATGTTTTAGCCCTGCAGCTCTCCGAATAACTAGTTTTTACGTTTCTTAGGCGCCTTTAACTCTCTAAAAAGCTACGCATGATTCCACTCACTATTGCTCAAGTTCTCCAGCCAAGATTACTTCCGAGAGTTATCTCCTTGGCTACAGTTATGAGATTTATGGTCACACCATTCGATAAAAATATAATAGATGAAAGAAGTAGATATACTGTAGTATCGTATTAAGAAGAATGGAACAATAAGTGGAAGTCTACTTACATAGGGTGAAAAGCCTCGAGACTTTCCGAGAGATAGCAACACAAACAAAAAACTATACGATTTTCAGTTGGTGTCAACTCTCAGAAGATTTGTGTAAAATTTAATGGCATTTCGTCTATTAGTTTGTAAGTTACATCTATTTGGATGAGGCTACCTTTGTTTTTTGCAAAACGATGGAACAAAAGGAATTTCGTGTGTTGATTAAACATTGCTTTTTGATGAGAAAGAATACAGCCAGAAGTCAAGAATCGTTTAAGAAATATTATGGCACAGAGAACTTAAATGCGCTGATGCATCACGTTCCGAACGGCCAAAGGAGATGTCTCGTTGTTCTTCTTTCTTTTCCAAATAAGACAATCACTCCAAAAACAAAAAGATCCACCATATTGTTCTGAATGACCGCAAAGTGAAAGTGAGAGAGATAGCTGACATCGCGCAGATATCAACAAAACGCGTAAGGTATATTTTGCATGAACATTTGCATATGAAAAAACTATGTGCCTGATGGTGCAACGCATTCTCACAATTGATCAAAGACGGCAACGTGTCGAAGATTCAGAACGCTGTCTGGCACTGTCTCAGCGTAAAGAGTTTTTTGCCTCAATTCGTAACAGTGGATCCACTATTACTTACCTGAGTCCAACAGGGTGACTAAAACTGCATGAAAATCTACCGAAACGTCCAAAAACACAAACATCTGCTGGAACGGTTTTAAGTAAATAAAATACTTCAAAATATTTTAAAAAATGCTTAAAAATTTTGAAATAACAATGTTTTTTGCTTACCAAAACGGTAAAAAAAAAAACGAACTATTCATATACAAATGACAAAAAGAACACTGTAACGATTTAAGAATAGGCAACAAGTTTACTGAGCGCGACAATTTATCTGTACACCTATATTTATATTCGAAATTTTAAACTCTCGTCTGAATAACTGAAGATTGTCCCCTACGGCTCTGCTCGTTGCTTATGTATCACTTGGTAGTACTTTCCCGATTACTCTCAGCTCAGCTGAACGTCATGCTGTCCATCTCGAAACTTTTTTCTTTCACAAGTTTCTTTGAGAGGCAACGGAATGTCGCAATCGCTGCGGACTACCGGCTAGTTTGCCGCAGTCGGATTTCGCCAGGCATAAGAAGAGATAGATGCGCCAGCCGTCCACTAATTACGTCACATATCCCGTGCGTTGCCAAGCATTAATAAATTACTAACATTTTAACACATACCTTTAAATTTTAAAATTTAATTTTGGTTTTTAAAATTGATAACCGGCGACCTCCCAAAGAAGCCAATACAAGAAAACTTTATTGAAGAATAAAATAGATATTTGGCAAAAAAACATTTATTTTTTCTTCAGAAGCCTCGGAACTTTTCATCCCATGTAGTAGGTCTAAAAATGGACAGAATAGGGCATTACAGATAAGCTTGCATGTACATCTTTACATGGTAAAATTAAAACTGCTCTGAATATATATATATATATATATATATATATATATATATATATATATATATATATATATATATATATATATATGTATATATATATATATATATATATATATATATATATATATATATATATATATATATATATATATATATATATATATATATATATATATATATATATATATATATATATATATATATATATATATATATATATATATATATATATACAGTCCTTGGCCAAATTATTAGACGCACTGTTTTTTTTTAGTAATTTTATGTTTCTTAAGAGTTTTTTATGCAATAATGGTATATTTAAACTACAATATTATTGATTTTTATTTAAAAGAATTGTTGTAGACTACATATTTGTATTTATTTTTAACATATGGTAACACTGTGTTGACAAAGTGATACATGAACGTAAATAAGTACAAACCTGTATCAGTCGCGATCGGAATCGAGTCAGGTACGGACGTGTTTCTGTGGCTTTATGGACTGTGATTGTTTGTTTAACAGTTTTATACTACTCAGTTATTAGTTTATTTTGTATGCAGTGTTTTAAAAAAAGTAATTGGACTATTTTCATTATGGGTAGAAAAGGCGATCTTTCACCACGTAAAAAAGCTGAAGTGAAGGCCCTTGTGATTGCGAAAATATTTACAAATCGAGAAATATCACGAAGATTGGAGGTTTCTGAAGCTAGTGTACGACGCATAAAAAAGAAAATTGAGTCAGGGAAAGAATTAAGCCCGAAAAGAAAGAAAAGATGCGGTAGAAAACCAATTTTCACTCCACGGTCAGAGAGATGTTTGAAGAAAATTTGTGTAGAAAACAGATTTGCTACCACAAAGGTAATAAAATCACAACTCCAGGATGCTAGCGTAGATGCTTCTGAGCGCACTGTACGAAGAAAATTGAAAGAATTAGATTTTAAGGCCTGTCGCCCCGCCAGGAAGCCCAAGTTAACAGCTGCAATGAAAGCAAAGCGCCTGAAGTGGGCCAAACAATGGCAAGACAACAATGTGGACTTCTGGAGATCGGTAAGATACAGCAATTTAATCAATAATTGATACATTATTATCATTTTCAGTTAAATAAAGCAAATAAACATGGAAGTTTATATATTTTTCCTATTTTTGACAGGTCTGCTTCAGTGACGAAAGCACATTCGAAATTTTGCAGAATAAAGCTCAGTATGTGCGTCGTCGTCATGGAGAAAAGTTTCATCCTGATTGTGTCGTCCCGACGGTTAAACATCCCACCAAAGTGATGATTTGGTCAGTCATCAGCGGCAAGGGCACTGGACGTCTGTACGTCGTCAAAGGAATAATGAGGCAAGATCAGTACAAAGAAGTATTACAAAATCGGTTGATTCCGCAGCTCAGTGAATGGTTTCCAAATGGGGAACCATTCACTTTCATGCAAGATGGAGCTCCCTGTCACACTGCTCGGTCTGTTAAAGCTTTTTTTTGGCAGAAAAAAATATCCCTCTGTTGGATTGGCCGGGTAATAGCCCTGATATGAACCCCGTGGGAGCTGATGAAAAGAGAAGTGATTACCAACAAAACCCAGCTCCTAGAAAAGATTATTCATGTGTGGAGTCATCATCCTCAAATGCAGGAGACAGTACAATCTTGCACTGATAGCATGCCGCGCAGAATTAAAGCTTTGATAGCGGCTAAAGGTGGCTCAACTAAATATTGACTTTTACTAACATTAATTTCACTTTTCTTTAAAACTTAATAAACTTATGCTTTTCTAAATTAATGCTGTCTTATTTATGTCAAATAAATAGGTAATTGATTGGATAATATAAAAATAAAAAACAAATCAATTTAAAATAATAAAACGGTACAATATCACTCGGTAATTAATATTTTACATGAAATCTTGCAGTGCGTCTAATAATTTGGCCAGGGACTGTATATATATATATATATATATATATATATATATATATATATATATATATATATATATATATAAATGAATTAATTATTACTGAAAGGTCCTAAAATTAAAACAAAAATCTTTAGTTCATATTAATTTATAAGTAATTGAAAATGATTTAAGAAAATCAGAATTTTTTTTTATAAAATGAATTTTTACTGGTTAGTGTTCTCATTTTTTTGTTTTTAATTGTCCCTTAACTTCATTAATATTCCATTTTTCATGTAGTAAGTAAAAAAGCAAGTAAAAAAAAGCTCTTAAAATTGAACTTCATTGGCTACCCTTATTGAATAAGCCAATAAATGTTGGTAAAGAAAAATGAGGGTAAATTATTGACATTGCCAAGATACTCATTGCTTCGGATTTTTACAACAGGCTGTAAATCAGTGCCATTGAAGTTTTAAAAATTGACTTTTTATATAAGTGTCGTCATAGAAACCAAAACGGTAATTGCTTTAACGGTTTAATACAATTTTATGGAGGTAGAGACAATTTCGCTACCATTTGGTTTGGAAAAATTGAAAAGATATTGTGAATAAATTCCTTTATTTGCCTGTAAAATTTTTATAACTTTATATTGAACAGCAAATTCCCATTCAATTATTTGATGAATTTGAATAATCGCTATGAGCGTTCTTAATTAAGAAAAAAAGAGTGCGAGGAAGATGTGTATAGCAACGAGAATTTGACGGGATTAACCATACTAATCAAAACAGACCACAGAATTTAGCGAGATTAAGTGTTTGTTTTAATTGATGTTAATTCCCTCAAATTTTCGATGCTATACTACATGATGCGAAAAATTCCGAGACTTTTGAAGAAAAAACAACGTTTTTGCCAAAAATTGATTTTATTCTTCAGCATTGGTTCCTTCAAGAACTTATTCCAGTAATCTTCCAACATTTGGATACGTCTACGATTTCCCAAACTCTCCAAAATAACTTAGTTTCCCATTCAACTTCATCATTTGAGCTAAATCTCTGTCCCTGGAGCCACCTTTTCCACCTTGGGAAGAGGTAATAATCGCTGAGAGCCAGATCTGTTGAATACGGCAGATGAGGAACCTGTTCATAGTCCAAATTGGTCCAATTTCACAATCAATGTTATGAACTTATGAAATGGAGTATTATCTTGGTGAAGCAACACTTCTTTCTTCACTAAATGCGATATTTCTTCTTGATATCGCCATTCAAACTGTCGAATCAACCCACGTAATAGCCTCCGGTGAATATTCACCTCGTCTCAAGATAGCCTATCAGCATTATTCTACGCGCATCCCAAAAGTTTTCCGGATCCAGCCACTCTACGAAGTGACTATTGGACTCAGGCGTATAATGATGGATACATGTTTCGTATATTGTTATGAATTCGCGCAAAAACTCCTTTGGATTACGTGGAAACAGTGACAAATGGCGGTCTGAATCTTCGACAAGTTGCTGTTTTTGATCAGTCGTGACAGTGCGCGACACCCATCAGGCACGTAGTTTTTCATACGCAAATATTCATGCAAAATATACCTCGCGCATTCTGTTGATATCTTCACTACGTCAGCTATCTCTGTTATATATATATATATATATATATATATATATATATATATATATATATATGCATATATATATATATATATATATATATATATATATATATATATATAACAGAGATAGCTGACGTAGTGAAGATATCAACAGAATGCGCGAGGTATATTTTGCGTATGAAAAACTACGTGCCTGATGGGTGTCGCGCACTGTCACGACTGATCAAAAACAGCAACTTGTCGAAGATTCAGACCGCCATTTGTCACTGTTTCCACGTAATCCAAAGGAGTTTTTGCGTGAATTCATAACAATGTACGAAACATGTATCCATCATTATACGCCTGAGTCCAATAGTCACTTCGTAGAGTGGCTGGATCCGGAAAACTTTTGGGATGCACGTAGAATAATGCTGATAGGCTATCTTGAGACGAGGCGAATATTCACCGGAGACTATTACGTGGGTTGATTCGACAGTTTGAATGGCGATATCAAGAAGAAATATCGCATTTAGTAAAGAAAGAAGTGTTGCTTATGTATCAGTTGGTAGTACTTTCCCGATTACTCTCGGCTCAGCTGAACGTCATGCTGTCCATCTCGAAACTTTTTTCTTTCACAAGTTTCTTTGAGAGGCAACGGAATGTCGCAATCGCTGCGGACTACCCGGCTAGTTTGCTGCAGTCGGATTTCGCCAGGCATAAAAAGAGATAGATGCGCCAGCCGTCCACTAATTACGTCACATATCCCGTGCGTTGCCAAGCATTAATAAATTACTAACATTTTAACACATACCTTTAAAATTTTAAAATTTAATTTTGGTTTTTAAAATTGATAACCGGCGACCTATATATATATATATATATATATATATATATATATATATATATATATATATATATATATATATATATATATATATATATATATGGTATGTGTTAAAATGTTAGTAATTTATTAATGCTTGGCAACGCACGGGATATGTGACGTAATTAGTGGACGGCTGGCGCATCTATCTCTTCTTATGCCTGGCGAAATCCGACTGCAGCAAACTAGCCGGGTAGTCCGCAGCGATTGCGACATTCCGTTGCCTCTCAAAGAAAAAATTTCGAGATGGACAGCATGACGTTCAGCTGAGCCGAGAGTAATCGGGAAAGTACTACCAACTGATACATAAGCAACACTTCTTTCTTCACTAAATGCGATATTTCTTCTTGAAATCGCCATTCAAACTGTCGAATCAACCCACGTAATAGTCTCCGGTGAATATTCGCCTCGTCTCAAGATAGCCTATCAGCATTATTCTACGCGCATCCCAAAAGTTTTTCCGGATCCAGCCACTCTACGAAGTGACTATTGGACTCAGGCGTATAATGATGGATACATGTTTCGTACATTGTTACGAATTTACGCAAAAACTCCTTTGGATTACGTGGAAACAGTGACAAATGGCGGTCTGAATCTTCGACAAGTTGCTGTTTTTTGATCAGTCGTGACAGTGCGCGACACCCATCAGGCACGTAGTTTTTCATACGCAAATATTCATGCAAAATATACCTCGCGCATTCTGTGGATATCTTCACTACGTCAGCTATCTCTGTAGTTTCCTCTATATTGTAAGAAAAGTATATAAAAATAGAGGGAAAAAATTAGCTTAATTTTCCAAGGAATTTTACATAAATATTTGTTCTTACCGAGAAAACTAAATAACCTGGATTTAGGTAATAATGTTAAATATATCTCCATATCATTAATTAAAGTTCATTAAAATTACATAAATATATGATATTTGAATGTTCTTATGTAAGTTTCCGTAATATATGTGTAAAATTCACATAAAATGTATAAATGAGTAAATAATCCATTGCACTTAGTCTTTTACGCCTGTGGTGCGCTATCCTTTTTGCGCTGTTGTTTGAGGAGATTAATGATTCTTCAGTCTTGCTGGTGCTGTTGAGAGTTGGTTAATGAAGGTGTTTTAAAATATTTACACACATTTACCCTTTAAGAAAGTTAGTTTCTCTTTCTTACAAATTATTATTTCATTTAAATTATTAACTGGGTCTTACGTAATTATGCTTTCCAAATATGTATATTTATCAACTTACAACTCCAAATTTAGTTTCTGATATACAATTCGATATTTAGTTTTCTTCGAGTTAACTTCAAGACGTTATTGCTTTCTTATACAATAACTGCGTCTTGGACTAATACCACCCCATCACCAGAGAAGCTAAGGATATATAAATTTAAATACAGCTTTCAAAACTACACAGCTCTGATAATTTCGGAGAAAATCGGGGTGTGACAGACGGACAGACAGACACCAAATTGATCCTACAAGTATTCCGTACCGAACACTAAAAATCAGAACTGAGGGACACCTAAAACTTTGCTATTTCACGATAACTGCATCCACAAACTATGGATTCACGGAGCTATAACATCCACCCTATAGCCCAGATTTAGCGCCCTGGATCTTTTTTTGATAATAAATCTGAAAAAATCCTCAAAGGTTAAAAATTTTCCTCAGATAATGAGTTGAAAGTTACTGTAGCGCTGTTTTTTGAGGCGGAAACAAAAGATGGAATGTAATAACTTGAAAAAAGCTCAACTAAGTGTATTAGCGTAGATGGTAGTTACGTAGAAAAATATTTTTTTTGTAAGCTCTGAGAAATCCAACCAGTTTTAAACTTGACTTTCATATCTGAGTTATAAAGAATTTATAATGATTTTTTGTCTGTTTCTTTCAGTAATTCACTAAAAATGTTTTTGCTTTACCAACCCAAGAGCAATTTTCATCTAAAACTTTTATCTAACGCTTCATGTTTATATCCGTTAAGATTCCTAAAAAAGAAAGCTCTCAAGCCTCCGTCTGGAGAAAATCAAGTTATCCAGATCAGTGTAAGGTAGTATATACAACTAGAGATCCTTTGGATTGAAAAAGTATGGTCAATTGAGGTGAAGTAGAAGTATATCTACCAGGACCAGTAACAAATGCCTAGTAAACAAATTAAATTGAAAATTAAAAGGTAGGTCAAATAAAATATTGATTTGTCTTCGACAGTAATTTCTTACAAAGATGAAAAAAATCTACAAATTTATTATATGTGTATATATATGGAACATATATATATATATATATATATATATATATATATATATATATATATATATATATATATATATATATATATATATATATATATATATATATATATATGCATATACGAAAAAGCCATTAACCAATTTAAAAATGAAAAAGCAGCAGGAGAAGAAATGCTAAAAGAGGGAGGACCGCCATTATTCAAAGAGCTTAAAAAACTCTTCAATAAATGTCTAAACGAACAAGTGATACCAAAAATTGAGAAGCTGCCACAGTTATATTGATATGCAAAAAGAAGATCCTAGCAATTTAGAGAACTATAGGTCAATAAGTCTGCTGTCGCAAATATACAAACTATTCATGAGAATGATCACAAATCGATTAGACAAGAAGTTTGAAAATTACTAATACAGAGAATAAGCAGACTTCCAAAAAAAATTTAGCACAATCGAACACCTACACATGGTCGGAGAACTTATAGAAAAGGTAACTGAGTGCAATATCATATCCTGGATGGCACTTATCGACTTCCGAAAAGGTTTTGACACAGTGGAATACTGGGCAATTGAGAAAGCGATGAAAACGACAGAATCGATCAAAGGTATATTAACATAATGATTAA